>JAHRHZ010000049.1:3119863-3144678 GCA_024137785.1 Ginglymostoma cirratum | reverse complement strand
CAAGTTTTCCTGCTCCTATGATGCTGATTGACCTGCTGTGTTCATCCAGCCCCATGCTTGTTATCTCGGATTCTCCAGCATCTGCAGTACCTTTTATCTCTATCCATAAATGGGAGGTTGGCTTCCGTGATGGTCTGGGCCATGCACGTAACGTTTTGTAGTTTCTTATGGTCCTGGGCAGAGCAGTTGCCATACCAGGCCATTATGTGCACGGATAATGTACTTTCAGTGGTGCATCTGTAAAAGTTTGTGAGGGACCTTATGGACATACCAAATTTTGTGAGCTCTGAAGAAGAAGAGACGTTGTTGTGCCTTCTGGACTGTCACATCTATGTGGGTAGCCCAGGACAGGTTGCTGGTTATCGTCACTCCTAGGAACTTGACCCGCTCCACCCTCTTAACCCCAGTTCCATTGTATAGCTTTTGAAGCTTTTAATTCTGTTAAACGGTAATGATATACATCTGCACCGTTTAATGGGCATTTTCCTGTGTTTTGTTTTCTGCTTTGCAACATCCCTAGTGCTGCAAAATAGTAATTCTATGGACCTGCTTTCCCTACTATAGCTGTGCATCGTAGTGTCTACTTGCTACTGAGTCAACAATCATTGTGAACTCTAGGAGCTCTATTTTTCTTCAAGCTGTGTCAGTCTTTTTATTATGCACTGGTCATTTAAAGTTGCCTTCCTTGTTTCTTATTGACACATAGAGCTCCGATACATTTGCTTCCAAGCTGAATATCTAATCTGGAATGCTCCTACAAATCCTGGATTCCATCATTTTCTGGACCCTTCAAATATCTGTGCACTATCAGACTGTTTGTCTAACAGTGAGGTTTAAATAAGCAACAACATATTTCAACCACACTGTAGAAATTTGAGGTCTTATCTAGACTGACACAGGTATAGTTCTGAGGAAGATCTGCATTGTCTGGACATACTGTGTTTTAAATGAGTACTTAAATCAATCCAGGGAGTTTTTCAAATGTCCTTGCCTTCAATTTGGTCATTTATTTAACTGTAGTTTGTGTGATGTTGTGGTGCACAAAGTAGTTGTTGCAGTTCCTTACATTGCAGCACTGAATATAGACAAGAGGAATTTCCGAGGTAATGGGAGACAGGTTTGGGCTGCGTGGGGAATTCAATCCCCTAAAAAGGACATGAGGTTGAGATTCTGGCATCATGTGTCTTGTTCAGGTTTGGTTCTTAGTAGATTTGATATTTGCCTAATCAACCTGTTTAGAGATGATATTACACATCTCCAGAGTTGGTAGGATTATAATCCAGGACTCCGAGTCCAAAGGTAGGGACACTACCACTGCACCACATGAGGACCTCCCATGGATTTGAAGGTGAGTGGGGAAGTTCCATGTAGCTGTCAGCAAATATATGAAAAAATTAGTCTGAAGAAAATCACATCGGACTCAAAGTATTATCTTTTCTTCTCTCTCCAGATTTGCTGCCAGATTTGCTAAATTTCTCTCTGTTCTATTTTTAAGTCTGTCTTTAATCCTGCTTCTTGGCCTGAATGGCCAGTGCTTGGTTTCTAAAATCTCGGCCCCTTTCCACAGTGCAAAAGGTGAGAGTATAGCAGGAAGTGATAGTTTGCTAAACCTGACCTGTTGGAAAGGTATGAACTGTGAAATCATTAAGCCTGTGTTTCAGCACATTCTCATCTAGAATATTGTTTTTAGCCTTCAGACAGATGGTTTATGTATGAGGCATGAGGCCACCATAGCAATATTGTCTTTCTGTGCTTTTGCTAGAGACATGTCCTTGGCAAAAATCCCATCTTGTGCATTCAGCCAGCAAGATGCCTTGGAAGCTTTCTTCACAAGATTTTATGATACCCAATACATTTCTTAAGATTTTATAATGTTATTATATAGCAATCTCTTTGTGAAAACCCCATGCTGACGAATGTATTTCTTTCAGTCCGAAATGAGTCGTTTCAGTGGAAATTACAATTTTGCTACATGATCTTTCAAATGCCTTGGACGTTTTCTTTTCCCCACTCATAGGATGTGGACATTGCTGGCTCAGCTCATACCTATTGCTCTGGATATGGAGTCACATGTATCCAGACCTGTAAGGCACACAATGTGTGTGTGTGTGTGTGTAGGTCTCCTTGATTTCTGAAGGTTCCTCTACCCAAGAAAGGAGCACTGTGAAACAATTGCCTTCCTCATGGCCCTGATCCCACTGCTGGCGAATTCATCCTTTCGATCGCTCGAACCTGCCTGCCTGATTTGGCACCGCAAGCAACCTCCTTCCAGAGCTCCTCACTGTGGACAGCACTCTCCTGTTCTCTCTCAATGGCACCGCCAAGGCTGCCAATCTGCCAGCCCACTGAGCCTCTTACTTGGCTGCCACTGCAAGGATTATCATTGCGCACCTGCTGCCTGCCAATGTAGTCCCAGGACATTCATTTTCAGGTCTTATTATCGTACAGGAAAATTCTGGCAATGGGAACTACCTTTGCCGCAGCAGCTTGGATCCTTGAGGGGGGGCAGCAGCTTCAGCGAGGCCCAGCAACAACAGCAAGATGTGCAGCAACCCCTGTGGGAGTATGGCACGGAGCTGCCCTCCCATAGCCACATGCAGCTCCATTGGTGGTGAACAGATAGACAGAGAGCTCCTTTTAATGGGTGGCCATACCTGCTGTATCGTGGATTTAGGGCAACAGTGAACTTTTTGAACAGCTGTAAACAAAAGTGCATCACAAGACATCTACAGTCTGCTAAAAGCAAACATCAGTCTGAAAGGGCCTACAGCCTTGCCCTGCTGGTGACTGTGAATGTTACCAATGGCTTCTTCCAGTGACCTGCTGGTGACATGTCCAGGAAGTTACAGCCAGCCACCCAAAAGTGCACAAACTATGTTGCTGATGCTCTGCCTGCAAATTGTGCAAATTCTATCAACTTTCCCATGGTTGAGGTGACTCATATCCAGGAAACTGTTGGCCATGTAACTTGGTTGGATTCCCACAGGTCCAGGAGGTGACTACATCCAGTCAGTTCAGGCATTCTCAGACCATTCAGGCATCTTCATTAATCGGAAGGACTCCCACTTCCTTAATGCCCAGAAAATTTGGGATCGCGGCAGAATACTGAAGCATGCCTGTGCCAGGAATAAGGGGGCTTCCACTGCTCCTTCATTTTTCAGCAGTGTCATTCTGTAGGTGTTTACAGCTTCAGCAGTTGGCTCCTGGGGAATCAGCGCTAACCACGGAGCACTCGTCATGTGACACATGTTGAAAACCCTATGACTGAACCAGAATTGACAGCTAGATTATCATGGTACTGATGAAGGCTAAAGGTCAGCAAAGATACTACGAGATCTCCTGCTCTCCTTCAATTGCCATATGAAAGGGCAGCCCAGACCTTTAGTTAGCATCTCATCTAAACTCAAATTTCAGTTCAGACATTTGGATATATCTGGAGGTGCCTTTTAATATATCCCCACTGACATCTTCTAGCTTGCCCTGGTCTGTTATATTCTTCGTCACATGGTCCTGCAGAGAGGACTAGGTAAGGAGAAGATTGGGAACAGCCAGCATTCTGTACGGAGGAGGAGGAGGGGCCCAATGTGCCCGTGGTGCTTGCAGCTACACTCTTGTCTTGCCAGAAGAACTGGAAGACAGACGTTTGTGCTCTTGAAGCAGAGACCCACATCGTAAACCCTTTCGGCCAAACACACCTCACTCGAACAGTCAAACAGCCATTCATCAAACCTGCACTCCTTTTCCTCACCATGAAGGCTGAACATCACGTTCACCCAATGGAACCAACAGGATCAATGAGGAAATGCAACAAATCACGAGCCATGACAATTAGGAATTTGCATTAATTCATTCTTTATTGAAACGAAGTGTGTGATTTATTCATATGTATTGCTCTCAGCACCCAAATGAGTCCTCTTGTTGAAGTAAAGAGTCATGTTCAGGTGATCTCCTAATTTGAACGAATGAATGATTATGTTGTCACATATATCTAGGAAGATACAGTGAAGTGTTTTGACAGCACAATCCAGTGCCATTTTGAATTACAAAGGGAATAAAAAGTAATCACTTAAAAAGAGTTCATCTTCTATTCAAATTGTGTCTCATGCACAGCTCCAGGGCGATGGCAAAATCTGTCCAGCTCCAGCCCTATGGCTTCAGCAGGCAGGAGACAAGCTGCTTGGTCCCTTGTTCTGATGAATGGGATTCCTAGAACAGATGTCCATGGGTTATTGGGGCCTGAGACAACCCAACTAAAGGCTGTCCCACCCCACATCTCAACAGCAACAGACTCTGTTATCAGACAACATTTGCGGTTCTACCTGATGAAGGGGTCAGTGAGCAGGGGGTGAAAACCATTGAAAAGATCCCCAATTGCCATGTGCCCATGGTTCTGTCTTCCACCTCGGATCTCATCTTCTGGAAATGCTGACAGAAGGACTCACATTTTCTGTAGCTGCTCTAGAAGCTCCCTTTTCATGATGATCTCTGAGGCACAACATTTACATCCAATTGAGTTAAGCTTGAAGTGTCCTGTACACTGTGATGAGATCTTTCTACTGCTGTCCTCGTCCCAGTGCTGACACCTGCTGTTGTAATGTGATCCTCACCCCATCCATCACTACACCAGCCACACTGAGCTGCATGTATCACCCACAGGTGGAAAGTGTGCAGAAGACATACTTGGCGTGTGTCTTGTCAAAATACTGATCCCTCATTCTCTCCAATGGAACCTGCAAAAGAGCCATGGAAGATGAAAGAGACAATTTGATGCTTACATTGATAAAAAGGCAGAAACCGATCATAGAAGAAAATTTAAAACATGAGCAACTGTCAAATGTCATGCAGCTGTGTGACACTTAGTATGGTCACCAGGTGAGTGTGCCACCATCACTTCTCCATCACCCATGCCCGGTGTTCATGCCAGGGCACCTCTCACCAGTGAATCATGTTGGCAGTTTTTGCAGTTCCACCTCAATTCTGTACCTCTCCCTGGGCCTACATGTTTTTTTCGTCTTCCACTGAGGGAAAGCATGATCAAGCTGGCCAGCCTTCTCCTATAGTTACAAGACTCTTGTTCCCATTGTGATGCCTGACGGGGATCTTTTCACTCTCCACTTCCAATTCCAATTCCATTCCCCTTCCAGTTCAGGCCAATTATAGTAAATACAAAAGGAGCAGGAGTAGGCCATTTGGCTGCTTTCCCATTCAATATGACCATGGCTATCATTCCACTTAATACCCTGCAGCCACTTCCTCCCCATATCTTTTGATCGTTTTAGCCCTAAAAACTTCTCCATGAAAACATTCAATGTTTTGGTCTCACCCACCTTCTGTGGCAAAGAATCCCGCAGGCTCACCACTCTCTGGGTGAAGAAATTCTTTCTCATCTCTGTCATAAGTGACCTATTCTGTATTGTTAAACTGTGGCCCCTGGTTGTGGACTCCCCAGTCATCAGGAAGAGCCTTCCTGCATTTAGCCTGTCTAGTTCTGATAGAATTTTATAAGTTGCCAGAAGATCTCCATTATTCTTCTAAACTCCAGTGAATATAGTCCTAACGGATCCAGTCTCTCTTTGCGCATCAGTCTTGCCATCCCAGGAAGTAGTCTGGTAGACCCTCTATAGAATCATAGAATAGAATTGAATCATAGAATCCCTACAGTGTGGAAGCAGGCCATTCAGCCCACTGAATCCACAATGATTTTCCAAAGAGCATCCCACCCAAGCCCACTCCCTACACTATCCCTATAACCCTGGAATTTCCCAGGCTAATCCACCCAACCTACACATCCCTGAACATTATGGGCAATTTAGCATGGTCAGTCTATCTAACCTGCACATCTTGGTACTGTGGGAGGAAACTAGAGCACCTGCAGGAAACTCATACAGATTCAGGGAGAATGTATAAACTCTACACAGCCAGTCACCCTGGGATCGCTGGCACTACGAGGTAACAGTGCTAACCACTGGGCCACCGTGCTGTCGTGTTGCATTGTGTCCATAATCAGACCTTCTTCCTATTATAAAAAAGACCAAAACTGCCCACAATACTTTAGGAGTGGCCTCACCTTGTTGCCTATACTTAATGCCTTTCCTCCATCAGAAGTGCTATTGAGATTTAGGGGTCAACTTAAACCTGTGTGAACACACTATTTGGTATTTCCTGTGTAGCATGAAATCTCATCTACCTGTGTCACATTAGTAATTTGCCTTCTGCAAATGCTACCAAAGCAGAGAAATCATGAGTATTATTAAAGTCTTGTCTTAATCACTGCACTACTCCTTTATCAATACAATATATTGAAAGTGAGAAGCACTTGTTCTTTGTTGTAACCCAACCTTGAAATGGAAGTGGAATAGGGGACAATGGTTATCTGACTCATGAGTAGCAGTCCCATGGACATTGGTCAAGAGGAGTTAGATAGATGATTGACATAGCATTGATATCCGAATCTCAAATTAAGTTATAGTAACAGGAACAAGAGGGGAAAGGGGGCAAGAAGATCTAGGAAGACGAGTCAGATCAGATGATGACCCCAACATTAGCCAAAGGGTGTGGGAGTGAAGGGACGACCTTTTAGAACTAAGCTGAGGAGTAATTTCTTCAACCAGAAGATGGTTAATGAATGGAATTCATCCTCTGCAGCTTTCTCTGGCAATGTGTCATTAAATGTCTTTAAGACAGAGATGGATAGGTTCTTGATGAGTGAGGACATCGAAGGTGATGGGGAAAAGCAGAAGAATGAGGTTGAGAAACATGTCAGCCATCATCAAATGGCCTAATTCTGCTCTTAGATCTCATCAACTTGTAGTCTTAAAGCAAAGATTCTCAGTACCAAGACCACCAAAGACTCAGAACCCACCACAATAGGATATAAGACCACAGGGACATGGGAGAGCACTGCCTCTACTCCCCATTCTACAGAATGGCTCCAGGATTGATAAGGCATTCTCGCCAGTCATGGGTTGCAGTTTTCCTTTATTTGTCTCATCAACTAATATACTGTATGTAAACTGCGGCTTCTCAATAAACTATCAGAAAATTGAAATAAATCATCGATTACCTATATTAGATAACAGCAATTATAAACCCCCAAAAAACAACAGTGAGGATGTTTACGTACGGATGTTTACAATGATTATGTAATATTCAGCACCTTTTGTAACTCCTCAGTTATAGAGTCTATTCATGTATAAAGTCAACAAGTCCTGGGAACATTTAGGCTTGGGCAAATAAGTGGCAAGTAATGTTCACACAAGCAATGACTATCTCCAATAAGTTGGAACCTCATGATCTCCCTTTGACATTCAATGATGCTACAATCACCTACAATCACCTCATCTCCTCATAGCCATGTAGATACTGTGGCTACGAGAGCAGGTCAGAGGCTGAGAATTCTGTGGTGAGTAATTCACCTGCTGACTTCTCAAAACTTGTCCACCATCAGTATTTACAGTGGAGAAGGACATGGAAGCTAGAGAATTGTGGAAAGAAATTGTGATGTCTGGGGAAATTAGAAGGAGTTAATGCTGGACAGACCGATTTCCCTAATGTACAATGTGATAGCTTCCTCTGACCATCCTTTGGGAAGAGGACTTCCCTCATCTTTCTCATGGCTCCAACATTAGATGCAGGTCAGCATTGACGAAGTGAGGGTAAGCCTGCCCTGGGTGCCAGGCCTCCAGCTCCCTATGACATCTCATTTCCCTCATGAGTAAAGAAATCAAGTCTAGAGAATGCAGAGAAATAAACTTTCATGTTTTAAAACACATCACATTACTCAAGAGGAAATTTGGGAGGTCTTAGAGAATATAAAGGTGGATTAGTCTCCGGGACCTGATCTAACATATTCCAGAACGTTGTCAGAAGTAAGGGAGGAAATTGTGAGACACCTTGCAAAAAATATTTGTATCGTCAATAACTATGGGTGAGGTGCTTGATGACTGGAGGGTGGCTGATGTTGTACCTTTGTTTAAGAAAGGTTGTAGGGAGAAACTGGGGAACTATGGATCTGTGTGTCTGACTTTGATTGTGGGGAAGTTCTCAGAACCCCTACAGTGTGGAAACAGGCCCTCCAGCCCAACAAGTCCACACCGACCCTCAGAACATCCCACCCAGACCCATCCTCCTATAATCCACCTAATCTACACATCCCTGAACACGATGGGCAATTTGGCATGGCCAATCTACCTAGCCTGCACATCTTTGGGCTGTGGGAGGAAACCGGAGCACTCGGAGGAAACCCATAGAGACATCGGGAGAATGTGCAAACTCCACACAGACAGTGGCCTGAGAGTGGAATCGAACCTGGCTGTGAGGCAGAAATGTTAATCACTGAGCTACCATGCAGCCCCAGTTGTTGGAGGTGATTATAAAGGATAGGATTTATGGACATGTAGAGAGTCAAAAGTTGATTCGGGGTAGTCAGCATGCTTTTGTGTGAGGAAAACCACATCTCACAAACTTGATTGAGTTTTTTTGAAGAAGTTACCAAAAAGATTGATAGCAGAGCAGAAGACATTATTTATTTGGATTTTAGTAAAGCCTTTGAAAAGGTTCCGCAAGGTAACTAATTAGTTAGGTCACATGGGATTCAGGGTGCGCTTACCAATTGGACATATAATTGGCTTAAAGGCAGGAGACAAGAGAGTGATAGTGAAGGGTTGCTTTTTGGACTGGAGACCTGTCACCAGTGGTTTTCCACAGGGACCGGTCCTGGGTCCTCTTTTGTTTGTCATTTATATGAATAATTTGGATGAGAATATAGAAGACATAATTAATAAGTTTGTGGATGACACCAAAATTGGTGGCATAGTAGACAGTGTAGATGGCTTTCTAAGATTTCAGAAGGATCTTGATGAAATGGGTCAATGGGCTGATAAATTGCAGATGGAGTTTAATCTGGATAAAAGCGAGGTATTGCATTTTGGTAAAACAAACAAGGGTAGGGATTATACAACTAATAGTAGGGCCTTGGGTAAAGTTGTAGAACAGAGGAATCTAGGCGTGGAAGTACATAATGCTTTGAAGACGGTGTCACATACAGACAAGGCGGTTAAAAGACATTTGGCATGCTTGCCTTCATTGTTCAGTCCTTTGATTATAGGAATTGGGAAGTCATTTTGAGGTTGTACAGGACCTTGGTGAGGCCTCTTCTGGAATTCTGTATCCAGTTCTGGTCGCTCAGTTATCAGAAGGATATTATCAAGCTGGAGGAGGTTCAGAAGAGATTTACCAGGATGTTGTCGGATATGGAATGTTTGAGTTATGAACACATGTCTCCCTCAAGGCAAACCAGCAGCCTCAGTGATGCCACCTCTTGGCAGTCTAAATGTGTTCCCCGTTTGATCTGATTCACTTCCACTGGATCTAAGTGATGACAACTCTATCTCTCAAAGTGCTTCCTCAAGGGAAAATCTGATAAATAATCAGGTTCCCAAACGATGCTGGTTTCTGACACCAAAACATTCCCAGCTCCTAATTTTTAACCTCCATGCTGAATGTTTGACTGCATATCTTCTCTATCAAAAATAACACCTATTTCCAATTTGCTCACATACCTTTGTGCTTAATTTTTCCCATCTCTTGGTGAAAATCTTTGTCACCTCAGATTTGAATATTCCTATTCTTTCTGAGCCAGTTTCCCGATTTCCACCTTCATTAAAATTCAGTTCATCCAAGTCATTATATCGTGTCAGTACCAATTCCCAGTCAGTCATCATTCCTGTGTTCACTGACCTTCATTGGCTACCAGTGCACTAATTTCAAATTCACAGTCTTGTCCTGCCTTTATCCTGTAATTTCTTGAAGCCCGACAATCCTATTCTTCAGGCTCTGGTGTCTTGCATTCCATACCTTTCATTCTTAGTGGTTGTACCTTCAGCTGTCCAGGCACTACACCCTGGAACTCCTTTCCTGAACTTCTCTGCCTGGCTTCGCCTCACTTTCTCTCCTTCTTTAACCTTCTACTTAAAACATATCTCTTTTACAAAGCTTTGACTGAATTTACAACAAACCTCTTTGGTTTTTTTTCAGCATCTATTTGTGTCTGATTGTGCTTTCATGAAACATTTTGGGAACAGTAAGGATCTAAGCTAAACAGGCCCCTGCTGCATTCAAGTTCTCTGATCCCTGTCCACTCATCCCTCAGGTTTCTGTTTATGCCCTGCATTTTCATTTCTTTTTGACGTTGTGTATTCTTTCACGGATTTAATACAATACCTAAAAGGCAATCTTTTAAAACCAGGATAGTTTGATAGCAATCATTAAGGCTTCTACTGAAGTGAAAAAATAATGTGTGGCTGCATCACATCCAGCATTCTATAGTTAAACAGTCCCAATCAAAGTGAGAGATGTCGCTATCAGACAATAAAACCCTTTAATTTTAGACAGCTTGTGTCAACATCATGAAGTCACAGGTTCAATGCAGCACAGATTAGGTTAATTCAATGCTCATTCTCCTCTTCAAAATTTTTTTTTTATCTGCAACTTCAGAAAGAGTTACAGATCAGGTGAATTTTCATTTCTTGTATTAACATGCAATCTGATTGAGAATAAGCACAAATTTAATGTTGACTGGTATTGATCAGCAACAATTTGTACCCTGAACTCATGTCCATTTTGAACAGGATTAACTACCTAAAGTAATCATTCCTGAAATCCTTAACAGCAGCTCAGAAAGTGGAGTGTTACTACTTCAGGTTAAACTGAAAGGATTGGCTTGTAATGCCCAACATCCCCCAGTTCTCCATGCTATCATTGCAATATTTTAAGGTCTATTTACAGCATTGCACTTTGATATAGTTACCTGCTGTGTGATGAAGTTATGCGGGATCTTTCACAAATTGTCACATGCTTGAAGTCCTGTTGTTATGCCAATGTGAGAAACAGAGAAGAAATATTTTATTTGTTCTGTTTAATCTTCATTCACTTGATTAAGTTAATGTAACTCAATATTTTTGAACACGCCCTTGAAGTTAAAATATCTTCCACCAAGTTTAGTGTTAAACCCTGTCTAGGAATGTGAAAGATCATTCTGCCATTGTTGAGATGGATAATTAAATTGGCTGAACAGATTTGTGTATTTTCCATAAATGCGGAGTTACAGTTGAATGGGAGAATGATCAAGGTGTTATTACATATAAATCTGTAAAGTTTTGAATGAGGATATTGCAAAAGTAAATAAAATATGAATAAAAACCAAAAAGAACTGTGGATGCTGTGAATCAGGAACAAAAACAAAGTTGCTTGTAAAGCTCATCAGGTCTGGCAGCATCTGTAAAGAAAAAAATCAGAGTTATGGTTTCGGATTGGGGCAATGAAGTTCGGGAGCTCTGAGGAAGGTTCACTCGACCCGAAACGTTAACTCTGATATTGTTCTTCACAGATGCTGCTGAGCTTTTCCAGCAACTTCTGTTTTTGTTCCTAAATAAAATATGAATTTGCATTACCAAAGCAATCAAGCACAAAACAAAAATTAATATATTGCCCTTGTGTAAGACCTTGGTCAAGCCACTTCTAGAAAAATATATTCAGATGTTGCTCCCTCACAGGCAGAGTGATACAGAGACTTTGGAAAATGTTGAGAAAAGGACTTTAGGCTGATGTCCAGTTTAAATGATATTTCCCAGACAGGTTTAGAGTGGAAAATGTAGCCATCAAGTATATTTGCTTGAGATTTTTAAAATAATAACTGGATTGGCTTTGACTTATCCAGATTGATATCAAAGTTCAGTAGTATAGGGAGAGATATAATTAACCTAAACCAGTTAAGTGTCACAGTTATTTCCTCTCACAGTGAATCGCAAGGAACAGATTATCGGATCTTGCCTTGACCACCAAATCATTGTGAAAGAGAGTTGGACGCCTTTGTTGCTGAGGCTTGCGTAACAACAAATAACATCTAAATGTGGTATTGAGAGATGTTTCCCTATATCACCACGGTCTCTCAAAACCTACTTAATCACTTTTGGAATCTGAAAAGGAGTCTTGGAGTGTTTGTTTCCCCGTCTCCGTGGGATGTTTTGCCTCTCCCAGCAGATTATTGGATGTAAAATGGAGAGATCTTGGTGTTAAGGTGAAGTTGAGTTATGGTCATTTATGCAGAAGTTGAACCAGGATAGTATAAGGCAGGCTTTTTTGACTAATCCATTATATTCATATTTTTGGAACATCAGGCAAAGTGTCTACAAATTAAGAAGCTCAGTATTGATTTCCGCCATACTGTTCTGGTGCCTGTATGAGAAGATTTTTCATCATAAGATCTCCCATGATTTCCCTGTTCCATTTGCTGTCTGATCTTCCCTACCAGCCACAAGATTTCTACCATATGGAAAGGATTAAAAATACACTTTCTGGAATCAAAGCAGTGAACCAATGCCAGATTGTTCCTTGAATGGGGTGCTAAGCCTTGCAGCATTAGATGCAATCTGCTTGTCTTGAGCCCAGATGAAATCTGCATCTTTGGTCTGGTTGATGGGATGCTATTCTGAGAAAGAAGCCACTTGATTGAAATTGTCCCAATTAGTGTTGTCAGAGAGCCAACCTTATGCCTGCAATTCCTTTCAAAAGATTTGGATGGAGATCAAAAGGTAGTCTTACATGCCAATTGGCATTTTGTTAACTACTTCCAAGTTATCAACGAGACAGTCAATGTTAGATTTAATGGTCATTATTTCTAACTGGAAAGGCAACTGGATGAATACAATAGTGACTATAAAGGTCTATGATAATGTTTTCGTGGGTTAATTTAGTTTTTGTTTCCTAAGGAATGCTAATGGCAATAATTGAATTTGTTTAGTTTGCTTGAGAACTTCAGTGCAAGACATTTAAAAATCCTCCACTTAAAATATTGCCTGGTGGACAATGCCAACAAAATTTTGAAATATAGAGAAACTCTTTAAAAGTTAATTTAGGTACAGTGCAGTTGCATGTGAGAAGGTTATGGTCTTGTTTATTGATGGAGCAAAGTGATGGACAAACAACTAATGACATCAAATTTCATTTGCTCAGTGAACCTGATAAGAGTTAGCCATGACAGGATTATCAACATCTGCCTGGACCAGAGCTGAACCCAAATGAGTATGCACAATTTGCATAATAAGCTTAAGGCTTGAATAGAGCCAAAGATTAGCTGCGTATCTATTAGGGAACACGTAAATCATAGTCTGCTCCTGAGTGAAGCTTTTAAATACCTGCAGCACCTTAAAGTGGTTCTGCAATATTACTGCATGGAGAAGAGAAATGCTTTGGTTTTAACGCAAAGCTTCTGTGGGAACATCTTAGCGGTTAGTGAACCAGCATTATCTGTGAGATATAAAACTGGCCAGTTATAATGGTCATGCAAGTAAATCTTCCAGTTGTTTTGATGAAATTTCACACTACTATTCAAAGGGGATGTCTTGTAGTACAGTCGTAACACCCCCTTCTCCTAGATCAGAAGCTCTGGGTTTTGGGTCCATGCCAGGGCCTATTGGCCATGCAAAACAGATTCCTAACATGTCAAAGCCAGATGATCATCAGCTTGTAAAACCGTCCAATATGCAAGTGACAGGCAGTGTTAATGGAAGGATCTCCTGGGCAACCATCTTGCAGTAAGCAATGGCAAAACATTGCATGGAGTAGTCCAATGGAAGCCTACGGTCTAACCCTTGGAAATGAATACAGAAGAAAGGACAGAGTGACTATTCAAAGAGTTTGTTCACCTCTGCAAGGGAAGTTCAGGGAGAGGCCACTGAACACTGAAATAATCATTGGCTATTAGAGTAGAGAAAAGAGAAAAAGAATCACCCAGATTGAACATAAAGGAATACTGGCATCTAGAGGAAAACAAGTGATGTATTATTGGATAAGTAAACTGTCACGATTCACTGAGCTAGCACACTGGGAGTCAAGTGCTCTTTTCCCAGAAAAAGTTAAAGATTTTAAGAAGTAGACAATGTTCCCCAATTTACTTGTCCTCTCGACTTGGGTTTACAGGAAACGCAGATAACGTTTCTGTACTTACCAATAACAACAGTTTATAACAATCGAGTCTAGCTACAGGAAAACAATTATAATGCCAGAATATAATTGTAATTCCCTTATCGACTCCCTTTTACTTACATATACAAGGAAAGATAAACCATGGTCATTATGGATAGAGGCAACACTGGGAAAGCAGGTCGGTAGTTATAGTGATGACCATTCATTCATTCAGTGGTGCATTCAGCACAAGGAACATATATTGCAGACACCAACACAGACATCAGCACATTGAATGATCTCTTTGTTGGCAGGATGGAATGGCGGAGGTGAGCACGATGAAATTGCCTGTGTCAGGGAAGGCTGTGAAGAGGATGTTCTGGAGAGCATTTTCGTTTCCAAACACCATTTACAAGGACAGCAGTACTGAAGGCTGGGCATCAATAGAAAAAGAATGTTTGACATATGGCAGCATCTGTATGAGAGTTTGTCTGTCCCTCCAAGGGTACTGCCCACTTTGTCAGGGGGAATAAACAATCCCTCACCCTCACCCTCACCCTAAACCATGTGAGGGGTGACATTGCAGGGTTTTGCAATTCCGTAATTTACCATGGAGACAGCAATTAGGCTGGTTCAATACCTCACGGCTCACATCAATTAAATGTTCCCTGCCATTCACTCTTAACTTTTCAAAGACCATAACAGAAATTCCTCCTCATAACAGGGTTACAATGTCCTCACTCTCTATTCATTCTTTTGAATTTTCTTCTTACTTTACTGCCTCTTTTTCACTACTTTAATCCTCTAATTTCCTTTTATTTAATTTCTTGTTTAGCCTCTGATTTACACTTTCTCTTTCATATTTGTCAGCTTGTTTCTTTCTTTATATAGTTTTGTTTTATTGGTTAAGGGATAGACCATCGGGTACAATGTTAATGACATTCCATATATGAGGTTAATCTGCTTTGTTAACAAATCTTATTTCAAGTAGTAAAGAAGAAAAACGCTAGAGAAAGTCAGCAGAACTCGATTCTGAAGAAGAAACGTATTAGACACAAAATGTTAACTTTGTTTCTGCAGCACTTTGTTTCTATTTGAGATCTCCGGTATTCGCAATACTTGACTTTTATTTTCAATTTTTAGTAAATAAAGATGCAGAAGTGTAGTGGGCAAGTCCGATGAGGTGCACTGCTCCTGCTAATTCTGTGTCAATGGTTTTAATATTCTGCTTTAGTTCTTGACCATGGTTTAATGTCCTATTTTGCATGGATAATATCTTCAATTACAGATTTGTTCATGTATGAACTGAGTCAAAGCTGAAATGCAACAACATTGTCTCATTGCATCAATGAGTTATTGGCAACTGTTGAAATAACATTACAGTTCAGAGTTCTAATTTGCTTTTTCCTTCTGGTAAATTTCTCTTCTTTCTAAAAATAATGTCACTTACATATACAATCCTTTAATATTTTGTCCAAGTTTCCATCCTTCATGTGTGACAGAATTGACATGGGAGCCAAGCCTCAACAGAGTTTTCATAACAGTTCCCTCACATTCACCAGCATTGGTCACTGTATCAGAGTCAGAAGGAAGTATCCTGAATCATTTCCCCTTCTCCCAGCTGGGGATACAGAAGGAAAGTTTAATACTCTGTTATATTAACCAAGATATTAACCAAGGGGCAGCACAGTGGCCCAGTGGTTAGCACTGCTGCCTCACAGCACCAGGGACCCGGCTTCGATTCCACCCTCGGGTAACTGTCTGTGTGGAGTTTGCACATTCTCCCTATGTCTGTGTGGGTTTCCTCCGAGTGCTCGGGTTTCCTCCCACAGTCCAAAGATGTGCAGGTTAGGCGGATTGGCCATGCTAAATTGCCTGTAGTGTCCAGGGATGTGTAGATTAAGTGGGTTATAGGGGGATGAGTCTGGGTGGGATGCTCTGAGGTTCAGTGTGGACTTGTTGGGCCAAAGGGCCTGTTTCCACACTGTAGGGATTCTATTCTAAGATCAGCTGACTAGTGCCAAATGAGAATTTAACCTCTAAGGTGATATAATCAGACAGCACAGGAAGGCAGTATGCACATCAAGTAAAGGACTTCAATTAAACCAGCCTCTGCATTGAAACAATATTTTTATTTAGCACATTTAAGGATAGGGAAAATATCAGCCAAAGTGACATTAGATCTCATAAAAAAATGCACTCAATGCGTAAGTTATGGAGTTAAATATCAAAAGTTTTTTTTAGTGCCATTGTTTTATGTGAATATTTTGTCAGGTGCCACTCAAAGCAAGAATAAAATTAATGGGTCAGGGCTTTCGATAGCAAGTAAATAACCCATGTGAAGGGTAATTCTTTCTAAATCTCTTTCACCTTAAGGATCAATGGTCAAAGAGAGACTTCCGTACATCATCACACAGTGCAATTGTGTAATAAGATAATTGAAATAATTTTCTATTATAGCACAATATAACAAACGCTCTTGCCATGCCAAGGCACACAAGGAAATGGACCAAGTGTTAGAAAATGGGATTAGAATAATTAAGTGGTTGTTTTTGTCCAGTGTGGATGCAATGGGCCTTTTTCTGTGCTGTAGATCTCTACGAATCTTGGCTTTCATAGAATAAAGAAAAAAAATGCTTTAAAAAACTCAAGAGCAAGGAGTGTAGGAGTGATCTGCTAGGGCTTTTTTTTCAAATATATGGAAGTTGAGAAAATGGGAAGTAATAAACAAAGTCTCTTTTGCAAATCTAGAAGTCAGAAGACATAATTTCAAGATATTGTACACCATTGATAAGAAATCATCAAGAATTTCCCATGAAAGCATAACTGGCAAGCTGTACAGCTTGTCGTTCAATCCATTTTGCCAATGGCAATCTTGCACTGAAATTTCATTCTTATTACCATATAAGTGTGCATAACTTGTGGAACCTAATGGAAGTGAATGAAAACAACACACCCCAAGGGAAGCATAGCTTTCACACCATTTATTCTTTCTTTAAATATGAAATTAAAATTTGAAACCATCTAACCACCATTCATGCACATTCCACAACATTGATAAACATTGCAGTTATGGATGTTTTCCAATTTTCAATGTGCTTTACATTAATGCCATAAAAATAAACTCAAGGAAACAGAAATCACAATCTTGGTCTCAGTGAGATTAAATTTAAAAATCAGTTTATGTGGAGCATTTGAAACAAGAATTTGTTTCTTGTTGGATCTAAAATTTAAATGAATTTTGAATCAGCATAAATACATAATATTCATACAAACTGCTCTTTACTGTGGGGACTGAGCCATTATATGAAGTCATGTCTGAATACATGACTCAATAAAAGGGTCAAAAAGCTTGGAATATTCATATGTAGCAAGTACATAATAGGGGTCAAAATTTCCTCAATCTCTTATCCTGAAACTGTTTTTGTACCCCATTTATAGGCATCTTTGGATTCAAATTTATGGGGAAAACAACACTTTGATTTGGGAATCCATTCTTTCTTCGAGACCACGTAAATCCTGAGTTACAGCATAGCAGTGGGTTTTAGAGGTGGTTATCTATGAATCAGCTTACAAACTGCTGCTGTTTGCAAAACCTGTGTCTCAGAGCTTTGCAGAAATCCAAGAGAGTCAGCACGACCTGAATAAACAAGACACACTACCTGTTCAGTGATCAAACCTTTACGTTACTTACCTCTCCAATTAAAAAAAAGCACCCATACTATTTATAGACAATGATATTTCAAGAAAGGATACCAAGACATTTGGTTCTATCCGTCCTGTTCCAATATGTTTCTGATATGCTTTAAATACTTTCTGCTTGTTGATGAGAGTTACATGCACAATAAAAAAATGTAAAAGTCATATCATCTGCACTTTCCTGCTGAACAAAAAAAAAAGTATTGATGTCAAAATTCTTTGAAGTCCCAGCAATAATGCACCCTCCAGTGTTCACCTTTCTAGAGTCTGTAGGGCTTGTAAGAGGGCAACACATTTGTATGTGACAGAGAGGTGCAAACGCTTTTGTCAGTGTATTTTTATACAGTTAGAAAATACAGGTCTTGTTCACCATCGGTCAAGGATTGTTTCCCAGAACTAAATCCTTCCTATTCTCACCTCAACTAGCACTCTACTTAACCACTGTTGGAGCTGAACATGACCTCCTCCATTGATTTGTAAGAGGTCAATGAGCAAAAATAATAAAATAAATAAACTTTCAAAAGTGAAGTAATGTACATTTGAAAGAGAATTTTAAAATGCAGGACAATGGGAGTAGAGCAGGGGCATACTTCTGATTGAACAACCTTTTAGAAATCAGGCATAAACACAATAGACAAAATAGCTTCCATTTGTGCTCTTATCATTGTACAATTCTATAGGATGCTTTGTCCATTGAAAGAAGAAAGAAACACTTGCATTTGATTGGCGTCTAAATTTGAATTTAATCACCATCTTGGACACTGCCCCCAGCAAGAACATGGTTAGAGTGGATGTGGAACACTAACTGGTCTGACCAGAGCAGGGTGGTGATGGGCCCAAGGTGATGGTTGGACAACACGCTACAATCTACAGGGTTAGTGCACAGTAAATATCGGGCGCCTACTATTTCCGGAGTCATACCCAATGTTGAACTTGTTTTTAAAGTACACACTGTACCTCAATTTTCCTGATTATCACATCAAGGTAGATGAAGAGAAGGCACAGACCAGGTTTACTTACTAACCAATAATTATTTGTTAAAAGTAATTAATCTATAGCTACAGGTAAACAGATATAAACTGTTGGCATTAAACACTACTATTTAATCCCCTTATAAACTTCCCTTACATTCACATAGACAAACAGGGAAAATAGGTTCATAGTGGAAGTAGACAGATTGGAAAGTTAGTTCAGTGGTTTTTGCTTCCTGGTTTCAATGATGAGATGATTTTTCTTAGCCAAATGGTGCTCCTTTAGGTGCTCCCACTGGTTTGTCAGAAAGACAGAGTAAATTATTTACTTGGAAGATGTCTGTGATTTATCAATTCAGAAGGCATACCTTGTAAAGACTGCTGCAGGAGAAAATGATTGGTTTTCTTCAGGTTTTTGCCTGCAGACAATAGGCAGCCTTCTGGTTGGGAGAAGACCTGTACACTTCTTTTTTCCTCTTCCCCTTGTGTCTCTGTAACTTGTTTCCAGCTCCGAGTTGTTTGTCCACCCAAGAACCAACAACACAGCTGCTGACAAGCAAAGGGACCCTTCATTGACAACTGTCTCTTGTCAATAGATCAATCAACCCATTGTTGCCTACAAACGCCCCATCAGTAAATAGCCTCCGCACAAGATCATGTACAATCTGTATTTCAGTTATCGATGTTCAGATAGCTGTTCGTAATGCCTGCCATAGGTCTCGGGTTAAAAGATTCAATTCTGCAGTCACTCTTTCAAACATTGGTTTTTAAAACCGTTTTCTCTCATTTCAGTCCCAGCACTTTTTAACACGGAGTAAAATATCACAGTCGTTAGAGCAGAGTTGTGAGCCAGAGCAGGGAGTAAAGCACCAAATGGAATGGTAACTGACTGATGGACTCAGCAGTCAGTGGAGCTCTGAATAAAATTGTGTTACAAGCCCTCGATGGCACAGTGCACGTACTTTTTGGTTCAGCAGGCAACAGCTTCTGCTTCCAGGCATGCAGTGACGGTGTCAGCAGTGCAGACCTCCTGTCCCTGTGCAATTTTGAAAAGAGAAGACAAATGTATTGCAATAAGAAAAGCAACAACATAAAAAAGAGAAATGCAAAACTGATCTGACAGAAAAGACAAATGTTTCCAAGATGGGAATTCCTGGAAGAGAATTGGCAATGAATTAAATACTAACACAAAGCAGGTACTATGGCTGCTGGGGAAAAGCAAAAAGAGGAACATAGGACCAGGAGTAAGTCTGCAATCTGACCCCACTACAAAGGACATATTTCCCTCCCTACCCTTATCTGCCTTCCGGAGGGACCGCTCTCTCTGCAACTCCATCGTCCACTCCACACTCCGCACTAGCCCCACCACCCCAGGTACCTTTCAGGAGGTGCTACACCTGCCCCTACATCTCCCCGCTCACCCCCATCCCAGATCCCAAGAAAACCTTCCACATTAAACAGATGTTCACCTGTACGTCCGCTAATGTGGTATATTGTATCCGTATGTATATAACCATACGTAGCGTATATTGTTCCCGATGTGGCCTCCTCAACATCGGGGAGACCAAGCGGAGGCTCAGAGACCGCTTTGTGGAGCACCTATGCTTGGTTTCCGACAAACGACAACACCTCCCAGTCATGAACCACTTCAACTCCCCCTCCCACTCCTTGGACGACATGTCCATCCTGGGCCTCCTCCAGTGTTTCAACAATGCCACCCGAAAACTGGAGGAACAGCACTTCATATTCTGCCTTGGAACCCTACAACCCAATTGTCTCAATGTGGACTTTACGAGCTTCAAAATCTCCCCTCCCCCGACCTCATCCCAGACAAGCACCCGCTTTCGCCCTGCCTCCTTGACCTGTCTGTCTTCCCTCCCACCTACCCACCCCTCCCTCCACACTGATCAACCACCATCCCAACTCCCTGCCTACACTTACCTTTACTAGCCTCATCCCTGCGTCCTTGACCTGTCCTTCTTCTCTCCACCTATCTGCTCCCCTATCCACCTTCTATCACCGCCTCCCCATCTCTCTATTTATTTGAGCCCCCTTTCCCTCCTCCATTTCTGAAGAAGGGTCCAGACCCGAAACATTAGCTGTCCTGCTCCTCTGATGCTGCCTGGCCTGTTGTGTTTATCCAGCTCCACACCTTGTTATCTCAGACTCCAGCATTGGCAGTTCCTACTATCTGATTTGGTCTTTCAAGCCTTCTTCACCATCCAATAAGATCATGGCTAATCTGACTGCATCTTATTTTCACTTGTCTCTCTGCACCTTATAGTTTTGACCTCTTTGACTAACTAAAATTTTTCTAATGCAGCGTGGAATTAATTTTTAGTCCCAGCCTTCATAGCCTGCTGGGGAAGAGAATTCCACACTCTTAACAACCTTTTGAGAGAATTTATTTTTCTCACCTCAGTCTTAAACTGTCTTAACCATTCACGCGTTAATGATATCCCTTATGTTCGTCTCCTCTCACAAGGGGACTCTTCCTCACCGATCAACTGCCCTTAGGGTTTTCAGTGTTTCAATAAGATCACCTCTCATTCTTTGAGACTCCAATGGTTATGGGACTAACCTGTTCAATATTTCTTCACAAGGTGAGCCTTCATCCCGGGAATGGGTCAAGTCAACATTTGAACTGCTTGTAATATAATTTGTTTCAAATAAGGAGACCAAAACTGTATGCAGTACTCCAGATGATGTCTTACCAATGGCAGTACAATTGCAGTAAAGCTTCCTTACATTTATATTCAATTCCTGTTACAATAAAACACCAATCTTTTATTTGCCTTCCCAATCACTTGCTGTATCTGCATACTAATGTTTTTGTGATTCTTGTACTGGCTCAGTCATATGTCTCTGTACCACCAAGTTCTGTAATATCTCTTTGCATTTAAATAGCATGTTACTTTTTTATCCTTCTGCCAAAGACGTGTTCACAGTTTCACATATGATGCATCATCTGTTAAATTTCTGCCCGCTCAACCTACATATATTCCTTTGCAGAGTCTGTACCTCCTCTTGACAACTTGCTTTCCCACTTACCTTGGTGTCATTGCCTTTTTCGCTGCCGCATACTCAGTGCCTTTATCCACGCCATTGATTATTCATGCTAAATAGTTGAATTCCTAGCACTGAGACACAGCTATCTGCTGCCATTTAGATTTCTGCCACCATCTTCTCTCTGATTGGGATTTACATGGCCTGCTCAGTGTAGTGTGATAGAGAAATAAAACAGCCTATAGTCTAACAAGAAGGGGCTCGTGTCTTTGCATAAGATGTAATTTGTTGCATGATAGCAACTCTAGTCAAGTTGCACTGATCTGAAAAAGGTTGTTAGAGACCATGACAAAGGCAGTAGGCTTTATTCCTTTGAGATCTTAAGCTGTTTTCTACCCAAGTCTACATGACAGTCATCACAGGAGCCAGTGCAAAAGGCACTGCTCAGCATTAACCCTTTCAGACCATTACAGTCTTAGAGAATACTGATGGCAAAGCATCACCAAGTCTGCAAAGGTGGCTTGCATTCATGCCCATGGGTTGTACTGAATGAATCATACAATGGTCGAACCCAACCATTCTGTCACAGGGCTTATGGAGGTGCCTTCTTAATTGCCAAGGAGATCACTTCCAATATCCCACCACATTTGCTTCCAGGTTCCTGGATTTCATTGTTGGAATCAAAACCCACTTGTAAAATTCAACTCAAAATACAGTTTAGGAATTCTTTCTTATTTCACTTTTGTTGAGCATCCAAACAAAATTTTAATCAGCGCTGTTATTCTTGGCTTCCAAAATACTCAATATGTTGGACCACCTGAAAGCAACAACAGATTGATTCATTTTTAAGCACTTTAAACCCAGAATACAAGTTTAAAATATGATGCAAAAATAAGTTCAGAGGAGTATGCAATCATTTTCACTCGAAAAGAGCCGAAGTAAATCAAATTAAATTAACAAGCCTTTTTCTCATGATAGAGCAGACACAATGAAACTATGAATGATAATGAGAGAAAAGGAACTGAGAATAGCAGTCATGTGACATTGTTATCTTGCATAGGATGAAAACATAATGTGGCTCTAGCTCCAATGTTCTGAAAGTGACAGGCACCTCTCTGATCATTTTCAAGTTGGCTAGGCAACCTAAATGTGGAGTGCAAAGAATAAAGAAAAAAAACTATGACAACTCATCAACAGTAGTTTTGTCTTAATTGGACTTGCTTTCCAACAGATTACGAGTTGTATCGAAGGCTACTAGGTGAAAATTATTTGGTTGGTTATTACTTTTTATCAGTATAGTTAATTATCACATTCCTAGTTAAAATATATCACTTTCTTCAAATGAACATAAGGCAACAGAAGTAAGCTATTTTGCCACCGGTGACTATTCCTTAATTCAGTTAGGTCATGGCTTTCCCTGTTTTTGCTCCTTATTCCTTGATGCCCTTTTCCAAAAAGGAGACAAATAAAAATCTCAGTTTGAACAGTGATTTCGGAAATAAAAATGTTATACGTTTCCCTTTGCATAGAAAACAGCCCCTGATTTCACTGCTGAATGATCTAAGTCCACATGACAGTCCAATGTTAAAATTGCTCTCCCTTGTTCTGGATTCTTTAATCAGAGAGCATAGCTTCTTTGCATCTATTCTACACATTTCTTTTATCAAATGGATCAGTTAGATCCTTCCTTAATCTTCTGCGTTCAAAACTTTTTAGGACTTCAGTCAGTAGTAGAATTCTCGGTTTGTCCTTATTAATTCATGGCATTTATTGGTCATCCCTAATTGTCTTTGAGAAAATGATGATGAGCTGCTTTCTCGAATAGCTGAAGTATCACCCTGTATCACAAACCAGCCATTAAGCTTAATGAACTAACTGACCCCTGATGTAGGTAGCAGGTACAAGTGTAGGCCATTCAGGAGGGAGTTCCAGGATTTCAACCCAGCAATAATACTGTTAAAGAAGAAAACTGTGAGCTCAAAGTCCTATTCCGCTGACTTGAACAAACAAGCTACGATGAGATATATCAATGCAGTCCTGAGGAAACTATGCACTGTTAAAGGTGTCAGATTTTGGATGAGATCATGAATTGAGGATTTGACTGCTGTCTCAGTTGGATGTTGAAGGTCCCATGAAAAAATATAGAAAAAACCAGGGGACGCTTCTCAGTATCCTGGATTATTTTTATCGTTCAACCAATATTAGTAGAATATCAATATGTGGTTATCGATGTGTGTTGGAATTTACTGTGTGCAGTTTAGCTGCTGTGTTTCACATATTAGAACAGTGACTACACATCAAAACAGCTTCAATGATAATAAGGTATTGAGACTTCATGAGAACTTCAACAATATTTCCTCTTCGATCTTTCATCAACTCTTTCTTTTGAACTATTCTTACTGACCGTGCACTTTCAGAATTCTTTATGTTTTTGCAAATTGTTCTTCAAACTCACTCTTTGCCTTTCTTATATTTGTTCTTATTTTCTATATTTGCCTCTTTCCTTATCTTTTTCTTTATTCTCACATTATCCGCGGAATTGTCACGCTCTTCTTCTTTAATTTTCTGTTTAACCAAGCAGTGCTAGGTTTTAGTAGAGTCTGTTGTTTTTAATGGTGCTACAGTGCTATGTCTTGAAAAATAGTTTGAAAATCAAGGTGTATAAGTGTTCCCCTGACTCCACAGTCTTTATGATTACCACCATACCCCTCCACCTCTATCCCACCCAGTGTCACAATGTTCTTTTAACAAATAAGTGCTAGGATACTCAGCTTTTCTGACAGTATCTATGGAGAGAGAAACAGAGTAAACGAATATAACTCTGCCTCAGAATATTCTTCACGTTGAGGTACTTCACGGTACTGAAGAAGAAAGATACGTTAACAATTATTGACGTGGCCAGATGACCATTTCTGAGTAAGCTATTGCCTACCAAATGAGGTTTGTGCCGTTGGACCAGAAAACAATTATAACTAACCCCCAACCAATAGTATAAACTGTATCAGAGATAAAAGGTACTGCAGATGCTGGAGAATCCGAGATAACAAGCATGGGGCTGGATGAACACAGCAGGTCAAGCAGCATCATAGGAGCAGGAAAACTTGACGTTTCGGGCCTAAACCCTTCATCAGAAACGTCAAGTTTTCCTGCTCCTATGATGCTGCTTGACCTGCTGTG
>JAHRHZ010000049.1:3084359-3119763 GCA_024137785.1 Ginglymostoma cirratum | reverse complement strand
GAAACGTCAAGTTTTCCTGCTCCTATGATGCTGCTTGACCTGCTGTGTTCATCCAGCCCCATGCTCAATAGTATAAACTGTCTACTTTTTAAAAAAAATCAGTTACTTGCCTTTTATCTCATTCTAGCTTTGAATAATTAAGCGCCCGTCATTATGGCCAGCTTTTCTCTCATTATTTGGAATCCATTGACATTGTCAAACAACTTAGGAACAGTCTATAATAAGATCCCAATGGATTAACAGATATATTCTTCTCCTACTCAAAATAAGTAGATTGCTCTTATAAACTCATCTCTTATTCATATTGTATCATTCTAAAGTTGTAATGAAACTTATGATTAGTGTTCATTTTTGCCTAATTAGTGCGGGTATGTTTACTTTTGGATAGTTGTTTGAAACAGGTATGATCAATGCAATTTCCCATTACACACTTTCTCAGAGTTAATTTTTGTGTGAAATTATGCAGCTAAAAATGGGGAAAGTTGTAGAATCAATCAACGTTGTCTGCTTTACAGCATCATCCAAAATCAAAATTATTTAGGATGATCAAATCCCTACAGTGTGAAAAGAGGCTATTCGGCCCATTGAATCGATACCAACCCTCTGAAGAACATAGTACCCACGTTGTCTTTTGAAACTGCTCTGCCAGTCAATAGAATTATGATTGAACTACTTTATCAACTCTACTTTCCTACCCCGTTTCTACATCTCTCCAATTACCTCGTGGACAAAAATAATTGATTTCCCTCTCAAATATACTCACTGACTGTGCACTCTCATGTGAAGGATTCAGACAATCCTTTGCATGAAGAAATTTCACCTCCTGTCAGTTCTAAATGATTAATCATAGTTCTTTTTTAGGAAGACTATGACCCCTAGTTCTAGACTCTTCAGCCAGGATAAAATAGCCTCTCAGCCTTTACCCTCTTATTCTGTTTCAATACATTTGAATTAGATCACCTCTCATTCTTCTGAACTCCCTTCGACATACATTGTGCGTCATGTAGATACAGCAGCATCCTTGTCAATTTGGCAATCATACTCTATTTAATCTTCCCACTTCTGATCTGTTCCTTATGACAGAAAAAAAGAGGCTATTTAAATTAGTTAGTAATGATGTGATGCTTCCATAGACACCATTTTTAACATTAGTGCTGAATATAAATTACAGATTCAAAAGAAAAAAAATTCATATTGCTGAGCAGTGCCAAAAGACAGAAGTAAATTTAAATGATCTTTCAGGCATTTTTAAAAATATCTAAAGGATGAAATTGATCTTGAAGTTGAAGGGTGGCAACAGCAAATCGACAAATTGACTGTGAGGGGAAGAGATTCAAAACAAAAATATTTGATTGAAGATAACGCACCAATATCTGTTTTGTGCTGTAGCCAAAAGGATCAATTTCACTCTCTTATTTCTTCAATAATTTTACATTGTAGCTTTTTTAAAAACTCATATTACTACTTAGTGCAACTTTACATTTTCTTTTTATGCCTTCCATTGTAGATCTTCCACTTTCCCTTACTCCGTGATGAAGTGACAACCATATTTCCCAATGGGAATCGGTCTGCAACAAGTCATCCATCCTAGTTCTATAGACTCCTCCAGTTGATCACTGCTGTCTGCTCCCCTCACAATGCCGAAGCTCTTTATTTGAAAATTAAAATGTGTGTCATGGACTTTTCAGACGATGGTGAAATTTCTTGGCCCTCCAGTTACCAAGATATTTTTTTCTCCACTTCAAGCCTACCAGCTGCTCTCCAATTATTTTCTACCCATCATCCTGTGTGTTCCTCCCAGCCTCATTCTCTAATTTACCACCAGGAAGGTGCCTTTGGAGCATCTGAGAGAAGCGAGTGATGAATCCACCCTGATCTATTGGCCTGTCTGCATGGAGTTTGCATGTTCTCCTTAAGTTTGCATGGGCTTCCATCGGGTGCTCCAGTTTCCTCCCACAGTCCAAAGATGTGCAGGTTACGTGGATTGGCCATGCTAAATTGCCCATAGTGTCCAGGCTAGGTGGGTTAGCCATGAGAAATGTGGGTTACGGGGATAGGGTGAGGTCTGCGTTTGGATGGGATAATCCTCAGATGGGGACTCAATGGGCCAAATGTCCTCTTTTTGCACTGTAGGGATCCTGTGATTCCATGACCTGTTTCTTCATTCTTCTTGGTTTCTGGCAGTCCATGAGGTATACCTGGGGAAGAGAAAGAAGAGGAGCACTTAGCAGTTGAGTCACATTGAGGTGAAAGTTAGTAGAGGTTTACATGATCTATTTTCTTGATAAATAACACATGAAAAATAAGAAATAGGAGCAGGAGTAGGCCATTCAGCCCCTCAAGTGTGCCCTGCCATTCTCTTAAACTATGGCTGACCTGTCCCCAGCTTCAACTCTTCTTTTGTGCCAGCTCCTCATAGTCAACCAGTGCCTAATTTTTCAAAAATCTGCCTAGCTTCTCTTTAAATGTTTTAAGTGATTTAGCCTTCATGGCTCCCTAGGTTAGAGATTTCTAGACATTCACTGCCTTCTGGAAGAAGAAATTCTTTCACATTTCAGTTACAAATTAAGGGGACATATATTTAAAACTATGTCCCGTAGTTCAAGACTGCCCAACTAGTCAAAATATTTGCTCAAAATTTACTCTGTTAACCTTCCTTAGAATCTTGTATGTTTCAATAAGATCACACGTCATCCTTTAAAACTTGAGAGAACAAAAGTCTAACCAGTTTAGCTATTCTTGATAATCAATCCCCTCATAAAGGAATCAGCTGACTGAAGGTATTTTGAATGGCATCCTATGCAAATATATCCTTTCTTAAATATAGGGAACAAAACTGTGCAGAGGTGCCAGGTGACGCTTCACTTGCACCCTGTACAGTTGTAACAAAACTTTCCTATTTCTGATCGCCACGTCTCACAACAAAAGCCCAAATTCTTGTTTGCTTTCCTTATTGCTTGCTATACCTCCATGCTAGTTTTCTGTGGTTCATGCACAAAAATACACAGATCCCTATGTGCTGCACCTTTTTTGGAGTTTCTCTCCATTTAAATAACAGCCTGCCTTTTGATTCTTCCTACTAAAGTGCATGACCTCACACTTTTCTACATTAAAATCCACGTGAAGTGAATGAAGGAATTGGAGCTGGAACAGAAATGATGCATCCCCTCAGTCTCCCTGATTTTCAACTCCATCTCCTGCTTCCCACCAAAGATGTTTCAAAACCTTCTTTCTGATTAGGAGTGAGATGGTATTAACTCAGGGAAAAGAAGTTTCTGCCAACATTGTCTGTCCACTTGTCTTCTTCATAAAAAGACATTACAAAATGAGAACATCTTCTGGTTGGCATAGTATTTACTTGTGTGTGCATGCAGACCGTTACATAATGATAACTTGCATGATCCAAACCACTGCAGAGCATGTAAGGTTTTCAGAGTGAGAGAAGCTTGGATGGACAGTTGTAAAAGAGCAATCATTAGGGAAGGTTTAGGTGTAATGAGTTCTACAGAGCTCTTGAAGACTGTTGAAACTGTTTCTTTTACCCTGACAGATCTGTATTGCCCATGAGTCGGCTCCTGAAGTTAGTAGTACTTACCTGGACCACATTCCTTTAGTGCTACTGGTCCTTGTCAAGCACAGTCACAGACATCCAAACAGGAAGTGAACACTGTTACAGCTGGGAAGTTGTCACCTCTTATTTGCTCTGCAAAATGTTCGGATATCTTTCTTTCAAGATCTATTAGAAATCATTGAGTTTGTTGTCCTGCCTGTTTAACATGCTGCAGGCTTTTACATTCTCTGATAGTATACACCTTTCCACTCATAAAATGGCAAGCTCAAATTGAGCACTGTTCCTATCAGAAAACAAAAGGCTTGCATTTACATAGCAGTTTTCACAAGCACTGATGACTCAATATGCTTTGCAACCAATGATGTACCTTTGAAATATATTCACAGATGTCCTGTAAAAAATATAACAGTCAATATATGCAGAGCTAGCTTCCCAAAACAGGAACATAATAATAACCAGATATTCTGTTTTTTGTGATGGTTGTTGGAGGATAAGTACAGGGATTCCTGAGAGAGTTCTCACCTACTCTTTTAAAATAATTCCAATTTTACGTTTTCATAAGCAGGAAGATTAAACCTGGATTTAACATCTCACCTGAGACCGTACCTCCACAGTGCAGCCTACCCTCTTCAGTACTGTACTGGAACAACAGTCTGGATTTTTGTACTCATGCCTTGAAATGGAAACCGAACCTGGGAGCTTGTGACTCAGAAGTGAGACTGCTGCCAATGGAGCTACATCTGACAGTCCCCTTAACATTTGCCAAAGTCATAAGGTCATTTTGCTCAAGCACCCACTTCATATGGGCATACAAAAGCATATTCCACGAAAATCAAAGTATTAACAAATAATCATTAATATAAATCTGAATCTCATTTGGATACTGAGTGGGACTCTTGTAAGTTTTACATAAGAATACTTTGCCTTCCAGCTCCCTTTGTTTTTCTCATCAGGGTATTTCATGCTTTAGGAGTCAGATAATGTATTGATTCAAGACTTAACATAAGATTAGCTAAGCTTCGCTCACTTGAGTCACCAATACAAGCACATCTGATCAGGAACTAACCTGCACATTTACCACAGAGTGCCACGTTCAGTTCCCATCTCACATCCTCTACTGTTTACATTCCAAGTAAGGGCCACAGTGGAATCCACATTATCCTAAAAACAAATGTATATCTAGCAGTGCATCTCAGTGAATGAAAATACTATACAAAACTGCCTCTATTGGTTTATGAAATCAGTTGGACATCATAATTGGATTTACTGTTGCATACGCCACCATCATATTGAATGTCAAAAACTTTCCAATGTGCTTTTTAATAGGTTTTCCACAATGATTTGAAGTACACTGAAGCAATACTGTATCGTCAACAGGACTATCAATGGCAGCAGGAAGGCAGGCATCATTTATAGTTAGCTAAAATCAATTCTGAAGAAGGGCCACTGGACTGGAAACGTTAACTCTGCTTTCTCTTTACGGATCCTGCCAGACCTGCTGAGTTTCTCCAGCAATTTCCGTTTTTGTTTCTGATTTCCAGCATGCAGAGTTCTTTGGTTTTTTTAAAATTTTGTTTATCATCTACAATTTGCAAATCTTGCTTAAAATACTTGGGAAAACTTAGGATCAAGCCTTGTACAAAAAAAAGCCTCAAAAAGCTGATACATCAGAGAACAATGTTGCACTGAAGACAGCTGAGCCATTGTCATCTGATTTCCCTTGATTCAAGGATAATTCACATTGTGTTTCTGCCAGGGGTCTAGCTGCTATTGCACTGGTCAACTCTCAACCAGCAGGTTGCTGGGTACTGAGGATAGAATATTCCACAAGGCAGTGACATCCAGAGCGCAAGATTTGATTCCTTTTAATTCCTTGTTCCTGATGCCCTGCCTCTGCAGCTTGACAGACAAGCTGTCACTATTTTGAATGACTTATTGCAAGGTTCTCCCAATCATTGATGCCGTCCTTGAGTGCAACAGCATTGGCATTAGAATATCTGTGAATCATTGTCTGACTTTCGTTGGAATGTTGCCCATTTGAGGGTTGAGAAAACACATCCAGCAGGAGAGATGTTTTTCTGTTGCTATTACACAGTTTTCAGCCCATTGAAGTTGACTTTTGTTGGAGTTACGGCTGACTGTGAAACTGTCTTCAAGAAAGGCCCCAGCATTTGTTTGATGGTGCTCCCATGGATGCAATGGAGTCATTGCTGGTGGAATGTTTCTCATGTTCCTATGCATCGCTGATACCTGCTCCAGGTTGTACTGAAATCCAGCGAAATACTAATCTGTGCGTTAGAATTTCATTGACTTACAGAAGACTTCTTTCTCAAAACTCATTCCATTTATTTGTAGAATGCTAAACTGATGCAGCTATTCTGATGTTGGATGATTTCATCAATGGTGTCTTTTTGAGAAAGGTGGCTGACCACAATATATTCCAAAGGCTCTCATTTAACACTTAAAGGTGGTGGACTACTTGACTGGCTAGGTTTGGGTTGATGCATTTGTTTCAGCAATATTACGTGATGGTTTCACGTATTTTGAATTGAGGAGATCAAGACTGACATGCAGACCTGGTGCAGAGTGGGCAATGCACAAAAGCCATTCATTAAAAAATAGATCGTGTGATTAGTCAATTGGTGATTAGTCAATATAAGGTAGATTGTGAGTAGTGTAGTGACTATCGCGCTGCCTTGTTGATACTAATCTTAATGTTGAAGGCAGAAACAGAAATTACTGTAAAAGCTCAGTCAGCCTGGCAGCACCTGTGGAGAAAAATCGGAGTTAATGTTTCAGGGCCAGTGACCCTTCTTCAGAATTGATGGTAGCTAGGAAGAAGTTGGTACTTATGCAGAAGATGGGTTGGGCGAGGAGAGGCAGGGTGCAACGTAAACAATAAGTGGAGATGGAGCCCAAAGAGAGAGAAAACAGTTGGACAGGTAAAAGAGTGGGTAAATGGTAGCCTGGGGGAATGAATAGCTGTTCATGGGGACTATTAGTAGCTGACAATGGTGTGTGCGTGTGTGGTAGTGGCCCATCTGATGACAAGGCCTGATATGTGGGGGTTCAGGTAAAGACATGGGAGAAGGTTCCTCAAGCCCTAAAGTTGTTGAACTTGATATCAAGTCCAGAAGCAGGAAATGAGGTGCTGTTCTTCCAACTTGCACTGAGCTTTGCTGGAACACAGCAGCAAGCCTGAGACAGAGATGTTGACCGCGGTATATGGTGGTATGTTGAAGGGCAGGCAACAGGAAGCTCAGAGTCTTTTTTTAGCAGACAGAATGTAGGTGTTCTGATGATGCAGAGGATGATTATAACCGTCACCTAGTAATACAGCAGTGCACCAAGATTAGTGCCTAACAGCACAAAATGCTGGGTCAAAATCTGCCAGATAGCATTTTTTGAGTCCATTTACTTCAGTGCAAGGTAACCATCCTGATCCAGGTAGGACTGAGGATAGTGAACAAATGCAGATTGCATAGGATCATGAGGGCCCACAATGTTCCCTCAGATATTTTAACTTCCTTTTTATAAACTTTCCCAACTTTGTAGACAAGGTTTTTCCACTGAGAGGTTTACTTAAAAAAGATCGTCCCTATGTGTGGCAAGATGACCACTATGTCAAGCTGGTTCTGTCAGAAAAATCTTGTTGACTGAAATGCTCCAACCCCAGGAAAGTCACAATTCCTTATGTGGATGCTTTGCACAGAAGGTTTAGTCATGTGCCAATTGTGAAGATGGGAGACCTATTGCCTTCGGTTTGAAAGCCAGTGCATGCCAGCTATTCTAATAGACAATGCAGAACATTAGGTCTGATAGCTGGCATCATGTAGTTTCATACATACTTTGGCAAGAAATTCAAATCCTTGCAGATAATTATGGTCACAGTTTAACAAAACAAATAGTATTTACTGAGATACAAAGATGCCCTTCAGAACATGTTAATCTGGTTGAAAACGACATAGTGATTTCAATGTTTACATAAAAGTCTGTTGTACAAGATAATTGTTCTGGAGGGTTTGTATTCACGTGACATTGGCTTCACCCATTTTACTGATGCTTCTGAGCCCCTGGGTGAACAAGGAGCTCTGCTATAGTTTGAAGAGGGAGCAGATGTGTCTGTACCAGCTCTAAGGCCCTGGTCATTGCGGCTGACCAAATGTAGTTGTACGTATTGCTACCATGAAATAAACATTTGTGTCTAAAAAATCTATCCGCTCTCAAGACACTCCACAGAGGTGTATCCTCTACCACCAAACATAAGATAGACCTAAGGCGATGGCCAAAGGGCAATTTTTGATTGTGAACCACCTTGAACAAGTCTTTTCCAGTGCCAAATACCACAAGGTTTCAGCAGTGTTCATTTGAGAAAAGTCCAGAAAGCTCACTGTATAAAGAAAGGGAGCTATTAACAAAAGAAAACCAGGAATGATTGGGAGATTATAATTGATGTAACTATATGTTTGATTTCAGAAGTAGGTCAATGTCAATTATGCCTGGAGGGGCTTTGATTTCTAGCTACAGAAGACACTAACAGACGCAGGATGATATTTTGTAATCGAAAGTGATGCAGTGGTTAGTGATTCCCTAAATACAGCAAGGTAAAATGTGTATCTAACTGATGCACTGCTGTATTACTAGGTGACGGTTATAATCATCCTCCGCATCATCAGAACACCTACATTCTGTCTGCTAAAAAAAGACTCTGAGCTTCCTGTTGCCTGCCCTTCAACATACCACCATATACCGCGGTCAACATCTCTGTCTCAGGCTTGCTGCTGTGTTCCAGCAAAGCTCAGTGCAAGTTGGAAGAACAGCACCTCATTTCCTGCTTCTGGACTTGATATCAAGTTCAACAACTTTAGGGCTTGAGGAACCTTCTCCCATGTCTTTACCTGAACCCCCACATATCAGGCCTTGTCATCAGATGGGCCACTACCACACACGCACACACGCACACACCATTGTCAGCTACTAATAGTCCCCATGAACAGCTATTCATTCCCCCAGGCTACCATTTACCCACTCTTTTACCTGTCCAACTGTTTTCTCTCTCTTTGGGCTCCATCTCCACTTATTGTTTACGTTGCACCCTGCCTCTCCTCGCCCAACCCATCTTCTGCATAAATACCAACTTCTTCCTAGCTACCATCAATTCTGAAGAAGGGTCACTGACCCTGAAACATTAACTCCGATTTTTCTCCACAGGTGCTGCCAGGCTGACTGAGCTTTTACAGTAATTTCTGTTTCTGCCTTCAACATTAAGATTAGTATCAACAAGGCAGCGCGATAGTCACTACACTACTCACAATCTACCTTATATTGACTAATCACCAATTGACTAATCACACGATCTATTTTTTAGGTTACTTACAATATTGTTTTTCTTTTTTTCTTCACTTGAATAAATTATGTAAGCCCTTCTTTTGATTCCTTATTTTTGCTGTGTCTCTGCTCCAAGTATTAGCCAAGGGGATGAAATAATCTGATCTGTAAATACCACTGTCAACACTGCCCAACATGTTAACCAATTTAAGCTATCTTTTTTAAACTACTGCTCCAGAGCTGCAATACAAAATTATACTCACATCCTATGATAAATGAAGTAGAATAGCTTCCCAATGGGTCGTTCTTTTAGAAAAGTCCCACAATTGCAACAAATGTATCTGTACTAAATCTCTAAGGCCCCGGACATGAGGGATGACCAAATATATTTGTACATGTTACAGTCATGCAATAAATCTTTGTATCTTAAAAAGAAGTATCACTTTTGAAGACACTCTGCAATGGTGTATCCTTTACCATCAAACGTTAAGATAGCCCTAAGGCAAAGCAATGACAAAAGAAGGATGCACACACGCGGAGGATCTTGGATTTGACCCTATTTTGTGTGTATCTCAACCATTTTCTTACAAATGGCATCCATACCTCTGAGTTATTAAGGTGAAAATTAGATCAGATTCTAATTCCTGTGGTCAGGTTTAGTTTGTGATTAAAGTTATCAATGTTTCTAGGAGAACTTTGTTCAATGCAACAACAAATATTTCCTTTGGTCACAATTTTCAGCGCTGTTTTAGTTTAGAAATTTTGACAATTTTGCTAGAAGTCAGACAGGGTTCCAGTCATGTCATTGAATGAAAATCTTATCTCCAGCTGAGTACAGAAGCAAACATTTGCAATAGGATTTTCTTCACAGACACGATACTCATCGCAAAGGCTGAAGCATACATTTTTAATAAAATTGCGGGTGGATTCTCAGAACAAAAATGAAGCCTTTTATTCAGGCTTTGTTTTCTATGCCTCTAAATAAATTCTTGTCGGTTGAATCTTTAGGGAATTGCTTCTTTTTGAAATCAAATTTTCATCTTCCAGAAAATGCTTTCTGCTTTCAGACTTGCACCAAAACAGTAATATGTTATAGATAGAAATCTTAGTTCATGCTTTTGCTTTACCTTTTATTATTTCCCCTCAATAATGCAAAGTTTACTGATTGGTACAAATGACTGCTGCAGGGCTGTTTTCATTGAGGTCATTCACTTGCAAATTGTGAACTGTGCTCTATGGCTCCTTCATGGTACTAAATGGGAGTAAAATCAATGAAAAAAATCAGATGATTCAGCTCCCATTCGTCATCGCAAACCTAATGAAGCAAAAGAATCGAATGGCAGGCTTGAACCACTTGTAGAGAATATGTAACTTTTTTCAACAGGAATAGAGTGCAGAAGATATCATTATTTTAATTCGCAGGAGCAATACTGCATTCTAAAATAGGTCATCTAAAACCTTGTCAGTTGCACATTGGGCAGGATAGGAAAAAGAAGTAGCTGGGCAAGTGAAAGATGTGAGCTTTTGGCTTCCACTTGCCCCTTTTCTTCAGCCAACTTAAAAAAAGAAACATACAGAATTCACAGAGCAAATACAACATTAGAAAAGTTAACACCAAAATTAATCTGGTACTGAAATTGCTCCTAGCTAGCCATCCAAACCAAGCCGGTATCAAATTTGCGGTTTATTTTATGCTATGTCTGAACATGGTACAAAATGGGCTGTCAATCTGCAATGAACTGGTTTTATACTACTGGCAAATCTCATCTTTCTCCCATATGTATTATGGGTGGATAAAGCTCTTCGTGTCTTCATTTGCGAATCCATCAATGGCCTGATTTAAGAATGGGATATTAAACAGATCAGAAAAATCAGCAACTGTACAGCTAAAACACACTATTTTTCCATTGAACCTCAAGAAAAAATAAGCATTGAAAACCAGCAAAGACTAAAAAGAAAAATGACTTTTTATCAGCTTTTAATCTCATCTGGAATGAAGCTCCTTTATTGTAAAGGTGTTTCATTCAAGAAATGAAATTTCCTATAGCAAACTTTGTTCAATGAAGAGCAAATAGTAATTGAGATCTCAGAAGTAAAGGGCTTCCCCCAAAACCATGCCCCCCACCCCACCACAAATACTGAATATGTTTTTGGCAAAGCGATGCAATAGGTTACACTGTCTTCCCGTTTATTCCCGAGTCATATCCATGACCGAGTGTCCACCAACTTGCTCATCAGTAAGCCTAATGAGGGCCTTAAGTGGCCAATTATTGCCGGTGTATGTCCATTAATCCACTGCAGTCACAAAAGCAAACTGTACAGTGGCTTGCAAATAAGAATGAAAACTCAAATTTATCTATAATTTTATTTGAAAAGCAAGAAGGAAGAGGATAGTGAATTTGAGGGATTCCTCACTGCAGAGGTCTGTCAAAGCTGTCTTGTTACGTATATTCAAGGCTGAGAGGGGCAAGTTTTTAGTCAGTAAAAAAAACAATGGAAAAGGCAGGAAAGTGGAGTTGAGGATTATTGGATCATCCATGATCACACTGAACGATGGAGCAGGCTCATTAGGCTGAATGGTCTACTTCCAATTTCTTATGGTCTTATGGGGTCACCGAATTCAAGACATATCCTGCATGCATCAAGAGGTTGTAATCCCACTTTGTTGCTCCCCATCTGGCTTCCAAAACTCTTCCTGCCTCATCCTACTCTAGTGCATTCGGCTTTTTCCGGCCCCAAGAGTATGGAATTCACCTGGGTCCCCATTCCATTGATAATCTCTGTGAACCTCCTTTTCCATGAGATATTCCAGAGCCTGTATTTACTTTCATCTTGTATTTTGTTGAATTTATACAACTAAGTAAGGAGTTTATATGGCTAAGATAATTCAATAGAGGAGTTTAAATGATAAAATGATTTGATTGAGTAGATTCTTCTAGTTGAGAGTGGTAAAATCCCAAAATATGAGTTAGCATTGAAATCAACCAACAATTTTGCACATAAAAGCCATTGAAAGGTCAGATAATTGAAATTTCAAGGGTGAGATTAATAGATTTTGTTAGGTGAGGGTTATGGGTCAACAAGAGTAACCGAAATCCTTCCGGGATTTGAAGTAAAGATCAACCATGATCTACCTCAATGGTCTAACAGGCTGAAGGGGCTAAATGGCCTAATCCTGTTCCTATGTGTGGATAATTCGATACATTTAATTAACACGAACATTGACTTTTCAATGATTATCAACATTAAAATTATTTTAATATTAAAAATGAACAATTTGTCTTCAAAACGGCTACTGAAAACATTACCAAGAGCGAAATAACATTACCAAGACAGGAACAGCACAGTGGCTCAGTGGCTAGCACTGCTGGCTCACAGCACCAGGGACCTGAGTTTGATCCCAGCCTCAGGCGACTGTCCGTGTGGAGTTTGTACATTCCCCCCATGTCTGCATGGGTTTCCTCCCACAGTCCAAAGATGTGCAGGCTAGGTGGATTGGCTATGCTAGATTGTCCATAGTGTTCAGGGATGTTTGGGTTAGGTGGGTTAGACAAGGGAAATGCATGAGTATTGGGCCTGGGTGGGGTGCTCTTCAGAGGGACAGTGTGGACTTGTTAGGCTGAATGGCCTGTTTCCACACTGTAGGGATTCTATGGAGAAAAAAAAAGAATCTGCAGAAGATTTTAGAGAGCTGAATAGTTTGAGGGAGCTGCATCAATGCACACATAAGTAAAATTATGCAATTAAAGAAGTGTTCTGGTTTAATGACTATCTTCACCGATATTAAATCAGCTTTCATACTTAAGTGCCTCAATAAAGCCACTAAGCAAAGTCTCCTGATGAGTACAGTGACCATAAAGAGTAGTCAGCACAGTTCTAAAAGCAATAGGTCATATACTATGAGCCTACTGCAATTCTTGGAGGAAGCAACTAAATTTGACAGGAGATACTCAACAGACATGACATTATTTAAAATGTTCAGAGAGATAATATGAATGCAAAGCTGATGAATAAGATTGTGGCCTATAAAATTAACAGCAAATTAAAACTGGCTTAGCAATAAAAATCAAAAGGTAATTAGAAAGTATAAAGCTCTGACAGGGAATAAGTCGTGAATGTGTGTGTGTAGTTTTGATGTCGCTTTGGTTTATATATTTGAAAGATAATTTGGAAAAAGATACTTATATAATATTATAAAATATGCTACGTCACCAGAAATCCAGTGTAAGGCAACCTCATATGAATAAAAAAAGTTGCTATAGTCCCAACAGGCCCTAAAGCTGCTTTTTCTTTAGAAAGAGATGACTGCTGGTGAGTTTAACTTGAGGATCACCATATCTGCGGAGCAGGGTGAGTTTGAGAAGGCAAATTCTTCATGGTAACCTCAGCTAGTGCAGGAATTGAACCCACTCTGCCTCATAAGCCAGCCATTCAGCCAACTGCACTGTGCTCAGCAGAAGAGTGCATGTAATCGATCACAAAGAAATCTGCCCAGAAGCATCAACATCTGTAGTATGAATTTTATCTTCATCAGTGTTAGTTTGGATGTGGCAATGTTTACTGACATTCACCAACATGATGTAGTCAAACAGTCAAACAGCCAATCATATTGGAGCACTCTGATAACTAGCAAATGGGGAAATAAAATGCATTTTGTTTCTTCCCTTCAATACAAATCTAGAATAAAAAGCCAGCCTAATGATGATCATGTAATTAGACCTACAGCAATGTGGTTGATTCTTAAAATTGTCCAAACGACACACTTACACCAAAATAGAGCCACCACAAATGTGTACATATGCTGGCAGTTCTATAGATCCATCCAAGTTGTTGAACACCTAAAATAGGGCCACTAACCGTGTTGTACCTAGGTCCTTTGGACAATTAGAGATAGGCCATAATTGCTGATCCAGCCATTGATGCCTTTATCCCATGAATGAAATATTGAAAAAAACTAAAATCCGTCAGTAAAGTTAAAAATTCATGTTGACCAAGGGGTAATACTTGAAATTAACAGCGCAGTAAGCAGCACGGTTATACAGCGTTACTAATTAACAGAATTAAAAGCTTTAAAAGATTGAAATGCATAAAATCATGGTGGGACATAGACAGCTGAGATAGAAGGAGAACAAAAACGGAAGTTGCTGTAAAGTTCATCAGGTCTGGCAGCATTTGTGAAGACAAAATCAGAGGTAACATTTTGGGTCTGGTGACCCTTCCTCAGACCTGTTCTGAAGAAGGGTCACCGGACTTGAAATGTTAATTCTGGTTTTTTCTTCACAGATGATGCCAGACCTGCTGAGCTTTTCCAGAAACTTCTGTTTTTGATCCTGATTTACAGCATCTGCAGTTCATTCGATTTTTATTTAGACAGAAGGAGACCTTTTCTCGTCATGGAGGGATCAGTGATCGGTCATTATAGATTTAAGATAAAGGGCAGAAGATTTAAAGTGATGCAAGGAACAACTGATTCACCCAGAGGGTGGTGGGAATCTGGAACTTACTGCCTGTAAAAGGCAGTAGAGGCATAAACTCTCAAACGTTGAAGTAGTATTTATATGTGCACTTGCAATGCCAAGGCATACAAGGCTATGGACCAAGTGCTGTAAAAGGGGTTAGAATAGTTACATGGTTGTTTTTGAGCAACGTAGACTCAAAGGACTAAAGGGCTTTTGTTATCCTGTGCTGTAGACCTCTGTGGCTATGACTTTAAAGAAAGGAATACAGCATTGCTATACCTGTGTAATTTAAAAGGTTTAAGACAAGGAAGATAAAAAGGCATTGCAATGTAAAAAATTAAATTCTTCAAGGGTAAGAAGTTACAATAGCATCGAAGGACTGCAAAATTTAAAGTAGGAAAAAGTGATGATCATATTAGGAAGACGTGGACAAAAATAAAACAGACCTCCAGGATTAAGTTACATATATGGATCAAGTGGAAAACAGGATTGAACAACTGGGAGAAAAAAGTTCTTATGATACATAATTGCTCTAAACCTAAATGGTAAATTAGAAGCCGAACAAACAAATACACTATTACATTCAATAGGACCTACAGATAAATTTATTATAAATTGCCATAAAAAGGCACAAATACTTTAAGTTCTACAAATATATGAGAATTCCTTAATCTGATAAATAAAAGTCTTAGTAGAACAAGATTTAACAGAGTTTAGAATCCAGGCAAATCCATAAATAATTTAATAATCTCAACTATGTTGATGGAGCTTTGAAATCAAAATTCATAAGAGATAAAATTGTTGTTCGAATTGTTGATGAGTCTTTCTCAGATCTATTACAGTCCAAAGAAGACATGACTTTCGAGATAACTACTCAGGCTGTTCATGATTTCTGCTTTCAGCTCAATAACAGCCAAATCCTGAGAGAAGACTGTCAACCTCACCACAGAAGAGCAACAGATCCTATCCACTTTCTCAGATATACACTGTTTACAAAGACACATGACAAGCCAATGGCATGCAAAACCAAACATCAGCTACAAACAGTCATTGTCAGCATTGTGGGAAATAAAGCCTCACAAACACAAAACAAACACAAAGGTGAGGCGCTGCATTCTGGAAAGGCAATTCAGGACAGAACTTATACATTTAATAGTCAGGTCCTGTGGAGTGCTGCTAAAGAGAGACCTTGGTGTGCTGGTTCATAGTCCCTTGAGAGTAGGGTCACAGGTAGACAAGATAGTGAAAAAGACATTTGGTATGTTTGCCTTTATTAGTCAGTGCATTGAGTATAGAAGTTGGGAGGTCATGTTGCGGCTGTACAGGACAATAGTTAGGCCACTATTGGAATATTGTGTTCAGTTCTGGTCTCTCTGCTATAGGAAGGATGTTGTGAAACTAGAAATAGTTCAGAAAAGATTTACAAGAATGTTGCCAGGGTCGGAGGGTTTGAGCTATAGGAGATGTTGAATAGGCTGGGGCTATTTTCCCTGCAGTGTCAAGGCTGAGAGGTGACCTTGTAGACATTTATAAAAATCAAGAGGGGCATGAATAATGTAAATAGGCAAGGTATTGTCCTTATGGTGGGTGAGTCATGGAGGGCAAAGGTTTAGGGTGAGAGGGGAAAGATATAAAAGGGACCCAAGGGGCAACTTTTTCATGCAGAGGGTGGTGAGTGTATGGAATAAGCTGCCAGAGGAAGTGATGGAGGCTCGTACAATTACAACATTTAAAAGGCATCTGGATGGGTACATGAATAGGAAGGGTTTAGAGGGATATTGGCCAAATGCTAGCTAACAGGACAAGATTTATATAGGATATCTGATTGGCATGGATCAGTTGGGCTGAAGGGTCTATCTCCATGCTGTATATCTCTATGACTCTCCATGACTCTCTAAGCAGTCCCCAGCTGTGACAAAAGAATTCTACATCTGGAAAACTATAGGTCACTACCAGAGGTGGTACAGAAGTATTTCAGAGCAACAAAAAGTCAAATACCTACACATACAAAGATGTTCATGTGATAGGACCACTAATAACAGATAAGATACCCAGTGTGTTCCCAGGAGAAACTGGTGATCAAACTGAGTCCAGTTTGTCCGAAAATGTTTATATCAATGCATACTTCATTAATTTTAAGCTCGATACAGGAGTGACCGAGTGCCACTGATATAACAGAAACTGAAGGTAAAGCCTACAAAGATGAAAGTATATGGTCAGCTGGAATAATTACCAAAATTAAATATATGTTACAAGCAAAACTGAAACACAGGCAGCATCTGAGATAAGAATGCGTATGTGATTAACAATCAAATACTTCTCACTTTTGAACCTACGTGTGTCTTCACTTTGGAAACATGTTCTGGAAAAGATTCACAGGGGACAGTTAAGCATTATAAGGGTTGACATGCAGCCAGAACTCAGTCAGCAATATGGTGACCAGAAATCACAACAGACACCAAAGATCTCATCATTCATCGTGAACTCTGCAGTTATACTTGTTTTCCACTTATGACAATCATCTTTACCATCATTATAGAAAATTCAGGTGACAGAAACCAGAAAAATTTGCAAGAAGATGTAGAAAAGGAGCAAAAGAAAGGGACGTACAAGCCTTTTGAATTAATTGATCAATGCTAAACTGAAATTGTTCAGACATCAAAACAACCCAGTGAACAAAGCACAAAGGCAGATTCTGATTTGATGTCAGATGATGAAGCAATACAAGCTCAAGAGGAGTATTTGAATTCTTCATCTTGTGATGAGGAATTATCAATATTAATGACAGAGTTAAGTCAGCAGTAGTCCCTAATAAGCATGGCTGAGGATATGAATATATATTGGTTTCACCGGTAAAATAACCACACAGAGTGAGCAAGGGTATTCAGCCCAATCAGTTGAAATAAAAAGATTTTACAAATTTCAACATAGATCTTTCAGATTGAGAATAAATATTTTCTTACACAGATTGAAGATGCAACTCCTTGAGAGACAACATTGACATGACCAATGTCTGCAGACTCAGGACAAAGTCAAGAAGAAACCACCTAACGCAGAAATCTAGGATACTGTCAAGAAGAAATTGCCTGATTCAGAAAGAAAACACATACTTTAATAAAGGCAGCTATCCTCCAGGGAGGGAATTCATGAGATTAAATGGCCCCCAGATGTTATGTGGCAAAGTGTATGCTCAGCAGGGAATAGTTCCACTGTGGCAGAAATCCAAGATATGAAGAGTCCTCCAAATGAGGCACTGTACAGGAGTGTTTAGCAGGATCCACATCATCAGTGAAGCCAATCTGAAGGAAAAATGTTCATCAATGGAGTGAGACTTTACAGACCATACAGGGTCAAGAACAGAACTTAAGATCAACAGTCCTCAAGCTATCAAAGACCTATCAATGTTCCTGATCTAAAAAGAGAGCATTCTGAAAAAAATTGTAAAACTGCCCAACTGTCTCAAATCTGTGACATCAGAATCTTGGTGTGTGGCGATGGATGAGTGATCAATGTAACCATACACTTGATTATACCATTCTTAACCAAAGGGAAAGCCGGAGGTTAAATGATGAATGGGGAAAAAAATGGTTCAGAAAGGCTTAATGTTTGAAATCACATTGAGCTTCACCCAACCTGATGATGTCATATGGGCTTGGATGGAGAAAAGGTGGAATATTTTTGGATCTTATTTACAGGGCAGGTCTCTATGCATGGATCTCCGTGTAGTAATAGGATCAGTGAAGAACAAACTAAGATAAATTGCACACAATGGCTGTCATGCAGTAAACTGCATCTTGTTAAGACAAAAGCTTCTGCATGTTAAGATTCAATATGGTTGATCCGCTATCACTGTAAACCAATTTGGCCCTAGACCCAGTCAAATGGAAGAGAATGGCAGCAGCCTTTTACCCATAAATTGATCAAAATCATCTCCCAATCCAGCTCGCCTATCAAGGCGCCTAATTACTCAAAACCAGCTCTGATGGACAGGACATATCTAGAGAGTAAAATGGCCTTTATTGTCACATGCATTTGAATGAATGCAGCAAAAAGTTTGAAATGTTGCCACTTTGGTGCTATCTTGGGTACAGGAATACTTAAGTGGTTGTTATAGACTTGTACAGAGAATCATAAATAAAGTTCAGCATTAGAAGAAAGAATAGAGAAGTTCTCTTTTTTAAAAGACACTTGATTTTTAGTCCATACACCAAGTCCTTAGGACCTGCCTGGACTCGCTGTCCCTCGCCTCCCCCTCACCCCTGACCTGGCCTGGTGCTCTCCTCTGGGACCTGCCTGGACTCTCCACTCCCACAGGACCTACCTTGAGACTCACCTCTGAGACTTGCCTGGGCCCACTGCTCCCACAGACTCACCCTGGGGCCTCGCCTCGGTTCATCACCCCCACGGCCTTGCCTCCAGGCCTCAGTGAGGCTCGCTGCTCCCGCACCTGGGAGCTCCGGCGCTTGCCACGACCTCCAGTCTCCTCCACTTGTTTCTGGTAAAGTTGAAGTTCTAGGTTTGAAGAAATAAAAAGGGGAAAGGAGGAAAAAGAATGGGTAGAACAGAGGAGCTCCAACTTGAACGACTTACTCTGCCACCATCTTGCCAGAAAGCAATCTATATACTTGACAGTAGACACTAGAAATAATTGCTGTAGTTAGAACTCTGTTGTAAGAGGAGAATTCCAGGAGTGGAGCAGAGCATTTTCAGAAATGAAACCAAAATATTTACACTCTGGAAAGTGATCATAATTTTGAAGACTTAACAAACATAGCAACCATAGCAGCTGCATGAAATGGCTGGAGGCAACATCTCCTAGGGAAACCAAATTCGCACCACTAGATCAGAAAGAAATCGAGAAATAAGTCAACAACCAAAAATCTAAAGTTACCACTTTACACTGGAGTAAAGGGTTAGCTAAAATTTGAAAGAAAATGGCTACTTAAAGAAAAATGCTTTAAAATTTGCGTATTAGGGAACTGAGATTTAATAAATTTTAGAATCCCTACAGTGTGGAAACAGGCCCTTCAGACCAACAAGTCCACACAGACCCTTGAAGCATCACACCCAGACCCATCCCCCTATAACCCACAAAACCTACACATCCCTGAACACTACGGGCAATTTAACACGGCCAATCCACCTAACCTGCACATCTTTGGACTGTGGGAGGAAACCGGAGCACCTGGAGGAAACTCATGCAGACACGGTGAGAATGTGCAAACTCCACACAAACAGTTGCCCGAGGGTGGAATCAAACTTGGGTCTCTGGCACTGAGAGGCAGCAGTGCTCACCACTGTGTCACCGTGCCGCCCCAAAATCAAAAGGTATGCAAAGGAGAAGATATTACGTGTCACCAATGGCGCTGCCATCATGAATTAAACACTTGCAAAGAACTGCAGATGATCTCAGTAAAGAATGATTCTCTGCTGAGGGCCTATTAGCTCCCCTGCACCTATTGAATGGTATCCTTCAGTCAGATGCAGAAAAGTGACACTGGGATCTCAGAATCTACAGTGGGGTAAATTTCATGATATAAGGTTCAAAGCCAAATGGTTCGGTTGCAGTCAGCTTCTGAAGGTTCTTTAGCCCGAGAAGGTATGAAAAGATTTTGACAGAAGAAGAGAGAGACCAATTCGAGAAGTTTAGATGCCTGGTAAAGAGTTTCATTTTACAGTTACAGCATTCCAGGATAGAAAGTTCAAGAGGGAGAATAAAGCCATTAACCCCCAAAAAACTGAAGACTAAGCAAGACATAACGTTGCATAAGGAAAGTGACTATACGGAAGAGAAAATTCATGCTGCACAATTGGCAGAGGATGCAGAGAGATTCTGAAACTTAGGGCAAAATGTTGTGGATATCTACTTCAAAAAGAGGTTGGAGAAGTAAAGAATAACAACACCGAGTCAAGTAGCAACCTACTGTACTGTATACACAGCTTAATGCTGTATTAGTCAGAGACTGGTTTATTGGAGACTAATAGCAAACTGTTAGAAATGCTGGAGCATTTACAAGATGAAATATGAAAAGCAAGAAGCCAAGCAAAGTGGGCACAGCAGGAAGCTGAAAAACTGGTGGAATTCGGGTGCAGAGAGTGGTTGGGAGGGAAACATAAGCTGTGTAATCAGAATGTACAGCTGGAGGAGAATTATTGCCAGATTGCAACACGCAACTTTAGCTAAGAAGAACAAGCAGAACATTTTAATCAAGTGATCAATGCCCTAAATAATATTTTGAGAAAGGAAAACCTGCTATCAAAGACTTAAAATGTTCATTTCAATTATATATTATTATATATAATATTATATATTATTATGTACATGAGTATCACATCACATGTGACTGCCCTACACTCTGTGTACCAAACTAACAATGGGCAGGATTGGATTCTAGTGTCAGAGGTTCCCTCACCACTTGAAGAGCCAGTGGGACCATTGGGTTAATAACGTCGGGTCTCCAACATAGAAATATTGGTAACTAGTCAAAGCCAGTAAGCAATCCCTTTGTATTACAATTAAACTGAAAATTAAGCCCCACCACTCCACAATTTACCTCATTAGTATATTCTGTTTTAATTCAATCACCAAAATGACAAATCGTTTCCCTTTGGTACAGCTATCCAGGATAAGAGACAATATTCACCAGGCTTCTTCAATAAACTCAAAATAATTCAGTATCATACAACACTTGGAATGATTCTTATGTTAGGCAGCATTTGACAAGGTTTAATAGAATTATTGTTATCGGGGACTCTCCTGTCAGGGACATAGACAGGAGAATCTGAGGCAGTGATGTAAATTAAGGATGATTTGATGCTTTCTGGGTGCTAAGACTAAGGACATCTCGAAACATTTCAATCATATTGTTAAAGGTGAGATTGCGATGCCAGAGATTATTGTACACATTGGTAGGAATGCATTTTGAGGGAAATGACTAAAAGAGTAGAGTGAATTTAAGAGGTTAGGTAGAAAATTGACAAATCGAACCTTAGAAGTAGTAATTACTGGTTTACTCGCAATGCCAAACTCAAATGAGGGAAGGAACAAAAGGGTAAAGGAGATAAATCAATGCCTGAGGAGCTGGTGTATTTTTCAGGGATTCAGGTTTTTGGACATTTGGAATACCTTTTGGGATAGAAAAGATGCAGGTACAATTACAACCTTAAAAAGACATTTGGATAGATACATGAATAGTGAATGTTTGGAGCAATATGGGCCAGGAGCAGGCAGGTGGGACTAGTTTATTTGGGATTATGTTAGGCATGGGCTGGTTGGACCGAAAGGTCTGTTTCCATGCTGTATGACTCTATGACTCTATAAAATGCATTCTCAAAACAAGTGGCAAAACTGAATAATATCCAAGTTATAATCCAGAATTAGAATTACATTCCTTATGATCCCAATGAAACACACACAAACATTAACAGACTAGGAATTTGGCCCAAGAGATGTTGGTCAATCCAAGGTAGCAGCTCCCTGGCATGGGCTGTAACATGGGAGCAGTAGCTGCTGTTGGAACTGCTCTGAGGGGTTCCATGATAGGTGCTAGTGATAGGTAACAGTGGTGTTGGTGTCAATGTAAGAATGCTGTCTTTCACTGGCACCCATTACATGGGTTGATCTGACCTTGAATGGATGTTAAAGAGGGAAAACCCCTCCACCCAAGGTATAAATGGCCCATGCACAACCTTACCTCGCATCAAGTAAAACATGACTTTCCAGTGGAGGAATGCTCCTCTGTTGTAACCTAATACTTGCTCCAACACTTACAACTGAGGAATGTAATGCTTGTACGTGAATTAATTATAGTAAATATCTGTTTAAATCATCAATATCACAATATCATGCCTAGAAGCATTACCATATCAGGTAAGTCACCCTGTCAGGGGCAAAAGCACACCGTAACATGGAAGCCCTTTAAAAATAGCAGAACGACAAAATCCTGGAATTTCCACTCCTATTCCAGTCTCCAAACATTTTTCGCAGCACGGTTTGAGAGTGTGTAGTCTACACAGAAAACTCCTCACCTTGATAACCCCATTAGGAGGGTGGGAAATCTAACCGTCCTGAGCATTTTTGAAGAATTAACCTTTTTTGAGGAATCAGTCTCTTTTGTAAGAATATATGATTCACAGCACATCAGAGGAATTGTGAAGCATGAAGGAATGCCAGTCTGTACTGACCAGGCAAGTTTCCTCAATTTATTATACTTTCAGAAAGAATACCCCAAATTACTAAGCTCCTGGGCAAAGACAGACAAATTGGCACCCTTTCTTTATTTACCCAGACCAAGGTTAAAGCTCACTTTTGACCTCTGATCATATGCAATCTTGAAAGAAGAAAACAAAAGTATGTCTCTTGCCCATATTGTTGTATTTTCTCCCATCACATTCAGAATTGGTTCTCAGAGGAGATTACAATTCAGTTTGTGTTTTTTTCTTACGTTGCTGGCGTCAGTGAAATTGTGTTTGTTGTGACAACAGATTAAACACCTAGGGAGAATTGTTTATTTTGCAATAGCTTTTTGAAGGAAAGTTTTTTTTTCCAATGTGCAGCATGTTCAGATTGCAATTGCATTAGATTTTCAGAAGCTTCTTTAACACCTTCAGGGGTGACATTCCAGGATTCCTCTTGTGACAGTCATTGAATTTACACCTGCCATCATCTTTTTGATGAATTGTCTCTTTGTAAAAGAAAATTTTGCAATTAAAGTTTACTATAATCATAGATGACCGTATGTTATGATTCATGGTCATGACAGTCCCATGTGGGTAATAAACAAAAAAATCATCGGCTTTTGAAATCTTTCATTGATAGGCTTTGAAGCACAAAACACTTCACTTTCAGTTACAATAGTTAGATGCTATATTCCAACTCAGATTTCTTTTGTTTTATTATTAGGGTCAGTCCTGCAAAAATAATTTTACCACATGTTCAGTAGTATTTGTAAGCATTTGAGATGCATTAGCTTTTTTTTGAAGGAAAATAATAGGAAAAATGTTATTATGAAGTAAAAATTGAAGTAAACACTGTTTTGAATTCTAAGTGCCATGATATGAAATGATTGGAATTGCTAACCATTTCAGATTTGGAAAAAATAATGACATTTTCACACAGAGAGAAAAGCTATCTCCTTTGGAGTGCAATGAATGACAGACCATCTGGTGTTTTTTAAAAAGGCACCTGTTTTTGCAATTTCAATAGGATTCATTGTTTGTAAGCCACAACAATATAACATGTTACATCATTCATATTATGAAAGCTCCAGAACATCTCAGTAGTGGGTTTATTCACATTTTGATTCACAGTTCTAAGTGATGATTAAAGGATTACCGGTCTTTGTTGTATTTAGTAAAATTGTGTCTGTTGTGAGAACAGATTGAGCACCTAGGGAGAATAGTTTATTTTGCAATAACTTTTTGAAGAAGAGTTTTCTCTTTCATTCTGCAGTATGTTCAAACTGCAGTGGAATTAGATTTTCAGAAGCCTTTTTGTTTCAGGCCCACATCAGTGACGTGGCTCTGAATGGCCAAAGTGGATTCTGAGAGAGTGACTACAGAGAATTCATGAGTGTATTGGAGATTTGAGGGGGCAGCGAAGGGCTTTGGAAGGTGGGTGGAGATAGAGAAAGGGAGATGAAGGGTAAGGATTTGAGCTCATGGCATTCGTTATTAAAACTAGGGTGGTGCCCCAGTCAATAGAAGTGGGCATTCCAGCCTACTGGCCTCGTCCCCTACTTGCCTCTGTTGCCTTGGCCTGCCTCCAGTTACATGGATCCAGAATCCATCCCACCCTGTTTCACTGGAATGCAAATACAGCAGATGAGGGCCCTTTTAAAAGCAAATGAGGCTGCTAGGTTTCACAACTCAACCTTTCTGCCTCCTTCATGAAGATCCAGCCTCCAATGTATAAAAGCATGATTATTTTGAACTTTTGGGAACTACAAGGCATTACAAATAGTTTAAGGCAATTAGATGCCATGGGAATGAGGAAACACTGATTATTACCTATTGAGACATAGCTATTTTTTTGAATTAATTATACATATGAGCTTCATCCTCTAGTCATATTTTAAAATTAGAAAGGTGCTAAATTTGTATTGTAGTATTGGGAAACGTGAAAAATATTTTTATGCTTCCCATAATGAATTGGACATTACTGCACATAAATCAACTGTTTCATTTTGAATGGACCATTGTGATCAAACAACGCATTCAGCTTTCCATGAATTAACAGAATGAGCTCTTTTAATTGCACAAAATAATTATTCCCAGAAATTAATTGCTGATACATTTGGAGTAGGTCAGTGATTTTCACATTAATCTCTTTATGGTCACAGACCCAGATTCTTGAGTTCTTTTAATACATGCCCTTAAGTATAAAAAAGTTCAAATATTTGATGCATCCTACAAGCTCCAACTAATTTTAAGGTCATAGATATTGCAACAATGTACCTCAGACGTGCCTGTTTTCTTATATTTCCTTCCTATGTCAACGTGTACGTTTCTCACGAGTGACCTTGAATGTCACACTCCAACTTTCTTTTCTTGAATGGTATAAGTACAGGTAAAATCATTCTCACACAATGCTACATAATGTAAGCTCCCATAATCAAGGGGGAAGGAAGATTGTGAAGGACCTGAAGAAGATTAGATATAGAACCTGAAGTTGCTGGACAGCGTATATGTTTTCTGGCACGACCCTGCCTGAGTCATTGACAGGCTGGATATCCAATTAAAGTAATTAAAGCAACTCTTCCATGTGGTCAGGAACATTCCAGGCAGCAGTTCGGCTCACACTACAACTGAAACACAGCCAAAGGGAGGGGATAGCCTCCAGGTTGAAAATTAGCTGTCGGAGCAGCACTTTATTGCAGCAAGAGTCCCTTCTCCCCCACACTCACCACAGCCATTGGTGCACAACTGCAGCTGCATGTTCCTCCAACTGTTCATAACCAGCAAAGTACAGACAGTGCTCAAAATACCCATGACTGTAAAACTTACACTGATACATTTACTGTCAGATGTGCTTCCACAATTGGGCGACATCTTTAGAACAATTCTCAGTGCAATAATGGCCGCACGAACAGCCATTTTAAGATCATCAGATGAGATCATAACATTGCTCATTTTTGCTTGTAGGGAGTGACCTATGTGTTACCTGTTCTTTGCAAGATTGGCAAGGTGTTTAATACTTGCATTCTTTTTTGTGAATTACTGGAAACACATGGAGTCCATGGATTCCCATTTCTCTCTCATGGCAATGCCTCAGCGAATCAGAGTCAACTTGCCATCCCTTTCCTCGTGTTATAAGTTGGAATGATTGTTGGAAACTTGTTGTTCTTCTATTTGTCCTGATGAATGCAAAATGACATGTTTTGGCAACATATGTCTCTTTTCCGCAATACTTGAGCTTTGCACTACAAATGCTAATTAAATGTGTGGTAGAATTTGCAGTATTAAGTCTCAATAAAATATTTAAATTATGGACTGGCCTCTGTAAGGAAAGATTATTTGCTAAAACTGCATCCATTTAAACCAAAAGTAGTTTAGAAGTATGATTTCAACTTTTGCAATTTTAATTTCTCCCCCCGATCTAGGTTAAACAAATCCCCAAAGATCAGAAAGTGAAAACTTGCTGACAATTCCAATAATATGTGGGACTTAATGATAAAATCGGCCAGTCTTACAAAGTGAGAAACTGAGTGCTCAGCCTAACATCTATGCCAGAGGTAGGAAGCTGTATTGTAAACATCAGCAGCAGTTATAGGACCATTTATTAAAACCAGTTATTACTGCCTTACACAACATTTCTTGTGAATATCAAAAGAAAGGTCTAGATAGTTGACCATGCCTGACTAATTTCAAAGATGTCAGGAAGTCCACACCCATTACCTAGAATTGTATCACCAGCCATTTCAGTGAAATGCCAAAATATCGACATGCAGCATCGATATCTTTGTACAGGCAAGCAAGGGTCAAACTTCTGTTTGAGGCCCTTCCTGGAAGAAATACTGACCACATTGACTACACTCAGTACAACTAGGTCTACATATGGTCTAATAGGCAGGTGGTTCTTTAAGAGATCCACAAATAGCAAGGTAAGTTTTTGTTAAAAAGTCCCACCTTAAATGTTGAGCTGGAAAGATCAGGGGTGCAAAATAAGTCAACGTAGCCTCATAGTGCTTCAGATTGCATTAAAGGCTTGAATTATTGCTTTCACAATTTTACAATTTTATCAGGCTATCCTGATTGCATTAGATCCTTGCAACAGATTTGCACCAAAATTGTATTAGCTGCCATAGCCTTTTACATGGTTTGTCAGAAAAATACCTTTTCTTTGCTGAAACAGGCTGAGAGAGATCATATGGAGAGACCCTAGAGTAAATACACAAGAAGTTCTAGCCATGTTTGTTATTTTGTTAGTCATCTATTGATCGAAGAGGAAAATAGTCTGTCCTCCACAACTGTTTATTTGCAGTTCGTAGCTCAATACAAGCTCCAGTCTGCTCACTATCCTTCCTAGTCAAATCCCCATTGTAGGGTGAAAAAAATCAGCCCTTTAAAATTTATTCTAATATGCATTAGTTGCTCTTCACTATCTTATGAGATGTTCATGCTGAAAGTGTCCATCATTTCCAACATTCACTGTTAATTCATATCATGGTTTTCCCATCATTATTTCACCAGAGACTTGGCATAATGGACTTTTTATTTCCTTTCTCTGGAGTTTGAACAAAAGTAATGGCTGGAGAAGATTTGGAGCAGGAGTATGCCTCGTAGCCCTTCCAGCCTACTCCACATTCAGTAAGATTCGGCTTGATCTTCTAAATTAATCCATTTTCCCATGTCCAGTATACCTTGATTCCCAGTGGTGTCCAAAAGAAATCAGTGTGATAGATACAAAAGGTACCTGGCATTTACAAGCCTTTCATCATATTAATTTTTAGGCTGGTATTGAAAATGGTGGTGATATTGATTGAAAGGAAAGACAAGAAAAAGAAACAAGGAAAGTAAATCAATGGTAAAGTTTGGAAGCTTTGCCAGTAATGCAGTGACAATTCAGTTCTTATTAGGATCTCTGTTATCAGAGAACACTTATTGACCACCAATTTAAAACGTGGTGATGCTTGACAATAGAATCACTTGCCATTTAACTAGAAAATAGGGTAACAATTAATATGTTGTTCCAACTCTTTTAGTGTAAAATGGGTGAAAATTGCAGAGAACATCAATATAATGGTGGGGCAGCCATGTACGCTAAATTTGCAAGATTCATTCTTTTATCCCCTCTGATGGATGCTTAAAACTCACTTTATACCTCTTATATATGTTAATGAGGGAATTACTGCCAGGACATCCATTTTTAATATTCTGAATGATCTACTTCAGTGCCGTCCACAGTACTAAAAAAAAAGTAAATCTGAGAATTTGTTTTGAGCCCTTAATAATGAGCCAGGAATTAGAAATATTCTTCCAATTCCATTCCCCATTACACTTGCTCTTGCAATGGTTCTCCATTATCCTGCTCCCAGGTCTCCCAGAGTACAGCTGCAGAGTGGGTCCTGAGCCCAATGTTATATTTATCTGATGAGCAAGCAGCTTGCGTGAGCATGACTAGCACCAGCAACCCGAAACAACTATTCAGATGAAGCCCAAGGAGCTTCAGACATCTTGGCTTGGGTGCAGCTTGCTGTACGTCACCAGGGCCCGAAATTCAATCCCATTAATTTTCCAAGGCCATGGTTGCAGGCTTGGTGGTGCGGTGGCTGGGAAAACAGCAGACTTGATCCCTGATACTGGAAACTTTTCTTGTCAGCAGACGAGGACCTGAATTAGATGCCTGCTGAACCAAAGCAGGAAGCCAATTATTATTTGAAAGCCCCAATTAGGGACAATTAGTAAGCACGCCCCCACCCCCCCACCCCCAACAACTTCCCACCAAATCTTAACACATGGCTCCTTCCCTATGCCAGACCTGAAATTATTCCTTTAAAGTTGCTGAGCTCAGTGCGCTTTTACTTTTGTGGCACCCACGCAATCTGCTGTGACCTCTCCGGTCAGTGTTGCCCAGTTTCAGAGGTGCCAGTCCTCCAGTTGAGGCTACATGTCATTGTGCCTGCCCACTAGCCTTAATTAGCTGGTGAGCTTTGGGGAAATGAGGAGAGACAGCTCGGGCATCAATTTAAATGGATGTGCGAAAGAAGCAAAGGTGTTGCGAATAGCTAGGGTATAGAATGCACTGTCTGGAAGTGTAGTGGAGGCAGGCTCAGCTGAGGTATTTAAGAGGGCATTGATGGTTATTTGGATAGCTACAGTGAATAGGGATGTGGGGAAGTACAGGAAATTGGCACTAGGCAATACAGTCAGTGCAGGAGGTTACTGAGTCAGGGCCAGTGTCAGAAAACACGGCTTGTGCCCCCATTTGATGCTGACTCAGGAAACCCTTGGAAAGATTCCATATGAAGCATCTACCACATAGGCTGGAGAAGGCTCATAGGTTAGCTACACAAGGTAGGGATAGTTGGTGATGGGTTCAGTCTTTGAGGAGCCTTTGCAGAAACTATAATTGAACATTATTTGCCCTGGCGGGATTAGGTTGCAGTCGACCCATTGTACCTTTATTTTCTTGAACTTGGATTGTAGTCATATTTTAGTGGGGCACAATGATATTATCACTGAACAAACAATCCAGAGTCCCAGACTAGTCTAGCGAATCTGTCATCGCAGTGTGTGAGATTTGAATTCAATAACAAACATGAATTAAAAACCTGTTTAATGGTGACTATGTAACCACATGCCTGAGTTAAAGACGATAGCTGCTTTGTGACAAACGTCCTTTCACAAAGGAAATCTGCCACCCTCACCTGGTCTGGCCTGTATGTGACTCCGGACACAGAGCAATGTGGTTAACTCTTAACTGCCCTCAAACTGAATACCAACCCATTCAGTTAAAGGGCACTAACAGATAGGAAACAAACATAGGCTTTACCAGCATCACCCACATGCCATGAGCAAATAATTTTTTAAAATCCTCACGGCTTCAGGGAGTATTTTGGAAAGCTCAGAAGATGAAAAATATAAAAAGCAGACATCATCAGTTGAGAGGCTGGAATGAATCCCAGCAAACAGCTGTTTTAGAAGGTAAACATGAATTATAAATGGAGAGAGCTACGAACAATTGCAATCATATATTTAGTTTTCATTTGCTGGTGCAAGAATATGCTGATTTTTCAAACAGTAGTATTTAAAAAAAATTATGAAGGGACGTTCGATAATTGCTATTTATTTAGTCTTGTGCCAGCAGTGACAGAGAAATCCTCATTTCAATAGGCCAGGATGGCATGAAATGAAGCCAGGGATTATTTTTGATCTAGTGGCAGCAGTATTCACTGATTAATTCGTTTACTTGCAGCTTAGAAACTGTGGGAGATCTACTTTTTCCAAACACCGTCAATGTAAAATTACAAAGAAAAAAAGTTATTTTTGAAGGTTGATAATATAAAACTGAGGGAGTGACGAAAGGAAAGGCCATCAGGAGTAAAGAACATGAATGATAATGTCAGTCATTACACTAGCAGCTCCACCTGGTGAATCAGCATTGTCCAATATTACCTCCCACATGTTTAGCTGGATTTTGGAGCTCTGTATGATGTTTATAAGTGTTTGAAACAACAGACAAATAGTGCCATTGCTGGACAAACAGCAATAACAAAGGATTTTGTCCTATTGCTTTGAGAGATATCAGTATTATTCGACAGAAATTTTTAAAAAAGGGACCAGCAGAAACCAATTGTGGTTCAGGTGGTCACATTTCAGCTTTGAAGGGCTCTTGTGGCACAGTGATAGTATCCTTACCACTGGACCACGATGCCTGAGTTCATGTCCCACTTACTCCAGAGGTATGAGATAACATCTCTGATTTGGTTGATTTAATAAAAAAAAGTTCTTAAAAAGTTCTTTTTTCTAATCAATCTGTTCAGAGATGTCATTACACACCTCTAGTGCAGGTGGGACTTGAACACAAGCCTTCTGGTCCAGGAGTAGGGACACTACCTCTGCTCCACAACAGGGCTCTGAAAAAGTCTTGATTTTGTTTTTATTGTTGTATTTTTCTAAGCAATATGTTCAAAGATTTTATTACATATTCTGGAGCAGGTGGGACTTGAACCCGAGCCTCCTGCTCAGGGGCAGGGCACTACCACTGCACCATAAGAACCCCATGGTTTTTAAAATCAAATCAATTGATCTTCGATGTTTCTTTTTAAGCGATTTTTCTAATTGACTTGTTCAGAGATGGTCCTACACACCTCTGATGCAGGGGGGACCCAAACCTAGTCCTCGCTGGTCCAGGGGCAGGTACAGTACGACTGTGCCACAAAAGGGCTCCCAAAAAAAGGTACTAAAACACAAACTGATTAATTGGGAACATGGGCGATTTATTGGCGGTTGGCAATAAATGAGAAGTACCTTGGGTAATTGGTGATGGAAGAAAAATGCCATTCGGTTGTGTGTGATGGAAATAGAAATAAAGAGAGATTTTGAAAAGTTCACGCATAGCTCCAGTGACGTGGATACATATCTGAGCTGGTGAAGTACTAAGAATCATTTTTCTGATGAGTTAAACCAAGTTCCCTCCTGCCTTCCTAATACATATGGCCCAATATAAGATGGAGTAGCAGTACAGCGTATGGATTCCTGCTCGGGGTTCATCCGCTCCGAGCACTTTTGCTATCTTTTTTCTTTCACTTTTTTGTTTGTTCTTCCACTACATTCTTTTCCTTTAGCTGGATCTACTTATGTGAGGTGTGAGATTGTGCACCGCAGAGGAGATCGAGACAATGCAGGATGGAGCAAACCCAACGTGGTAGCAAGAGATAAAAGGTACTGCAGATGCTGGAGAATCCGAGATAACAAGCATGGGGCTGGATGAACACAGCAGGAACTTTTCCTGCTCCTATGATGCTGCTTGACCTGCTGTGTTCATCCAGCCCCATGCGTGGTAGCAAGAGAGGTCCCCAGTGTGCAGTCATCCCAAGCAGCAGTGAGAGCAGGAGCATGCAGCCTGAGACAGCTGGCAGCAAGAGTAGGAGTAGGCAGCCCAGGGTGGCAGTCTGGGTGAGGTCAAGCCCAGAGCAGAAAAGTTCAAGGTCTTGTGAGGAGTGTGAGCCCAGCATGACTACAGTGTTGCTTTGTTTTTCTGTGTTTTAGGAAGAAGGATCATAATGTTTAACTTTTTAAAGTTAAGTAAAGACCCTTCCATTCTGAGGAAGGGTCATCTGACTGAAACTTTAACTCTGACTTCTCTCCAGAGATGCTGCCAGACGTACTCAGCTTTGCCAGCAATTTCTGCTTTTGTTTTCAACATTTTAAACTTTGTTTTCCTTATTTTTCTGCTTTGTACCAAGATTCTGTACTTAGGTATCTTTGTACCTAAGATGGCGCCATAAGTGGCGACTTGTAAACTTTTCACTGCACGCATATGAGTACATGTGACAATAACGTTAATTCAAGCCCAATGCAGTTCAATTTGAAAAGGAGCAAGGGAGTTCCTCCTGGCCAACATTTATATATCAGCCTTATTCAGTAAAAAAAAAATGCACTTACTTGCTGTTTGTGGAACATCAGTTGGCTGCTGCAGTTTTGTTTAAAAATATGACTACATTTTAGTGGAGAGGTCATGAAAGATACCACAATGCAATCCTATCCACTAAGGTTGCAGCAGACAGATAAATAGAAATAACACAACAACTAACTGCCATTTTTTTATAGGAGCAATCATAAATATGTTTTATGCATTTCATAGTTGATGAGAAACAGGTTGTAATTTTAATCAAATAAGATTATCTTTCTTTTTAATCATCAATATATATCTTTTCCTAAAATGAAGACACTGCTTGATGCTGGATGAAGATAAAATCGGCAGCAACAGCTCAATGATATCTAATCCAAGTATTTTTCTCATAATCAAAAGCAAAATAATATAATGGGAAATCCAAAATACAAACAAGAGTTAGTAAGTGTACTCAGGAGGTCACGCAGTATCAATATAGAGAAGCAGAGCTAATGGATAGAATTTTCCCAGTGTCTTGCTGACAGTTTCAAGGACAGGCAGTCCAAGTCTGCAATCCAAAAGACAAACTCACAATGCAAACTAATTGCAGATGAAAACTGACCCTATATGAGCAGTGAAATCAACAAGTCTGTGGTCAGCAACTGTGAATGACTTGGACTGGTAGAAGCAGTTCCTCTAGCCTAAATTTACTGATTCCATTAGGGACAACAATATATTTTAAAATTATTTTTCATGTTTGAGCTTTACCAAGCTCTTTGAGCACGATAGTGGGAGCATCAACGTGAGGCTGAGCTAGTTCGCATTTGATATCTGCACATATTTGTACCTGCACGGTGATGAACAATACAAACCTTGATGTATTTTGTTTCCTCCAGCTTAAGAATACAGCTCACAAACAATAGACTTCCCTATCCCATGTATCATAATACACCAGTATGTTTACTTATTATAAAAGGCTCGAAATTGCAATGTTCAACATATGCTTACAGGGCTGTTGAACCGACTTCTCACCCAAAGTTGAATACTTTAAAGAGAAACTTAATCCTTTCAAATCAGAGAGAATCTCCAGTACTTTAATAGTCATACAGCTCAATTGTGTGTATATGAATTTTTATACTTGGCACTTGTCTTTTTCCATGATTAGGATAACAGTAAGAAAAGTTCATCATCACTTAATTAATAAGGTGTTAAGTTTATAACTGTAAGTATTTCATGCAAGTCTAATATCTATCAGAAGCAATTTTGTCAAGCCACTTCAAACCTGTTCTGGTATTTCTGTTGCTGTGATGGAGGAACAGATTCATTTCAGGCACAGTCTCTGATGACATGCTTAAAATTAAACCCTGACCTTTTCCTATCACATTTAATTAGCTTCCATGCGCTTACCCTCTGGTTTTTTAGACATTATCTAAATACATTCACTTTTTTAACTAAGGATTATACTGAAATCAGATTCCCCTTGTCTTTAAGTCTTTGATTCACAGGGACTGGAGCACTAGAAAATCTGTGATGTTTGATTGTTTGGAATCTGTGCTGTCAAGTTTCATGCTTTGATCTTTATATGTAGATTAATTTGATATACCCTCAGACATCAAGCAACTGTGTTTATCTTTTTCCATTATTAACTAAGCCAATCCATGATATAAGAGCAAATTTTGAAACTACTATTATCACATAGCTAAACGACAAAGCATGACATTTACTATTTCAACAGATAAATCAACATTTGTTGCAAAGCAATTTTGTAAAAGTCTACTGAATCCTTGTACGGTAGTATCAGACAGAATGATTCCTAGCTATGCTAACTCCAACACTGCTTTGATAGCCTTGAGTTAAGCTTGTTAATCTCCAACTTGCATTTCTATACCAATTATTAATGGCAGCAAATATCCAAAACACTTCTCAGAAGATAACAAAAAAAAGTCAAGCAGAATGGAAAGAGTTGAGAAATTATCATTAATTTCTATGGATAAAAGATTTGTTAGAAGTGTGCATTTGAAATTCCAAAATGGTAACAGTCTGCAAAGATCCATCTTGACAGTACAATTTGTCATTAATTTCATTTGGACAACAGAAAAGTCCTTTCCAATAGATAAATTGTTTAAACGAGCGACAAGTTGCATTCTATGATCTCCTAAAATCTTGATATTATGCAATGTTAATTCAAATGTAGCTCCCAAAGAGATAAATTCACAGAGTAGAAAAGCTGGAGAATACAGATTGTGGCTTAGACATAGCTTCTAAACCAGAATAACTTAGACAGTGGATATTTAGTTAGAAATGTCACTGAACATTCTCACCTTTTGGGAAGATATCTCTGTCCATGCATGCCGAAATTATACACTTAGATATGGAGAAAAGCTCAGTTGGCAGACCTATTGGTGAAACTTGGTAAAGAGACACTGAGCAATTAGTCTCGGTCTGATATCTTGGCCTCAGAAGGGAAACTCATTCATGTTAAATCCAAAAGTGGGTAGAATGAGGAGAGTGACATGGAAGAATTAAGCAAGCCCATTATGGGGATGGGTCAGGTGTACTTTTAGTATTTTGTTTTGTCCATGACGTGGATTCTGTAATTATTCAATCCCAAGTAAGATTTAGTCACATCTGTTACGCTCATCAGCTGCATTTAAAAATAGCTCAATGAATTATGTCTGGTCTCAATTACATTAAGGATGGATTAAGGAAGTGTGTGTGAAATGTCATACGCTGGATGTGGTAGGGTTGACTTTAATTTGGGGGTTTGGCTGTAGCCTACTGCGTACTTGGCCCAACTGAGTTCATGTCGCAGTGACCACCCAATTCACGATTACTGGCAGACTTGCTAATTAACAGTGAGGAAATTAGCAGGAAGTGGATCCTAGCTGTATAAATTAGGGGCAGGAGTTCAAACACTGTGATCAGAAAGAACACTTTCTGGAAGAAAATGTCCTGGAAGAAATGCTTGCGATCAGGAGAGCTGGGGAGACTAAAATCATGAAAAAAAATCACAGTCCTGAAGGGAATCCCTGGGCAGTATATGCCAATGATTGTCCTGAGCACCATTGCTGCTCCTGGCTCATAAGCAACTTGCAGAAAAATGTCAAATTACTGATCCAGAGATAAAAGGTACTGTAGATGCGGGAGAATCTGAGATAACAAGCATGGGGCTGGATGAACACAGCAGGTCAAGCAGCATCACAGGAGCAGGAAAACTTGACGTTTCAGGCCTAAACCCTTGATCAGAAATGGGGGAGGGGAAGAGGGTTCTGAAATAAATAGGGAGAGAGGGGGAGGCGGATAGAGGATGGATAGAGGAGAGGATAGGTGGAGAGGAGGCAGACAAGTCAAAGAGGCGGGGATGGAGCCAGTAAAGGTTAGTGTAGGTAGTGGGGTAGGGAGGAAATAGGTCAGTCCAGGGAGGACGGACAGGTCAAGGGGGCGGGATGATGTTAGTAGATAGGAGATGGGGGTGTGGCTTGAGGTGAGAGG
>JAHRHZ010000049.1:3079021-3084259 GCA_024137785.1 Ginglymostoma cirratum | reverse complement strand
GGGGGGGGGGAGGCGGATAGAGGATGGATAGAGGAGAGGATAGGTGGAGAGGAGGCAGACAAGTCAAAGAGGCGGGGATGGAGCCAGTAAAGGTTAGTGTAGGTAGTGGGGTAGGGAGGAAATAGGTCAGTCCAGGGAGGACGGACAGGTCAAGGGGGCGGGATGATGTTAGTAGATAGGAGATGGGGGTGTGGCTTGAGGTGAGAGGAAAAACAGGTGAGGGAGGTGGAGATGAGCTGGGCTGGTTTTGGGATGCGGTTGGGGGAGGGGAGATTTTGAAGCTTGTGAAATCCACATTGATGCCATTGGGTTGCAGGGTTCCCAGGCTGAATATGATTTGCTGTTCCTGCAGCCTTCGGGTGGCATCACTGTGGCATTGCAGGAGGCCAAGGATGGACATGTCATCTGAGGAATGGGAGGGGGTATTGAAATGGTTTGCGACTGGGAGGTGCAGTTGTTTGTTGCAAACTGAGCGCAGGTGTTCTGCAAAGCGGTCCCCAAGCCTCCGCTTGGTTTCCCCGATGTAGAGGAAGCCACAATGGGTACAGCGGATGCAGTATTCCACATTGGCAGATGTGCAGGTGAACCTCTGCCTGATGTGGAAAGTCTTCTTGGGGCCTGGGATTGGGGTGAGGGAGGAGGTGTGGGGGCAGGTGTAGCACTTCCTGCGGTTACAAGGAAAAGTGCCGGGTGTGGTGGGGCTGGAGGGGAGTGTGGAGCGGACAAGGGATTCACGGAGGGAGTGGTCCCTCTGGAAGGCAGATAAAGGTGGGGAGGGAAAAATGTCTTTGGTGGTGGGGTCTGATTGCAGATGGTGGAAGTGTCGGAGGATGATGCGTTGGATCCGGAGGTTGGTGGGGTGGTATGTGAGGACGAGGGGGATTCTTTTTTGGTTATCGTTGCGGGGACGGGGCATGAGGGATGTGTTCCGGGAAATGCGGGAGACACGGTCGAGGGCGTTCTCGACCACTGTGGGGGGGAAGTTGCGGTCCTTGAAGAATGAGGACATTTGAGATGTGCGGGATTGGAATGTCTCATCCTGGGAGCAGATGCGGCGGAGGCGAAGGAATTGGGAATAGGGGATGGCATTTTTGCAGGAGGGTGGGTGGGAGGAGGTGTATTCCAGGTAGCTGTGGGAGTCAGTGGGCTTGAAATGGACATCTGTCTCTAGGTGGTTGCCCAAGATGGAGACAGAGAGGTCCAGGAAGGAGAGAGAAGTGTTGGAGATGGTCCAGGTGAACTTCAGGTTGGGGTGGAAGGTGTTGGTGAATTGGATGAACTGTTCGAGCTCCTCGTGGGAGCACGAGGCGGTGCCGATGCATATTTAATGTAACGGTGGAAGAGGTGGGGTTTAGGGCCAGTGTAGGTGCGGAAGAGGGATTGTTCCACATAACCCCCTCCCATTCCTCAGATGACATGTCCATCCTTGGCCTCCTGCAATGCCACAGTGATGCCACCCGAAGGCTGCAGGAACAGCAAATCATATTCAGCCTGGGAACCCTGCAGCCCAATGGCATCAATGTGGATTTCACAAGCTTCAAAATCTCCCCTCCCCCAACCGCATCCCAAAACCAGCCCAGCTCATCTCCACCTCCCTAACCTGTTTTTCCTCTCACTCCAAGCCACACCCCCATCTCCTATCTACTAACATCATCCCGCCCCCTTGACCTGTCCGTCCTCCCTGGACTGACCTATCTCCTCCCTACCTCCCTACCTACACTCACCTTTACTGGCTCCATCCCCGCCTCTTTGACTTGTCTGCCTCCTCTCCACCTATCCTCTCCTCTATCCATCCTCTATCCGCCTCCCCCTCTCTCCCTATTTATTTCAGAACCCTCTTCCCCTCCCCCATTTCTGATCAAGGGTTTAGGCCCGAAACGTCAAGTTTTCCTGCTCCTATGATGCTGCTTGACCTGCTGTGTTCATCCAGCCCCATGCTTGTTATCTCAAATTACTGATCCCACCCTGCCTATCAACTGGATCAACTTCTCTGAGATAACAAGCATGGGGCTGGATGAACACAGCAGGTCAAGCAGCATCATAGGAGCAGGAAAACTTGACGTTTCGGGCCTAAACCCTTCATCAGAAAATCCAGCCCCATGCTTGTTATCTCGGATTCTCCAGCATCTGCAGTACCTTTTATCTCTGGATCAACTTCTCTACTGGTTTGACTTCTGGCCTGACCAAAGATCTAGCTGGTAGGTCACAAATCTGAAATAAAACATTCAACACTAAAGTTCAACACTTTAGTGATGACACTAAAGTCGGTGGAGTGGTGGACAGTGTGGAAGAATGTTGCAGGTTGCAGGGAGACTTGGATAAACTGCAGAATTCGGCTGAAAGGTGGCAAATGGAGCTTAATGCAGACAAATGTGAGGTGATGCACTTTGGGAAGAATAATAGGAAGGCAGAATACTGGGTCAATGGAAAGATTCTTGGTAGTGTGGATGTGCAGAGGGATCTTGGTGTCCACGTACATAGATTCCTGAAAGTTGCCACCCAGGTTGATAGTGCTGTTAAGAAGGCATACGGTGTGTTAGGTTTCATTGGTAGAGGGATTGAGTTCCGGAGCCGTGATGTCATGCTGCAACTGTACAAAACGCTAGTGTGGCCTCACTTGGAATATTGCGTACAGTTCTGGTCGCCCCATTACAGAAAGGATGTGGAAGCATTGGAAAAGGTGCAGAGGAGATTTACCAGGATGTTGTCTGGTCTGGAGCGAAGGTCTTATGAGGAAAGACTGAGGGACTTAGCCTTCTTCTCTCCAATGAGAAGAGACCCAAGAGGAGATTTAATAGAGACCTACAAAATGATCAGAGGATTAGATAGGGTGGACAGTGAGAGTCTTTTTCCTAGGATGATGACGTCGGCTAGTACGAGGGGGCATAGCTGCAAATTGAGGGGTGATAGATTTAAGACAGATGTCAGAGGCAGGTTCTTTACTCAGAGAGTGGTAAGGGCGTGGAATGCCCTGCCTGCCAATGTAGTTAACTGAGCCACATTAGGGGCATTTAAATAGTCCTTGGATAAGCATATGGATGATGATGGGATAGTGTAGGGGGGTGGGCTTAGATTAGTTCACAGGTCGGCGCAACATTGAGGGCCGAAGGGCCTGTTCTGCGCTGTATTGTTCTATGTTCTATGTTCTAACAGTCTGTTAAATCTAGCTAAAATTCACTCAGCAAAATGTTTTCAAGGTTCAACTCGGATTATTTTTAAGATCTTCACCTCCATGCAGTACTGTTTTAGTTCTTCAACCTCACTGGTTTTTTCTAGGCATTTTATCTCTTTTGTTCAGAGAAAAGTTGCAGAGATTCACATGAATGCTTCTTATCGAACCTCCTATTCTTCTTCCCATACCATGGTCATGAGGTGCTTTCTGCCTTTACTCATGGGAAAACTGTAGTATGCTACTGTGGATCCTTAGTTACCTTTTAATAATAGATGCAGAGAAAAAGGGACAGCAAAGTGAATATTTTCACAATAATATCGCTGGCTTAATTAAAATAACACACACAGTACATGCAATCAGCATCACTGGCAGATATAAAGTGCTGGTATGTGCAGTATTCTACCTGATCATCCTTAATTGCAATTCAGCAACATATATCCTCTTTTGTTAAATGAATCACTAAGGCATTATTGCTAACATAGCATTTATTTTCTTAAAGGGAGCTGTTAAAATAAATTATGAACTCTGACATCAGAACTTCCCAGGATGAATAGGAAACCTGAAACAACTGGTAAGAGTTCTTTCGGAACAACATTTCCTGTCATCCTGTTCCTTGCATTGTATTATATCCATTGTACTGGGAATTTATAAAATGATAAAAGACAGCTAATCACAGAAATTTCAGCCTGCAGGAAAACCTGGTGACCTTCAGCACCACATCAAATTTTAAACATCTTGATTCATCTAAATGGGAAAATGAAGTTTAAAAAGAAACGTTTAGAATGGAAAGCCACAGGCAAAGGTAGATTAATTTCCATCTCTTGATATCAAGATTATCTCTAATAGTGCAGGACTGTAATCCCACCAGTGTTATGGTTAATTGCCTGAGATCTGTAGGTAAAACTTGGAGAATAAATTATAAAGGACTATCAACATATTCTTTTTATTTGATGGAAACTAATATGCTGCGAGAGATATGACTAAAATATGATTTATTACCAACTAAAATGATTAAGACTGACAAATAGCTTTCTAATTTAGTGTTTCAGCTTGAAAGATATTTTGGTAAGAATCTACAGCTCTTGATCTAACACATTTTAAGTGACACTTCACGCAGATTAGCAACAATTAGTTTCATTTTAGATCCTTATCAGTTTAGCCTCTATACAGCCCAGTCAGTTAAAGCATCTAAGTAATCCTCCACAAGTTTACACCATTTATTTGGCTACACTCTGAAAAGAACTAAATGTAAGAAGGCCTTCATATAAAAATAGTGCTCAGGATAATGTTATTTTAGACTTACAAGAAAGAATGGCTTAGAAATAATAGATATAAATTTGATCAGTTAGCACACCCAGTGTGGAGCCATGCTCAACAGCAGAACAACTCAGAAAAATCAGGCATGGAGATTAGTGTTTGAGTATGCAGATTTTGATCATTTAAAGCAATAACCTCAGTCCCGGAAAGGGCATCAAGCTGGGAGTAGGGCCTCCACACCTAATTGCTTCATCTACAATCCTGTAAAATGAGGATCCACACCTGAAGTATAACTCACTGCAACTCTTATAAATACTGAAGCGAATGAAGTGATAAATTGACTTGCTGGGGCTAATTAATTATCACTATGCCCAATGACTGTAGAATGTGGGTTTGGATCTATATATTGTGTGATCCATTTGATGTATTTGCTGAGGCCAGCCCTGTAGTACAGGTAGGCAACACATCCTATTAATTTTAGCATATTGCTTTTGATGCCTTGTGACAGATGTAATCGAGTACATAATTGAGATACAAATGGGGTCAGAGCTAGATAGAGCGTGGTTGAGGACGATAAGACAATGCAAATCATGTATACCTGCATTACCTTAGACAGAAGGACATCCTGTTGTTATATTCATATAAGCTTGAGATATTTTGATATATTAGCTATATCTCCTACAACATGCAAACTCATCAACATAACCATTCATGATTCCTCAGATATTGAAGCAGTCCGTGTTTATATGTAACAAGATCCAGATAATATCCAGGCTTGAGCTGACAAAATGATAATTAACATACTGCCC
>JAHRHZ010000049.1:3064021-3074021 GCA_024137785.1 Ginglymostoma cirratum | reverse complement strand
CTCTCTGCACATCAATTTTCCCCGGGACTTTTCCATTTACTATATAGTTTGCTCTTGAATTAGATCTTCCAAAATGCATCACCTCGCATTTGCCCGGATTGAACTCCATCTTCCATTTATCTGTCCAACTCTGCAATCTATCTATATTCTGCTGTAGTCTCTAACAGTCCCCTTCACTATCTGCTACTCTACCAATCTTCGCGTCATCTGCAAACTTGCTAATCAGACCATCTATACCTTCCTGCAAATCATTTATGTATATCACAAACAACAGTGGTCCCAGCACAGATCCTGTGGAACACCACTGGTCACAGGTCTCCAATTTGAGAAACCTCCTTCCACTACTACTCTCTGTCTCCTGTTGCCTAGCCAGTTTTTTATCCATCCAGCTAGAACACCCCGGACCCCATGCGACTTCACTTCTTCCATCAGCCTGCCATGGGGAACCTTGTCAAACGCCTTACTGAAGTCCATGTATATGACATCTACAGCATTTCCCTCATCAATCAACTTTGTCACGTCCTCAAAGAATTCTATTAAGTTGGTAAGACATGACCTTCCCTGCACAAAACCATGTTGTCTATCACTGATAAGCCCATTTTCTTCCAAATGGGAATAGATCCTAAGTATCTTCTCCAGCAGCTTCCCTACCACTGACGTCAGGCTCACTGGTCGATAATTACCTGGATTATCCCTGCTACCCTTCTTAAACAAGGGGACAACATTAGCAATTCTCCAGTCCTCCGGGACCTCACCCTTGTTTAAGGATGCTGCAAAGATATCTGTTAAGGCCCCGGCTATTTCCTCTCTCACTTCCCTCAATAACCTGGGATAGATCCCATCAGGCCCTGGGGACTTGTCCACCTTAATGCCTTTTAGGATGCCCAACACTTCCTCCCTCCTTATGCCGACTTGACCTAGAGTAATCAAACATCTATCCCTAACCTCAACATCCGTCATGTCCCTCTCCTTGGTGAATATCGATCCAAAGTATTCGTTAAGAATGTCACCCATTTTCTCTGACTTAACGCATAACTTTCCTTCTTTGTCCTTAAGTGGGCCAATCCTTTCTCTAGTTACCCTCTTGCTCTTTATATATGAATAAAAGGCTTTGGGATTTTCCTTAACCATGTTTGCTAAAGATATCTCATGTCCCCTTTTAGCCCTCTTAATTCCTCGTTTCAGATTCGCCCTACATTCCCGATTTTCTTCCAAAGCTTCGTCTGTCTTCAGTCGCCTAGACCTTATGTATGCTTCCTTTTTCCTCTTAGCTATTCTCACAATTTCACCTGTCATCCATGGTTCCCTAATCTTGCCATTTCTATCCCTCATTTTCACAGAAACATGTCTCTCCTGCACGCTAATCAACCTCTCTTTAAAAGCCTCCCACATATCACATGTGGATTTACCTTCAAACAGTTTCTCCCAATCTACATTCCCTAGATACTGCCGAATTTTGGCATAGTTGGCCTTCCCCCAGTTTAGAACTCTTCCTTTAGGACCCTCTCATCTTTGTCCATGAGTATTGTAAAACTTATAGAATTGTGGTCACTATTTCCAAAGTAGTCCCCTACTGTAATTTCAACCACCTGGCCGAGCTCATTCCCTAACACCAGCTCCAGCATGGCCCCTTCCTGAGTTGGACTACATACATATTGCTCTAGAAAACCCTCCTGGACGCTCCTTACGAATTCTGCTCCATCTTGACCCCTAACACTAAGTGATTCCCAGTCAATGTTGGGAAAATTAAAATCTCCCATCACCACCACACTGTTGCTCCTACGCCTTTCCATAATCTGTTTACATATTTGTACCTCTATCTCACTTTCGCTGTTGGGAGGCCTGTAGTACAGCCCCAACATTGTTACTGCACCCTTCCTATTGCCTCACTGCTCGAGTCCTCCATAGTGCCCTCCTTCAGTACAGCTGTGATATCATCTTTGACCAGTAATGCAACTCCTCCACCCCTTTTACCTCCCTCTCTATCCCGCCTGAAGCATCGATATCCTGGGACATCTAGTTGCCAATTATGCCCTTCCCTCAACCAAGTCTCAGTAATAACAATAACATCATACTCCCAGGTACCGATCGAAGCCCTAAGTTCATCTGCCTTATCTACTACACTTCTCACATTAAAACAAATGCACCTCAGACCACCTGTCCCTTTGTGTTCATCATCTGCTCCCTGCCTACTCTTCCCTTTAGTCTCGCTGACTCCATTATCTCTTATCACTAAGATAGAAAGAGTGTGTGTAAGAGAGAGAGCTAGAGACGGTGTTTGTGTGCAGAGGGAGAGAAGTAAAGAGAAACAGAGAGAGAGAGAAAGTGTGAGAGTGTGTTAGAGAGAGAGAGAGAAAGAGAGAGTATATGTGAGTGAGAGACAGAGCGAGAGAGAGTGTATGTGAGATAGACAGAGAGTGTCAGAGCTGGAGACAAAGTGTGTGTGTGTGTGTATGTGTATGTGTGTGCGCGCGCACAAACACGCACATGAGGGCATGTGTGTGTGTGTAAAGGTATGTGTGTATGTGAGGGTGTGTGTGTGTGAGAGAGAGTGTGAGAGAGAGAGAGATAGAGACTAAGAATTAGAGTGCATGTGAGAGAAACTGAGATAGAGAATGTCTGTGGGAGACAGAAAGAGAGAAGGTGTGTGTATGTGAGGAGAGAGAGTGGGTTGGAGGGAGAAAGAGGGAGGGGGAAGTGTGTGCGCGAGAGTGACGATGTCTGTGTGTGTGAGAGAGAGAGAGCGAGCGTGTGTGTGAGTGAGAGTGAGAGAAAGAAGAGAGACTGACTGTGTGTGAGAGACAGAGAGCAAAAGAAAGTTTGTGAGAGAGAGAGGGAAAGAGAGAGTGAGTGAGTGTGAGACAGAGAGGGAGAGAGTGACTGTGTGTCTATATTTGTGAGAGAGAGAAAGTGTGTGTGAGAGTGTGTTAGAGAGTGAGTGACAGAACGAGAGAGAGAGACAGGGAGACACGCTGTTTGTGAGAGAGAGAGGCAGAGAGGCAGAGAAAAAGATTGAGTGACAGAGTGTGTGTACGTGAGACAGTGAGAGTGTGTGTATATGTTTGAGAGAGAGAGAGAGACAGAAAGAGAGTGTGTGTGCGCGTGAGCGTTAGAGAAAAAGAGATTGTTTGCGTGAGAGGACAGCGTGTGAGTGTTTGTGTGCGTGAGAGAGAGGGAGAAAGAGCAAAAGCATGTGAGTGTGTCTGTGTGTGTTAGTGAGAGACAGAGAGAGAGAAAGAGAAAGAGACAGAGAGAAAGAGAGACAAAGAGTGTATGTGTGATTGAGAGGGAAGCAGAGAGCGAGTGTGTGTGTGAGAGAGAGAGATTGTGAGAGACAGATTGACAGAGAATATGTCTGTGTGAGAGACTGAATGTGAAAATGTGTGTGTGTGTTGGTGAGAGAGAGACTGTGTGAGAGAGAGAAAGAGAGAGAGTGTGCATGTGTAAGAGAGAGAAAGTGAGCAGGGGAGGTGGTGTGAGTGTGAGAAAATTAGAGTGCGTGTAAGAGAGCGAGAGTGTGTGTTTCTGTGACAGAAAGAGAGAGTGACTGTTTGCTTGAGAGAGAGATAGAGAGAAAGTGTGTTTGAAAGACAGAGTGAGAGAGAGTGTGTGCATGTGTGAGAGAGACTGCACGAGTGTGTGAGAGAGACAGTTGTGTGTGTCTGAGTGAGAGAGAGGGTGTTGGTGTGAGAAAGAGGGAGTGTTTCTGTGACAGAAGGAGATTGTGTGCATGTGTGTGAGAGAGAGAGTGAGCGTGTGAGAGACAGTGTGTGTGACAGAAAGAGAGAGGGCAAGTGAGTGTAACAGAGAAAGAGAGTGCATGTGAGAGAAGATGAAAGAGAGAGAGACAGAAAGTGTGTGAGTGAGAGAGAGAGAGAGACTGTGTGTGTGAGTGTGAGAGAGAGAGGTAGAGAAAATGTGAGTGTGAGTGAGAGAGAGAGATACACTGTGTGTGATTGTGAGAGATAGAGAGTGTGTGTGTGTGTGAGAGAGAGAAAGAGAAGGAGAAAGGGAGAGAGTGCATATGTGTCTGAGAATCAGAGAGAAACAGACAGTGTGTGTGAGAGAAGGAGAGAGGATATGTTGGTGTGTGTTTGTGTGTGAGAGAGAGAGACAGACAAAGAATTAGAGTGCATGCAAGAGAGAGAAAGAGAGTGGGTGTATATGAGAGAAGAGAGAGAGACAGAGAGAGAGAGGTTGTGTGTGTGAGAGACAGAGCAAGAGAAGTTGAGAGTGTGAGATTGAGAGAGAGTGCATGTGAGAGAGAGTGTGTGTGAGAGCAGTATGTGTCTGTGTGTGTGAGAGAAAGACAGAGAGAGAGACAAAGAATTAGAGTGCATGCAAGAGAAAGAAAGAGACAGTGTGTGTATGTGAGAGAGACAGAGAGTGAGAGGGGGGAGGCAATGAGAGAGACAGAATGTGAGTGTGTGAGAAAGAGACACACAGTGTGTTGTGAGAGAGAGAGGCAGAGAGTAAGAGAGTGAGTGACAGTGAGTGTGTGAGAGAGAGAGAGAGAGAAAGAGAGAATGTGTGTGTATGTGAGGAGAGAGAGAGTGGGTGAGAAGGAGAAAGAGCGAGAGAGGAAGTGTGTGTGCAAGATTGAAAGAGAGGAGAGAGTCTGTGTGTGTATGAGAAAAGAGAGAGTGTTTGAGATAAAGGAAAGAGACTGACTGTGTGTGAGACAAAGAGCGAAAGAGAGAGTGAGTGTGTGTGTCTGCGTGAGAGAGACAGCATGTGCGTGAGAAAGAGATTGAGGAAGTGTGTGTGTGAGAGTAGGAGAGAGACTGTGTATGTGTGTGAGACAGACAGAGTGAGAGAGAGGTTGTGAGAGTGAGAGTGAGAGAGAGTGGATGTGAGAGCGGGAGACAAAGAGTGTGTCTGTGTGTGTGAAGACAGACAAGGAGAGGCTGTATGTGAGAGAGAGAAAGAGAGAAAGAGTGGGTTAGAAGGAAAAAGAGAGAGAGAATGTATGTGAGAGAAAGAGTGTTTGAGAGAAAGGAGAGAGACTGTGTGCGAGAGACAGAGTAAGTGTGAGAGAGAGCGCAAGAGAGTGAAAGAGTTTGTGTGTGTGTGAGAGAGATAATGAGAGAGAGTGAGAGAGATAGGGTGTGTGTGTCCGAGAGAGAGATAGAGACAGAGTGAGAAAGAGAGCATGTGTGTGAAGGTGAGCAGGAGACAGAGACAAAGAGAGAGAGAAACTCTGTGTGAGTGAGAAAGATAGTGTATGTGTTTGTGTTTGTGTGTGTGAGTGAAAGAGAGCGAGAGAGACAGTCAGAAAGTGAGTGAGACAATCAGAGAGAAACAGACAGAGTGTGTGTGAGAGAGAAGGAGAGAGATTGTGTGTGTGTGTGAGTGAGTGAGATAGAGAGAGAGAATGAATGACAGCAAGAGAGTATGCATGTGAGAGAGAAAGAGAGAGGGTGTGTGTGTAGAGGGAGAGAAATAAAGAGGAAGAGAGATAGTACGTATGTGTGAGAGACAGAGCGAGAGAGACTGCATGTGAGAGAGGGAACGTGTGTATGTGTAAGTGACAGAGCAAGCGAGAGGTTGTGAGTGTGTGTGTGAGAGACAGACAGAGAAAGAAAATGAGTGACAGCGAGAGAGTGTATGTGTGTGAGAGAGGGAGAGAGTGGGTGTTTTTGTGTAGTGGGATGGAAATAAAGAGACAGAGAGAGAGAAAATGTGAGAGTGTGTGTGTATCTGGGAGGGAGAGAGAGAAAGAGGTTGCAAGTGTGTGTGAGAGAGATTGCGTGTGAGAGAGAGAGAAAAAAGGATGTGTGTGCGTGTGTGTGAGTGAGAGAGAGGGAGAAAGCGAAAGGGAGGGAGAGAGACTGTGTGTGTGAGAGAGAGAGAGACACAAGTAAGGAGAGTGCATGTGAGAGGGGGAAAGAGAGAGTATGTGTGTGTGTGAGTGAGAGAGGGAGAGAGAGACAGACAGAGGGTGAGAGGGAGAAAGAGAGAGAGTGTCTGTGAGAGAGAGAGTGTTTGAGAGAAAGGAGGGACACTGACTGTGTGAGGGACAAAGAGAGAGTGTGAGAGAGATTTTAAGTGCAAGAGAATGTGAATGTGAGTGAGACAGATAGAGATGTGAGAGAGAGATAGAGAGCGAGAGCATGAGAGCGCTTGTGCATGCGTGTGGATGTGAGAGAGAGAGTATGAGAATGTGAGAGAGTCACAGAGACTGAGTGTGAGAGACGAAGAAATAGAGAGAGACAGAAAGTGTGTGCGTGTGAGAGAGAGAGGGAGAGTGTGTGTGTGTGTGTGAGAGAGAGAGAGTGCATATGAGAGAGAGAGTTAGTCTGTGTGTGAGAAAGTGAAAGAGAGTGTTTGTGAGTGAGAAAGTGTGTGTGTATGGGTGTGAGTGTGTGAGTGAGAAAGAGAGAGAGAGATGGTGTGCGGGAGAGAAAAAGAGACAGAGTGTGAAAGAACAGAGAGATAGAGCATGAACGTGAATGGGTGTGTGTGAGTGTGAGTGTGAGAGTGAGTCTGTGAAAGAGTGTGAGTGTGAGAAAGAATGAGTGTGTGTGTAAGAGAGAAAGAAAGAAAGTGTGTGTTTGAGAGACAAAGAAAGAGAGAGTGTATGTGAGAGAGAAAGAAAGAGAGGGAGAGAGAGGAGTGTGAGAGAGAGAGAGTATGTGAGTGAAAACATGTGTGTGGGAGAGAATGAGATAGAGACAGTGTGTGAGAGAGTGAAAAAGTATGTGTGTGAGAGGGTGAAAGAGAGAGATGCAGAAAGTGTGTGAGCGAGAGAGTGAGAGGGTGCGAAACAGTGAGCGTGTGTGAGAGAGGGGGGAGTGTGAGTGCGGCAGAAAGATCAAGAGAGTGCATGTGAGAGAGAGAAAGAGAGAGTGCGTTTGTGTGAGAGAGAGAGTGTATGTGTGTGTGTGAGAAAGAGAAAATGAAAGAGAGAGAAAGAGGGTGCGCAAAATGGGAATCATGTTAATTTATTTGGTCATACTGAGATTTTTGGAGTGCATCAAGACTTATCGATGTTAGGCTAACCAGCCTGTAGTTCCCTGCATTGTCTTTCCTCACTTCGCAGAATAGTAGTGTCGTATTTGCTAACTACAAATACACTTTGACCTACCTATAATTTGGGGGATTTTGGAAAATCTTAAATGGTCCATCGATCATCTCTATAGTTGGCTCTTTAAAAACCCTACGATGAAGTTCATCGAGTGTGAGCGAGTTGTTGTATTTTAGTCCTTTAACGTTTTTTTCAAATAACTGTTCTCTGCTAATTTTAATTACTTTTAAGTTCTTCATTCTTACTAGCCGCTTGGTTACCCTCTCAGCTTGACTTTAGTCACTTTGAGCATGACAAAAAGGCAAGCATTTTCTGCAGAGCATGAGAAGAAAAGGCAATCAACAACCAAGAGAATCCCATCCAGACCTATGCCCTACTGTACCCTATCCCTGTAACCATCTATATGCTATGGCTAATCCACCTAAGCCTACACATCCCTGGACACTATTGGCAATTTAGCATTGCCAATCCACCTTAACCTGCACATTTTTGGGCAAAGTTCAAGTTCAAAGATTCTAGTTCACAATTTCTTTCTCGGCCTCCCTGGCCCAATAACAAAGTCAAGGAACTTCATTTTAAATGATTTAAAATTTTCCCTATGCAGTCCCCACCCCATTTGAAAATTGGAACAAATCTTGAATGTGTCAGGCACAGAGAGGAACTTCAGAGACACAATTTTTAATCCTATCCTCCGTTCTGGTATCTACAAATCACAGATTTCAAAATCCACATTAAGTCACTAGCACGCCCCAGCCCAATTTTTATCTGTATTTTGGGGAAATTAACAATTCAATGTTTGCCAAGACCACAGATCACAGTTGGAATACTGTGAACAGTCTTGGGGCCCCATATCTAAGGAAAGATATATTGGTATTGGAGGCAGTCCAGTGATCCCACATGTGGAGGAATTGCTTTACGTGAACAGGATGATCAGATTGGGCTTGTACTTAACTGAGTTTCAAAGAATAAGTGGATTATTAGGCAGCTTCTTAGGATACATACAGAGAGGTCTTTCCCTTATGAGAGAGTCTAGGATCAGGGAGCATAATCTCAGTGTATTTAAGACAGACGAGGGGGTCTTTTTCCCTGTCATATAGTAGTGAATCGAGGAAATTCTTTGCAACAGAGGGCTGCTAAGGCTGGGTCATTACGTATATTAAAGACTGAGATAGATAGATTTTTACTCAGTAAGGGAGCCAAGGATAATAGGACTAAACAGGAAATTGAGTTGAGGATTATCAAATCAACCGTGACCTTGTTGAACAGTTGAGCAGACCTGTTGGGCCAAATAACCTAATTCAGCTCTAATTGTCAAATTAATTGGTTTAGTTTGTTTTAATAAAATCTCTCTCCACGGAAGGTGCAACAATACATTTCTTTGGTCATTTACAAACCCATTAGGAAATCATATTTTTTAATTAGATGGTCAATAATTATCAAGGAATGCAGGCATTATCTCTTTTAATATTTCATGAAAAGAAAAATTCCAATTCTGTTTCAATGCCCTAAGTTGTTCAATTTTTACATTGCTCCAGAATCTTAACGAAAATATAGCTGCAATTCTCAATTTGTTTCCAAAGAACACTTGGAGAAAAGCAGCTTCCAACAGGAATATTGTGCAAGCTAAAAATAGATTTAATACAATTCACAATGATACAGCCTTTGTATGGCTCACTACCATTAATTACAGAGGGCCAATGGAAACTAGAGAGAAAAAACAATTAGACAAGACTTTGTGCAGTAGTGTGTGGGAAGGAGGATATGAGTTTCATTGCTGTAAGCTAAACTAAGTACTTTAATTTTAGTTTGGTGAGGCTATGAGAGCTTAAGGCTTGAAATAGTGCATTGGGCATCCTGCTGCTCTGACATGAATGAGATTAAAGAGTTTCTAAGGCTGAGATTTAATTCTCCTGCACCTAAGTGTTAGGGCAGACTCATTAAGTGTAAGTGAGATAACAAGCATGGGGCTGGATGAACACAGCAGGTCAGGCAGCATCACAGGAGCAGGAAATCTTGACGTTTCGGGCCTAAACCCTTCATCAGAAATGGGGGAGGGGAAGAGGGTTCTGAAATAAATAGGGAGAGAGGGGGAGGCGGATAGAGGATGGATAGAGGAGAGGATAGGTGGAGAGGAGGCAGACAAGTCGAAGAGGCAGGGATGGAGCCAGTAAAGGTGAGCGTAGGTAGGGGGGTAGGGAGGAGATAGGTCAGTCCAGGGAGGACGGACAGGTCAAGGGGGCGGGATGATGTTAGTAGATAGGAGATGGGGGTGTGGCTTGGGGTGAGAGGAAAAACAGGTTAGGGAGGTGGAGATGAGCTGGGCTGGTTTTGGGATGCGGTTGGGGGAGGGGAGATTTTGAAGCTTGTGAAATCCACATTGATGCCATTGGGCTGCAGGTTTCCCAGGCTGAATATGATTTGCTGTTCCTGCAGCCTTCGGGTGGCATCACTGTGGCATTGTAGGAGGCCAAGGATGGACATGTCATCTGAGGAATGGGAGGGGGAGTTGAAATGGTTCGCGACTGGGAGGTGCAGTTGTTTGTTGCGAACTGAGCGCAGGTGTTCTGCAAAGCGGTCCCCAAGCCTCCGCTTGGTTTCCCCGATGTAGAGGAAGCCACAACGGGTACAGCGGATGCAGTATACCACATTGGCAGATGTGCAAGTAAACATCTGCCTGATGTGGAAAGTCTTCTTGGGGCCTGGGATTGGGGTGAGGGAGGAGGTGTGGGGGCAGGTGTAGCACTTCCTGCGGTTACAAGGAAAAGTGCCGGGTGTGGTGGGGCTGGAGGGGAGTGTGGCGCGGACAAGGGAGTCGCGGAGGGAGTGGTCCCTCCGGAAGGCAGATAAGGGTGGGGAGGGAAAGATGTCTTTGGTGGTGGGGTCTGACTGTAGATGGCGGAAGTGTCGGAGGATGATGCGTTGGATCCGGAGGTTGGTGGGGTGGTATGTGAGGACGAGGGGGATTCTTTTTTG
>JAHRHZ010000049.1:3038904-3063621 GCA_024137785.1 Ginglymostoma cirratum | reverse complement strand
GGGGGGGGGGAGGCGGATAGAGGATGGATAGAGGAGAGGATAGGTGGAGAGGAGGCAGACAAGTCAAAGAGGCGGGGATGGAGCCAGTAAAGGTTAGTGTAGGTAGTGGGGTAGGGAGGAAATAGGTCAGTCCAGGGAGGACGGACAGGTCAAGGGGGCGGGATGATGTTAGTAGATAGGAGATGGGGGTGTGGCTTGAGGTGAGAGGAAAAACAGGTGAGGGAGGTGGAGATGAGCTGGGCTGGTTTTGGGATGCGGTTGGGGGAGGGGAGATTTTGAAGCTTGTGAAATCCACATTGATGCCATTGGGTTGCAGGGTTCCCAGGCTGAATATGATTTGCTGTTCCTGCAGCCTTCGGGTGGCATCACTGTGGCATTGCAGGAGGCCAAGGATGGACATGTCATCTGAGGAATGGGAGGGGGTATTGAAATGGTTTGCGACTGGGAGGTGCAGTTGTTTGTTGCAAACTGAGCGCAGGTGTTCTGCAAAGCGGTCCCCAAGCCTCCGCTTGGTTTCCCCGATGTAGAGGAAGCCACAATGGGTACAGCGGATGCAGTATTCCACATTGGCAGATGTGCAGGTGAACCTCTGCCTGATGTGGAAAGTCTTCTTGGGGCCTGGGATTGGGGTGAGGGAGGAGGTGTGGGGGCAGGTGTAGCACTTCCTGCGGTTACAAGGAAAAGTGCCGGGTGTGGTGGGGCTGGAGGGGAGTGTGGAGCGGACAAGGGATTCACGGAGGGAGTGGTCCCTCTGGAAGGCAGATAAAGGTGGGGAGGGAAAAATGTCTTTGGTGGTGGGGTCTGATTGCAGATGGTGGAAGTGTCGGAGGATGATGCGTTGGATCCGGAGGTTGGTGGGGTGGTATGTGAGGACGAGGGGGATTCTTTTTTGGTTATCGTTGCGGGGACGGGGCATGAGGGATGTGTTCCGGGAAATGCGGGAGACACGGTCGAGGGCGTTCTCGACCACTGTGGGGGGGAAGTTGCGGTCCTTGAAGAATGAGGACATTTGAGATGTGCGGGATTGGAATGTCTCATCCTGGGAGCAGATGCGGCGGAGGCGAAGGAATTGGGAATAGGGGATGGCATTTTTGCAGGAGGGTGGGTGGGAGGAGGTGTATTCCAGGTAGCTGTGGGAGTCAGTGGGCTTGAAATGGACATCTGTCTCTAGGTGGTTGCCCAAGATGGAGACAGAGAGGTCCAGGAAGGAGAGAGAAGTGTTGGAGATGGTCCAGGTGAACTTCAGGTTGGGGTGGAAGGTGTTGGTGAATTGGATGAACTGTTCGAGCTCCTCGTGGGAGCACGAGGCGGCGCCGATGCAGTCATCAATGTAACGGTGGAAGAGGTGGAATTTAGGGCCAGTGTAGGTACGGAAGAGGGATTGTTCCACATAACCTACAAAGAGGCAGGCATAGCTTGGGCCCATGCGGGTACCCATGGCCACCCCCTTTGTCTGTAGGAAGTGGGAGGAATTGAAAGAAAAGTTGTTGAGGGTGAGGACGAGTTCGGCTAGGCGGATGAGGGTGTCGGTGGAGGGGGATTGGTCCGTTCTGCGGGACAGGAAGAAGCGGAGGGCCTTTTGGCCATCAGCATGCGGAATACAGGTATATAGGGACTGGACGCTTTGCAGAACACCTGCGCTCAGTTCGCGACAAACAACTGCACCTCCCAGTCGCGAACCATTTCAACTCCTCTATCCATCCTCTATCCGCCTCCCCCTCTCTCCCTATTTATTTCAGAACCCTCTTCCCCTCCCCCATTTCTGATGAAGGGTTTAGGCCCGAAACGTCAAGTTTTCCTGCTCCTATGATGCTGCCTGACCTGCTGTGTTCATCCAGCCCCATGCTTGTTATCTCGGATTCTCCAGCATCTGCAGTACCTTTTATCTCATTAAGTGTAAGTGACTATTTTCCCCAACCAATGCTAAAGCTCATGGATTCAAGCAATAATCGGCTAAGCCGAGTAAGTATCTCAACAAACCATAGGCTTTAGCCTTAAAGTCCCATCTTGCTAGAAGCTGCCTAACAAATCAGACACCATCAGTTTCTACATCCTAGAGAGCGTTACTGGACACTCAGAATTCAAAAGGATCCCACAGTGAGAATGTACGTCTTTTTCTTTCACATCCTGTGAGGTAAGGGTCGTGAGCCTTGAATGTGAAAGCAAGAACTATAGCAGGTGGTAATTTTAAAGCCTATAACTTCAGTTCCTGAGTTACTGCATTAGGATATCTTATTAGTTAAAATTGCAAATGAACAGATTAATATTGGAAATTGATTTTAAATTGTAATCCAAATCTTACAGCTTTCATGTTGTCCAGGTTTTGATGCACGTGGATGCATATTGCTTCAGTATGAGAAGCAGCAATGGTGTTGAACATTGATGATTGCACAATGAGCATTCCCACCTCTGACCTTATTTTGGAGGCAAGGTCATTGAAGAAGTAGTTGAAGATGGTTGGACACTACCCTGAGGAACTCCTTAGGAGATGTCCGACAGCTGAGATGATTGACCTCCATCAATTACAACCACCTTCCTTTGTCGGGTAAATTTTTAATCACTAGAAAGATTTCCCCTTGGTGCTCATTGACTCCAATTTTGCTAGTCAGAGTCATACAGCACGGAAACAGACCCTTCGGTTCAACAAGTCCATACTAAACATAATCCCAAACTAAACTAGTCCCATCTACCATTTCCAAATCTTTCCGACTCGTGTATCAATCCAACTGTCTTTTAAACATCTTAATGGAACCTGCATCCACCACTTCCCCAGGAAGTTCAATCCACACGCGAACCGCCCTCTGTAAAAAAAATTTCCCACTCGTGTTTTTTTTTAAAATCTCTCTCCTCTCACCTTAAAAATATGTCCCCTAGTTTTGAAACCCCTATCCTAGGGAAAAGACAATTACCATTAACTCTATCTATACCCTTAATTACTTTTACAAACTTCTATCAAGTCACCTCAACCTCCTACACTCCAGTGAGAAAAGTCCCAGCCTATCTAGACATCCTTTATAACTTAAACATTCCATACCTGGCAACATCCTGATAAATCTCTTCTGAACCATCACCTGCTTGATAAAATCCTTCCTATGACTATGTGACCAGAACTGGATACAGTATTCTAGGAGAAGCCTCACCAGTGTCCAAGGGTCCTTGATGCTGTGCTTGGTTGAATGCAGCCTTAATGTCAAGGCCGGTTACTTTCCCTTCACATCAAGAGTTCAGCTGGTTCTTTAAAGTTTGAAGTAAGGCTGGAATCAGGTCAGGAGTGGAGCTGCTCTGGTGGAACCCAAACCGGACATCAGTAAGCAGTGATCAGTTCTGGGCCACTGTAATCAAAATTTGAACTGTTTCTCTCTCCACATTTGCTGCCAGATGTGCTGAATTTCTCTAACAATATCTGTCTTTGTATCAGCGAGCAGCGTTTTTATTTGCAGCTTGTGTTATAGCTTTGCATGAGCTGTTTCATAATGCTGGAATTGGCCCTTTCCACCACTTTCCTGATGGTCAAAAGTAGGCCGATTGGATGGTAATTGGACAAATTGGATTTGCCCCATTTTTTGTGGAGAGATGTACTTAGACAATATCCCACATAGTTAGGGCAATGCCAGTGTTGTAGCAGTGTAGATGTGTGACCCCCTCTGGAACACAAGTCTTCAATAGCATTCCCAGAATGTTGTTGGGGTCTCATTGTCCAAAGCCTTCAGCTATTTCTTGATATTGTGTGGAGTGAATCAAATTGGTTGAAGGCTGACATCTCTGTTCCAGGGGACCTGAGGAGGTTTCCAAAATGGATCTTCCACCTTGGCACTTCTGCCTGAAGATGGATGGAAATGCTTCAGCTTTGTCTTTTGCATTAACATCCCAAGCACCCCTATCATTGAGAATGAGGATATTCTGGTTTGTTGTTTAATTGTACACCACCATTGATAGCCAGATGTTACAAGAATGCAGAGCTTAGATCTGTTCTGTTGATTGTGGGATCGCTTAGCCCTGTTTCTGCTGTTTGGCATCCAAATAGGCCTGTGTTGACACCTCAATTTTAGATATTCCCAGTGTTCTTCCAGGTATGCCCTCCACACTCTTAATTGAGCCAGTGTCGATCTCCTGGCTTGACAGTATTCGTAGATTTGGGGATATGCAGGCCATGAGGTTACAGCTTACACTCAAATATAACTCTGCTGTTGCTGATGGTCCCTGCTGCCTGATGGAAACCCAGTTTTGAGTTAGTAGGTCTATTCAAAAGGTTTGTCCATTTAGCACAGTGGAAGAACTCTACAAGATGAATGGAAGGTATCCTTAGTGTGAAAATTGAACTTTGTCTCCCTGATGACTATGGTAGTCACTCCTACTGATACAGTCATGGAGCTGCATCATTGGACAGGATGAGGTCAAGCAAGTTTTTTTCTCTTGTTCCCTCACTGCCTGCTGAAGACCCAATCCAGCAGCTATGTATTTTAGGACTCAGCCAGTTCCATCAGTTATGCTGCTATCAAGCTACTTTTGGTGATTGAGATTGAAGTCCTCCACACTCTGTGTCCTTGCCACCCTCACTGTATCCTCCAAGTACTGTTGAACATGGTTAATTAATTCATCAGCAGTGCAGTGGTTGGGTGCAAGGTAATCACCAGGAGGCTTCCTAGTCTATGTTTAACCTGATGTTGTTAAACCTCATGCGGTCTGGAGTCAATATCGAGGACTTCCAATACAACTGTTTCCTGTATTCCACTGTATTGCCATCTCTGATGGATCTGAATTGACTGTAGGACAGGCTTTAACCTAGGTGATGGTATGGTCTGGGATGTTGTCTGCAAGATATGATTCTGTAAGTATGACTGGGTCAGGCTATTGCTTGACTAGTCTGTGGAACTTGTCTCCCAATATTAGCACAAGAGTTGCTAGGGAGACTTTTGAAGGATCAAGAGGATGGTATTCATCATTAGAGTTTCCAGCACTTAGGTCAACACCAAGTGGTTCATCCGGTTTCATTCCTCTCTTTCAGGTTTGGAGCAGTTGTTGTAACCAAGTGGCTTGCTAGGCCATTTCAGAGTGAACTACATGCTGTGCGTCTGGAGTCACATGTTGGCCAGACTGGGTAAGGAGAACAAATTCCCTTCCCTAAAACCAACACTGGCTAAACAGATGTGTTTTCTTTTTCCGCAGCAATTAATAGTTACACGATTGTCATTAGGCCAGCATTTTTATTCCAGACTTTTTTGAAAATTGAATTCAAATTTCACCATCTGCTGTGGTGAGATTCAAATCTGTTCTCCCAGAATATGAGCCTGGGGTTCTGGGTGACTAAACCAGCAACATTACAACTAAGCCACCATCTCCCCTTATACTCCAAACACAACAGTCAGTGACTGAGTTACACGCAGCACCACACTTAGTGAGTCTGTCCATTGTGGGCCGGCTGGGGAATAAAAATCTAGACCCACTAGTATTTTGTGGATTAGAAGTTCTGGACTGGAAGGGTTATAATGTACTGACATAGCAGCAATAAGCTATTGAAACCACAGCTCAAAATGCAGCACTTTGTGTTGACTCGGTGTGGCATTTGAAATGGTTTCAGAAGTTAAATCCTAACCAGAGTAAATTCATGTTAGCCCACATTCTGAAATGAAAACTATTTTGCTGCTAAACCCTGGTGGTTTGTTGGTATTCCAAATAACAGCCTTCTGGACAAAGGAGCCAGTACACAGTTGGAGATTAATTGTCAACAGGATATAATACCCTTGAAACAAATCAAATAATATAAGGCAGTAATCATAGGCTAAGATGATCATATAGTTCATAAATTCTTATCTGAATTTCCATGATTCTATTATATCTGTCTGATCCATTATCCACCTCAATCATTCATGATGATTTCTGATGAAGGGTTTAGGCCCGAAACGTCAAGTTTTCCTGCTCCTATGATGCTGCTTGACCTGCTGTGTTCATCCAGCCCCATGCTTGTTATCTCGGATTCTCCAGCATCTGCAGTACCTTTTATCTCTCATTCATGATGCTGTCAGGTTTGTATCTTTGATTGTCACCAGCATTAGTATGCTTCGTTATTCATCCACAGTGTCATAGCCCAGGGGGAAACTATATCACACATCAGAAAGACCAGGTAAGAAAAAGTATTTTTCTCTCTCTGTATATTACTGGAACAGCTGGTATTGCTGCATGTATTATTACACCAGCTCAATCGCTTTACAATTAGAAATATCCACTGAATAATGCAGTGAACAGAGTTTCTTTTTTAGCCTGCCTCAGGGTAACCTTGTAAAATGTGTCGGATTGAAGCTCTCTTAGTTGTATTGTGATATTGGTTGAGGTATGTTCCAAATTAGTGTTTGGGACATGCGAGCTCAGTTTGAATCCTAATGATATTTAAATACTGTCCTGCTGTATTGTTGATAAGATGCCTTCTCCTGACTGATATTGCAAACTGCAATATTTGCCCCAGGTGATACTATCAAAAAATAACATAGATATGCACAGCTTATTTCAGATGTAGATAAAAGAAAATTGTAAAAGAAGTTAAAACAAGGATATATGATAAAATTCCCTAAGGACATTCAGATATGTGTGTGTGCACATACACAAAGTCATAGATATACCACATGGAAACAGACACTTCGGTCCAACTCGTCCATGCCAACCAGATATCTTCAATAAATCTGGTCCCATTTGCCAGCATTTGGCCCATATCCCTCTAAACCTCTCCTATTCATATACAGATCCGCATGTCTTTTAAATGTAATTGTGCCAGCCTCCACCACTTCCTAAGGCAGCTCATTCCATACACGCACCACCCTCTGCGTGAAAAAGTTGCCCTTTAGGTCCTTTAGCGCTGCATGTACATACATATCCTTTCCAGTTTGAGCAGCTTCAACTCAGAGTTTATCAGCTGGTGGTTAAATTACAGACACTGCAGTCAGGGAGGGAGAAAGTCACTTGCTTTCTTTGTACCAGGAGGTCTTTCTGATTCAGTCAGCAGTCAGGAACAGGAGGGTGTTACAGTGAGTTATGCAGGTAAGTGGACCAAGAGGTCTAGTGTGTCAATCTCGACAATTCTCAATAGATTTGCGATTCTGTCACCTGGTTTTTCTTCATCAGCTGTCAGGGCATGTGTCTGTTTTACTGCAACAACAACATTGAAGGTGCAAGGCCTAACCTTCCTTAGTACTGCACAATATTTGATGGCCCAAGGGGTGAAGTGAGCAACATCCTGCACCACATATATGCTATGAGTGAATTTCAGGTGACGGCTACTCTGGCAACAAGGGTCAGTCCTTCCAAGTAATAAAACACTGCTGGAACATTACAGCCATTAGTGGGATCGATTCCTAATGTTGGATGCTGTGGTTAAGATTGCATGGGGCAGGAATTGGGACTGCACACAATAGGTTAATGTTCAAGTTTCATAAAACACGTCGAGCTCACATGTGTTTTAGCTCAGAGTCTGTGTAATGCTGTAGCCCTTTTAAGGGCCTCACATCACTCAAAGTTTAAGCTGCCTCCTGCACAGAATGAAACGTGTACTCTACCCACTCACGGATGTGGTTGCAGCCATTCTCAGCTCCATTGCATATTTGTTGTAGACAACACAATGGGAGGAAACAGCAGTCACTCCTCGTGCAGTGAATCTCATGTGCCGTCTCTATTGGTGAACCACAAAGTGCACACATCACCTTCCTGGTAGTCCTCCCTGACAACAGCATTAGCTTTGCACTTTCCTCAAACCCCCATCCAACCTGCCTGTCTAAATCTTCGTCTGCCCTCTTTACCTCAGAGTGAGTGAGCACTAAAAGCAGCCCTGGAATGCCTCCTATCCAAACGGCAAACCTTAAATCTGTTCCTGCAAGCAAAAGGTCATTGCAACACATTCCAAAGCAGTGTTCCCCAGTGTGTTCCACAGCACAGAAAGTTACTGTAAGCAGATTTGGAGATGTGCCATGATGATAGGGTGAGGCTATGGAAAATAAAAGGCAAGGTAGATGAAGTGATACATAGAATAGATGCAATAATACATACGATATGCTTAGGATAGCCTAAAAGGAAGAAATGGTATGGAAGGTTATGGAAACATATGGAAACCATTGTGGCGGGAGTGATGCTACGTGACATGAGAACAGAGGTTATGGAAATTATTGTGGCAGGAGTGATGCAGGAATTCAGTTCTTGGAAAGATAACACGGGCTGGTACAGAGATAACACGGGCTGGTACAATTGGTCATACTGATAATCTTAGAATAACATGATGATAATGAAAAGGTATAAAGAAGAAGCAGCCCTGAGGGGCGCAGGCGATCTAGAAACTACTTTCTGATTGTCACATCTTTTGTTTGCAAATAAAAGTTTACCTTCTTGAAGAACTCTCTACGTCTCCTGGTGATTCTCCACGACAAATTTGGCGCTGCGAGCAGGGTGCGTGAAGAGACCTACCCCAAAAGGGGCTGCATCAACAAGGCGCTTCTGGGTCCATTGGGGACACTCCTGAGACTGACAGACTAAGGGTGCACCCAACCAAAAAAGGTAAGCACTTTGCTGCTAATTCGGACTGCATTCTGTTAGGTCAGGAGGGTCCTCGGGGACTCGGAAGTATGGGGAAACTGCCGAAGGGTCTCTCCGCACTGAAAAGATCCAAACAGCGGGTGGTAAATTGTAATTGGAGGAGACGTGGAGAACTGTTCAAGAAAACTGCGCAGTGGGGAACGGGGTGAATAAATATAGAACGAAGCGATTGGTTGAATTAAAAAAGTCCATGTGGTGTAAGTACGTTTCTGTCGATACCGCCCTGGGAGAGCAGGGGTCTGTACGGGCAGAACAAGTAGAGTAAACATTGTTTTTACTAGTAGTATATGTAAGGTTCTGTGGATACCGCCCTGAAGGAGCAGGGGTCTGTACCGGCAGAATAAGTAAAGAAAAGCATATTTGATCAATAGTGCGACTGAACCTGTTTAGAATTAAGAGTAGGATTGACTGACAGTTAAACTGACTTGATTTTGACCATGGACAAACGGACTGCAGTTGAAATACTGTGTAAAAAGTTCCCAGTAACAAGAAATGATATAGTAAAAATTTCTGAGAAGTGGGAAAAAAGAACTGAAAAATTACTAACTAAATGGCCAAAAGGGGGAACATTTGACATGAACATGTGTGATGAAATGGAAGGTTTAATTAAAAATTATAAACCCAGAGATAGATCTAAGAAGAGGTGTCAGAAGAGGGAAAAGGAGGCAGAGATACTAAAGCTTTTTAGGGATGAAGGGGAAAAGTTGAGGATAGTTTATCAAGCACCAGTAGTAACTAGGATTGCAGCCAAAGGGCAAACCAAACAGCCTTTAGAAGCGGAGGGACAGGGAAAAGAATCCCTCCCTATATCCAGAACTGAAGGAACTGGATAGACCCCCTCCCTATTCAAACGGTGAGAATGTAGGACAGTGTCCCGTAATAAAGGGAACGGTAGAGATAGAAGGGGAGTTGGAATGGGGAAGAAATGAAAAAGAGAAGAATGTATTAAGGGAAAAAAGAGAGGCAGAGCAAAAGGCAAGGCAAGAAGAAATGGAGAATATACAAAGTGAGCAATAGGAACTGAAGCATGCAATTGATGTATTGCGCACACTAAGGGAGCAAAAGGAATATGAGGAATATCTGAGTCGTACAAGGAGGGTTGGACGGAAACGGAGCAGGAGTGAAGTGACAAAGGGAAAAGAGAATGTGGAAGAACAGACAAGAGAAGGGATCCAAGTGGGGCAAATGAAAAAAGGATGGGAGGAATTAGAGGTAAAGTCAGAATCTGAAGAGGAATCACAGTGTGGCAGTCTAAGCAGAGGAAAGAAGTCCCCACAGGGAAAGATGCTACCACTACTTATAAAAGGGGACAGACTACCGCAGTACATTCCTTGGGGGACCCAAGATCTGGAAGGGCTGAAAAATGCGTTGCCTAGTTAACATGAGGGGGCAGCGAGGTGGATTAGAGCTTTTGAAGATGAAACCACGGGAAGACTGTTGGCTATGGGTGATTTGAAGGCTTTGCTGGTGAACGTGATTGGGCTCCCAAAACTAAGAGAGATAATGGACCAAGCTGGCCTAAGGAGTGTGGCGGACAACCCGATGATTGACGGGGCTGGATTTGAACAAGTGAGGCAAAGGGTGTGGCAGGCCCTAAGAGACTTCTATCCGCCTAAGATTGATCCCAAAGCTCTGAAAGGGGATCCACTGGGGGACTCTGAAAACCCAGCCGCCTATTTGGAAAGTCAGCTAAGAAAGTGGAAGCTGGAAACGGAACAAGACATAGAGGGTAACCAACTGTTGACCACGATGTTCCAAACTGCTGTCGTTGAAGCAATGCCCTCTCAAGTCAGGTCAAGGCTAGAGGAGGTGGTGGGCCTAACGTCAATGGTCCACCAAGAGTTCAGAGACCACGAAGTCCATGCTGTCAACAAGTTCCAAAAGGACAAAAAGAAACTGTCCGAACAACAAGAGGAAGTGCAAAGGAAGCTGGAGCAAATGTGGCTCGAAGAGTTCAAAAAGAAAGAGAAAGAGAAGGGCAAAAAGATGTTGCCCTTTATGACCAATTCAGTGGTCAACATTGATGAGGACAAAATGCCGGCTCACAGGGGACCCTCTCACCCTGCCAGACAAGGGCCAGAAAACCCCATGCCAACAATAAATATTTTTGGGGGAACCTTCCCACAGATGCCCTACTCGGGGAAAAAATAAAATTAACAGACCAGACAGACCTGGGGTCCCCAAGGGCAAGGGCAAAGAGATGGGGGGCCAAAGGATATGGTGAGAAGTCAGACTCAGGGAAGACCAGAAATAATATGTTGGGGTTGTTATCAACCAGGCCACTTTAGAAGGAATTGCCCATATTGGACTTGGTCCTCCCCGTCCCATAATGGACCTATGCGCAAAGGACAGAAAACCCAAGAAAGGATCGTACAGTATGGCCAAGTGAAATAGGGATTGATAGGAAGGGTGAGTGGAGTAACGAATTAAAAGTATTATATATGAATGCACGAAGCATAAGAAATAAGGTGGATGAGCTTGAGGCTCAGTTGGAAATTGGCAGGTACGATGTTGTGGGGATAACTGTGACGTGGCTTCAAGTGGACAGGGCCTGGGAAATGAATATTCAAGGCTATATGTGCTATCGAAAGGACAGACTGACAGGCAGAGGGGATGGGGTGGCCCTGTTGGTGAGGAATGATATTCAGTCCCTTGTGAGGGGGGACATAGAATCAGGAGATGTAGAGTCTGTATGGATAGAGCTGAGAAATTCTAAGGGGAGAAAGACCCTAATGGGAGTTATCTACAGGCTCCCAAACAGTAGTCTGGATGTAGGATGTAAGTTGAATCAGGAGTTGAAATTGGCATGTCGCAAAGGTATTACTACAGTTGTTATGGGGGATTTCAACATGCAGGTAGACTGGGAGAATCAGGATGGTACTGGACCCCAAGAAAAGGAGTTTGCGGAATGCCTCCGAGATGGATTCTTAGAACAGCTTATACTGGAGCCTACCAGGGAGAAGGCAATTCTGGATCTGGTGTTGTGCAATGAACCGGATTTGATCAGGGACCTCGAAGTAAAGGAGCCATTAGGAGGTAGTGACCATAATATGATAAGTTTTAATCTGCAATTTGAGAGGGAGAAGGGAGAATCGGAAGTGTCAGTATTGCAGTTGAACAAAGGGAACTATGGAGCTATGAGGGAGGAGCTGGCCAAAGTTCAATGGTGCAATACCCTAGCAGGGATGGCAGTGGAACAACAATGGCAGGTATTTCTGGATATAATGCAGAAGGTGCAGGATCAGTTCATTCCAAAAAGGAAGAAAGATCCTAAAGGGAGGCAGGGGCGGCCGTGACTGACGAGGGAAGTTAAGGACTGTATAAAGATAAGGGAGAAGAAGTATAACATAGCAAAGATGAGCGGGAAGCCGGAGGACTGGGAAACTTTTCAAGAGCAGCAGAAGATAACTGAAAAAGCAATACGCGGAGAAAAAATGAGGTACGAAGGCAAACTAGCCAAAAATATAAAGGAGGATAGTAAAAGCTTTTTTAGGTACGTGAAAAGAAATAAAATGGTTAAGACTAAAATTGGGCCCTTGAAGACAGAAACGGGTGAATTTATTATGGGGAACAAGGAAATGGCAGAAGAGTTGAATAGCTACTTTGGATCTGTCTTCACTAAGGAAGACACAAACAATCTCCCAGATATAGTAGTGGCTGAAGGACCTAGGGTAATGGATGAACTGAAGGGAATTTATATTAGGCAGGAAATGGTGTTGAACAGACTGTTAGGTCTGAAGGCTGATAAGTCCCTGGGACCTGATGGTCTGCATCCCAGGGTACTTAAGGAGGTGGCTCTAGAAATCGTGGATGCATTGGTAATCATTTTCCAATATTCGATAGATTCAGGATCAGTTCCTGTGGATTGGAGGGTGGCTAATGTTGTCCCACTTTTCAAGAAAAGAGGGAGAGAGAAAACAGGGAACTACAGACCTGTTAGCTTAACATCAGTGGTGGGAAAGATGCTGGAGTCAATTATAAAAGATGAAATTACGACTCATTTGGATAGCAGTAATAGGATAGATCAGAGTCAGCATGGATTTATGAAGGGGAAATCGTGCTTGACTAATCTTCTGGAATTTTTTGAGGATGTAACTATGAAGAGGGACAAGGGAGAGCCAGTGGACGTAGTGTACCTGGACTTTCAGAAAGCCTTTGATAAAGTCCCACATAGGAGATTAGTGAGCAAAATTAGGGCACATGGTACTGGGGGCAAAATACTGACTTGGATTGAAAATTGGCTGGCTGACAGGAAGCAAAGAGTAGTGATAAACGGGTCCCTTTCGGAATGGCAGGCGGTGACCAGTGGGGTACCGCAAGGTTCGGTGCTGGGACCGCAGCTGTTTACAATATACATTAATGATATAGATGAAGGCATTAAAAGTAATATTAACAAATTTGCTGATGACACAAAGCTGGGTGGCAGTGTGAAATGTGAGGAGGATGTTATGAGAATACAGGGTGACTTGAACAGGCTAGGTGAGTGGGCGGATGCATGGCAGATGCAGTTTAATGTGGACAAATGTGAGGTTATCCACTTTGGTGGCAAGAACAGGAAGGCAGATTACTACCTAAATGGAGTCAAGTTAGGTAAAGCGGAAGTACAACAAGATCTCGGTGTTCTTGGACATCAGTCTATGAAAGCAAGCATGCAGCTACAGCAGGCAGTGAAGAAAGCTAATGGCATGCTGGCCTTCATAACAAGAGGAATTGAGTATAGGAGCAAAGAGGTCCTTCTGCAACTGTACAGGGCCCTGGCGAGACCGCACCTGGAGTATTGTGTGCAGTTTTGGTCTCCAAATTTGAGGAAGGACATTCTTGCTATTGAGGGAGTGCAGCGTAGGTTCACCAGGTTAATTCCCGGAATGGCGGGACTATCATATGTTGAAAGATTGGAGCGACTGGGCTTGTATACACTTGAGTTTAGAAGGATGAGAGGGGATCTGATTGAGACGTATAAGATTATTAAGGGATTGGACACTCTGGAGGCAGGGAGCATGTTTCCGCTGATGGGTGAGTCCAGAACCAGAGGACACAGTTTAAAAATAAGGAGTAGGCCATTTAGAACAGAGTTGAGGAAAAACTTCTTCACCCAGAGAGTGGTGAACATATGGAATGCTCTGCCCCAGAAGGCAGTGGAGGCCAAGTCTCTGGATACTTTCAAGAAAGAGATGGATAGAGCTCTTAAAGATAATGGAATCGAGGGTTGTGGGGATAAGGCAGGAATAGGATACTGATTGTGGATGATCAGCCATGATCATAATGAATGGTGGTGCTGGCTTGAAGGGCTGAATGGCCTACTCCTGCACCTATTGTCTATTTTCTGTTGTCTATTGACACCTGACTGCCCCGCCACAAGTACCTACGGGCCCATTGGGATCTGTCAACCCATATGGGATATGCTAGGGATGCCCAGAGAACCCGGGTGGGAAGGAACAATACCCTGTGATAACTCGGGAGGCTGAACAAGAACCTATCATACAGGTCAGTTTAGAAGGACGGTTGACGCCACTAATGATAGACACTGGGGCCATGTACACTTGCGTGCAACCACAATATGCCTGCCACCTTCCCCTGTCAGGAAAATTTGTTAAAACAACAGGGTTCTCGGGGAAATTACAGTTAACACAATTTACAGCTCCAGTGAGTTTAAAAATGGATGGCAGAGAAATATTCTTGCCAATATTAGTGTCCAAAGGAACACCGCTTAATTTGCTAGGTAGAGATGCTTGCTAAAACTAGAGTTGGGATTAGAATGTACTCAGCAAGGTTTAAGTGTGGAACAAGCGAGTACCCAGCTAGTGATGCAGAAAGTTGGAAATGCTAATGTATATTGGATAGGAGACATAGAGTGCTACATTTGGAATATTTGGGGAAAATGGAGAACAGAAGTGCTAGCATTACTACCCAAACCTAAACCACCCAAGTCTGAGCTACATTGTACAGTAATGTTTGATGAAACTCAGAATGAAACACTAGAGAGGCGATAGCATGATGAAGTCGTTACTCAGCAACATTTGAGAAGTGAAGCCATAATAGTGGGAAAGCAGGGAGCAGCGTTGCAAATAAGGAAAAATGAATTCCTGGAAAAATGGTACAGTGTGCCAAGAGCTGCACCTCATGTGACATTGTTGGTAAATGAGGGATATCAGTCCAAATACTTAGGTCCCATGGTAAAGCGAGCAGAAACAATCAGTGATTGGCAAATAACAGCATCAGGCGTCTGGAAATCTGGGACCGGTGATTATGCTAGAATTGCAGTATGTATAGACATGATGGGGAACCCAAAGGAGGTTGAGGTGACTCCCCAGTGGTGTATGCCAGTAACAATTGAAGAAAATGCTCAGCAAAAGGATGAGCGATTGGATACATTGTCAGTCATTTTATGGTTACAACATGACACAGATGGGGGGAAAGTGAAGTCAGCAAATCCAGTAGAGATAAGGTTAAAGAAAGCAGCTCTTCCACCTAGATGGCCACAATATCCCTTAAAACCAGAAGCAGAGGAAGGAATAGCAGCAACAATACAGGGATTACTGGAAGCAGGGGTGCTGAGAGAAACGAACAGTCCCTGTAACACTCCATTGTTACCAGTCTCAAACGCAGATGGGTCAAAAGGGAGGCTTGTACATGACCTAAGAGCAATAAATGAGGTGGTGGAGGATTGGCTGGCGGTGGTTCCAAACCCGCATATACTGCAGACTAATGTGCCTCCACAGGCAGTCTGGTTCTTGGTTGTCGATTTATGTTCTGCTTTCTTTAGCATTCCACTGGCACAGCATTGCCAGTATTCGTTTGCCTTTACATACAGGGGTCAGCAATACACATACACTAGAATGCCGCAGGGATTTAAGCATTCACCACATGTCTTCAACCAAGTTCTAAAGGCAGATTTAGAGGGCATGGTGTTGGAAAGTACGCTAATTCAGTATGTTGATGATTTATTGGTCTGCTCAGAAAGTCAGGAGCAATGTAGCAGGACACCCTTTTTCTCCTAGAGAAGCTGGCATGTGGAGGTCATAAGGTATCCAGAAAGAAATTACAGTTTTGTCAACAGCAGGTTGAATATTTGGGTAGATTAATTTCTAAAGAGACTAAGATGATTGCCTGAAATCAGTTAGAGGCAATCACTAAAGCCCCCAGACCTAAGACAGTGGGACAGATGATGACATTTTTGGGAATGGCAGGATTTAGTTCAGACTGGATAGGGGAATATGCCGAAATCACGGCACCTCTGAGAAAAATAATGAAGGAGGCTGGACACTCACACTTAAGGAATAACTTGACGTGGAATGAGGAAGCTGCAACAGCCTTTAACACCCTTAAGTAAGAACTACAGTCGGCCCCAGCATTAGCTTTGCCTGACTATGAGAAGCCCTTCCATCTTTATGTGTCCAATAGACAGGACGGGTATGCAGCTGCAGTACTTACACAGGAGATAGGCGTAGGGAGACCTAAGCGAGAGTATGCCCATGACCCAGCAGTGCGAATTGATAGCATAGGTCAGCCTAGAGGCATCCCCAACGAATTCAAAGCCCGAAGCGAGATTGCCGGGGGGTTCGAGTCTCTTCTCCCGGCTGTGGGAATTATCAAGAATGCCGAATGGATTAATTACATCTATTACAACCAACAAAGATTTATTAATTACACTAATGATGCTCTCTCAGCCTTGGGAGAGCAATTGGATGCAACTACAAAAATGACCTGGCAAAATAGGCAGGTATTGGATTGGACGTTAGCTGAGAAAGGAGGAGTTTGTGTAATGTTTGGGGAACATCGTTGTACTTTCATACCTAACAATACTAGCCCAGGGGGGTCATTTACTAAGGCAATAGAAAAGCTGCAGAAGCCAAGGAAGGAGCTTAAGAACAATGCTGGTTTTGGTCATGGGGCTTTTAATTGGTTGGATAACGTATTGGGGGCATGGGGAGCTTGGTTTGCTAAGATTGGGATTATCATAGTTGTAGTGTTGCTTGTTATCGCATTTGTGTTTTGCTGTGCTTTACCTCTACTTAAGTCTTTTCTAGTGCGTCTCACTGCACGACAACTCTTGGTTCTTCCGACGACTTCTGGACACTCTTCCCCGTCTGACAACGCGCCGCTGCTTTATTACTATGCTCTGACGTCCGATACGGTGTAGAATGCTTCTCAAGATGAAGAAGCCTGAGTTAGTTCTCTGCATTGCGTGCGTTTAGATTGTACGGGTCCCTGGGTCTTTTCTCCTGTTCAGGCTATTGACTGACGGGTTTGTGGCCCAGGGACTCAGGGAGCGGAGAAAGGACCCTTTAAGGCTTCTGGCCCCTAAACATTGGCTCTGCCCACTTTTGGGCCTGCGACATCCTATTGTTCATTTTGAGGGGTCTAGCCTTATTGTCTTCTTTCTCTAGAGTGAGACCAGTAGGTCTCAAAAGGGGGAATATATGGAAAATAAAAGGCAAGGGAGATGAAGTGATACATAGAATAGATGCAATAATACATATGATATGCTTAGGATAGCCTAAAAGGAAGAAATGGTATATACAATGGGGACAATGGTACACTTAGAGGGAGATAATGGTAGCATAACATAATTAGGATAGTCAAGCTACGTGATATGAGAACAGAGGTTATGGAAACATATGGAAACCATTGTGGCGGGAGTGATGCTACGTGACATGAGAACAGAGGTTATGGAAATTATTGTGGCGGGAGTGATGCAGGAATTCAGTTCTTGGAAAGATAATACAGGCTGGTACAGAGATAACATGGGCTGGTACAATTGGTCATACTGATAATCTTAGAATAACATGATGATAATGAAAAGGTATAAAGAAGAAGCAGCCCTGAGGGGTACAGGCAATCAAGAAACTACTTTCTGATTGTCACAGCTTTTGTTTGCAAATAAAAGTTTGCTTTCTTGAAGAACTCTTTACGTCTCCTGGTGATTCTCCACGACAAGGCCAGCATGTGACAGCTGGCACTGTCTGTGGATGTGGGAGTGTATAAGGTTACTGTACATGACCTGTGTCCCGAGATGCTGGTGTCTGGTGTCCGGTGTCCAAGCTGGAGGTGCCGAATATCCACTCCAACTTCCATTTTGGGAACTCTGCATGGAGTTTCTATCTGGCGGATGGAAGATTTGGAGACTACATTTAAATGAGGCTAAGTTAAATAATAATGAGGGTGATAGTAGACAGTATTCCATGCTCGTTAACTTCTCACTGCTCGCTTGTGAGAATATCAACTCAACATTTAACACTTGGTTGGTGGACGTAGCTTATTGGTCTCAACATTGAGAAGTCTTGTTGGACATCTAACCCAATTTTCCCAACTTTTACTGCCATAGCTCACATTGCTCAGGGATTAGGGTGATCAAATGGGACACCAAATCTCATTAATATTTCACAAAGGGTTACCATTCTTTACTTTTAATGATTGGCATTGAAACTCCTCAAGAACCGTTCCATCATGGAATATGTCAATGACTGCTCAGTCAAGCAGTTCCCATTCCGTTTTTCTAAGACTACATTCCCCTAGATTCTTGGAAGCTACACTCAGTGCTTATTCAAATGCACAATTCCAATGTTTCAACCAATAGCAAGCTTTGTCAACTTGACTTGGTTTCCTGTACTCTAGTCCAGTCCAGTTACACAAAGTAAATAAGAGTTCTGGATTTCCTTCACCGTCACTCACTATGAATGGCAAACATTGTATGGTTAGTATGTTTGCAGAAACACCAAAATTGGAGGTGTAGTGGACAGTGAAGAAGGTTACCTCAGAGTACAACAGGATCTTGGTCAGATGGGCCAATGGGCCAAGGAGTGGCAGATGGATTTTAATTTAGATAAATGTGAGGTACTGCATTTTGGAAAGGCAAATTAGGGCAGGACATATACACTTAAATGGTAAGGACCTAGGGAGTGTTGCTGAACAAAGTGAGCTTGGAACGCAGATTCATACTTCCTTGAAAGTGGAGTCACAAGTAAATAGGATAATGAAGCAGGTATATGATATACCTGCCTTTATTGTTCCGAGCAAAGAGTATAGGAGTTGGGAGGTCATGTTGCGGAGGTACAGGACATTGTTGAAGCCACTTTTCGAGTATGATGTGCAATTCTCATCTCCCTGCTATAGGAAGGATGTTGTGAAACTTGAAAAGGTTCAGAAAAGATTTACAAGAATGTTGCCAGGGCTGGAGGTTTGAGCTACAGGGAGAGGCTGAATAGGTTGGGGCTATTTTCCCTGCAATGTCGGAGGCTGAGGGGTGACCTTAATACAGGTTTATAAAATCATGAGGGGCATGGATAGGGTAAATAGATAAGGTTTTGTCCCTGTGGTGGGGGATTCCAAAACTAGAAGGCATAGGTTTAAGGTGAGAGGGGAAAGAATATAAAAGGCACCTAAGGGGCAACATTTTCACATAGAGGGCGGTGCGTGTATGGAATGAGCTACCAGAGGAAGTGGTGGAGGCTGGGATGATTACAACATTTAAAACTTATCTGGATGGGTATATGAAGATGAAGGGTTTAGAGAGATATAGACCAAATACTGGCAAATGGGACTAGATTCATGTAGGGTATTTGGTCAGCATGAATAAGTTGGACCAAAGGGTCTGTTTCTGTGCTGTCTATCTCTATGACTCTATGACATCTCAAAAGGTTATGTCACAGATAGGAGCTCACGGTGCTGAATGTAATAAACTGGCATGGATAGAGAATTGACTAAAGGGCAGGAACAGTGAGTGAGGATAAGGGTACTTTTTCAGGTTGGCAAACCCATGACTGGCAGGGTTCGACAGGGATCAGTGCTGGGACTGCAGCTCATATTATATATATATATTAATGATTTTAAGAAAATGAACGTGCTGTAGCCAAATTTGCAGATGATACATAAATAGGCAGAAAGAGAAGCTGCTAGAGGAATACAAAGTTTGTAGAGACATATTGATAGTTAAGTAAGTGGGCAAAATGTTGGCAAATGGAGCATAATGTGGGAAAATGTGAAGTTATTCATTTTGGAAGGGGGAACAAAAAAGCAGTATTATTTAAATGAAGAAAAACTACAGAAAGCTGCAACACAGAGGGATTTGGGGTTACTTGTGCATGAAACACAGAAAGTTAGCACACAAATGTAGCAGCTAATCAGGAGGACTGGTGGAATATTGTTCCTCATTTCAAGGGGGTTGGGGTGTAACTGCAGAAGGAGCTGGTGAAACCACAGCTGAAACACTGTGAGCTGTTTTGGTCTCCTTACTTAAGATATTATTTCACCGTAGGCAGTTCAGAGAAGGTTCACTAGGAAGATCCCCGATATGGAGGAATTGTTTTATGAACAAGGGCTAAAGAGGTTGGGACTTTATTCACTGGAGTTTAGAAAAATGAGAGGTGATCTCACTGGAAACATATAAGATTCCTAAGTGGCTTGACAGGGCAAATGCTGAAAGGATGTTTTCCCTCATGGAATTGTGTAGGACCAGAGGCCATCAGAACAAGGGGGTGCCATTTTAAGATTGAGATGGGGAGAAATGTCTTCTCTTAGAGGGTTGAGAATCTTTGGAACTCTTTGCACAGAGAGCCTTGGGGCAGAGTCCTTATGTATATTTAAGACGGAGATTATTGATCATGAGGGGAATCAAGGGTTATGTGGCTGGGGGTGTGGGATCAGAAAAGGAGATGTGAAGAGTGGTGGATCAGCCATGATCCAACTGAATAGTGGAGCATGCTCAAAGAGCCATATGACCTACTCCTGTTCCTATTTCTCATGGTCTTAACATGGGTCCTCCATGTCACCTCTGTCAACTCAAAGCCTGCAGCAATTTAAGCGCAGGAAGCTGAGCTTACACCTGGACAGGTGATTCTTAGCAGGCCTTGACCCTGAAGACCCAAAGACACCAGGAAACAACATGCAAAGTATTCCAACTGGGACACCCAGAGAGAGTGTTCCCTCCAATCTAGCTGCAAAGGTTAGGAATGCACATTGACAAAGTGAGAGGAAGAGTTGGGGGGGGGATGCGAGGGGAACAAAGTACTTAGTGAGGACATGCAGATGGCACAAATGAAATTGCAACTAATATTTCTTTTTTTTTTTGCACGTTATCACTTGCACTTTTAAAATGTATGCTTTAGTACAATTTTTCCTGTCATATTTGGTTAAGCCATGCCCATGTGAGAAATGAGCAGCCTCTTCAGATGACTAATAGGATGAAAGACATTGTAATCACTAAACATTGCTCATCTGTCACAAGCAACCAATTCTTTGACTGCAGATAGCCTCAGACCTTTGGGATCCTTGAATCAGGGCAATCAAAGACAGCAGCCAAGGTGGTATGCTTTAAGTGTAGACAACACTGAAGCAAACACTAAAAAAAAAGCCAAAAGAACCGCGGATGCTGTAAATCAGGAACAAAAACAAAGTTGCTGGCAAAGCTCAGCAGGTCTGGCAGCATCTGTGATGGAGAAAACAAAGTTAACATTTCAGGTCTGGTGACCCTTCCTCAGAACTGATGGTGACTGGGAAAACATCAGTTTATATGCAGAAAATAGGGAGGTGGGTGGGGTAGGGAGTAAATGTGCAGAGTGTTTGCTAGGATCTGGCTTGGGTTACATGCATCATTCCACCTTTACACGCATTTTGTGAGTGACAGTACACAGTTAGTGATGATTCCACAAATCACTCCAGGGAATAGGTCATTCTATCAAACAGCTTTTCAAGCTTGGAGATACACAATGGGCAGCTCGCATGTTGACTCTTCCTCGAAGCACCTTCATTTGCCAAGGGGAAAAAAAAAGCACAAAACATTGCCTCATGCAGCTTCAATGCATTCTTACAGGATGCTGAAGCACTTCAGGGAAACATTTCAGGTTGCACACATTTTGATCGTTGAATGGTTATCAATGATGGAAGGCTCACAAGGAGATTCCTCGAGAAATTCAGACTGAAATTGATATATATATATAAAACTGGACAAGGCAAACATAATAAATTGAACTTTCTCCATTTGATCCATCACTGCAAGAAACACACGATTCCTTGTCCTCATCAATCAGCAAGAAAACGGGCAAAATTAGCATGAAATGTCAAAGTGTAGATAATGTTTTGAAGTAGTTAACAGGAATAGACTGTCTCAACATTCCCTTATCACCACTGCTTTGGTGCTTGACTTCCAAAGCTTCCATTGTTTGTGTACCATAATACAGTGTACTAAGTAGACATTAAATATCTGTGGGTCTGGCAGCATCTGTGGAGGAGAAAACAGAGTTAACGTTTCAGGTCTGGTGAGCCTTCAACAGAACCGGACCCAAAACGTTAACTCTGTTTTCTCTTCCACAGATGCTGCCAGATCCTACGGAGCTTTTCCAGCAACTTTGTTTTTGTTCCTGATTTACAGCATCCGCAGTTCTTTTGGTTTTTATTAAATATCTGTGTGCATGTATCATAACCTTCCCAATTTCTTTTGATGAGATGCATGTCAACATTCTGATGCTGACACCATGCCAGTATAGCCTATTTATCTTCATGTTAGAATGTGCACTGGATCACAGTATCTACAGCACTTAGGTGAAGACATCAAACATGAATACAACCACAAGATCGAACTACACCACAATCAAATTAAAATGTCAGTATGACAATGGGCTCATAGACACAATGGAGCAACATATAATGGCACTAAACCTTGTAGGGAGGTGATGACTCAATGGTATTATCACTAGCCTAGTGATCTGGAGACCCACATAATGTTCTGGGGACCTGGGTTCAAATACCGTCATGGCAGATGATGGAATTTTGAATCTAATAAAAAATATGAAATTAGAAATTCTAACGATGACCATGAAACCATTGTCGATGGTCAGGGAAGACCTATCTGCTTCACTAATGTCCTTTTAGGAAGGAAACTGCCATCCAGATCTTGAAGCCCACGTCCATAGGTCCCTCAAAGTTGCCACCCCAGTTGATAGGGTTGTTAAGAAGGTGTATGGTGTGTTGGCCTTCATTAGCAGAGGGATTGAATTTAAGAGCCACAAGGTTATGCTGCAGCCCTATAAAACCCTGGTTAGACTACACTTGGAATAGCATGTTCAGTTCTGCTTGCCTCATTATGGGAAGGATGTGGAAGCTTTCAAGACGGTGCAGAGGAGATTTACTAGGATACTGCCTGGACTGGAGGACAGGTCTTGTGGGGAAAGGTTGAGGGAGCTAGGGCTTTTCTCATTGGAGCGAAGAAGGATGAGAGGTGACTTGATAGAGGTGTACAAGATGATGAGAGGCATAGATAGAGTGGATGGCCAGAGACTTTTTCCCAGGGCAGAAATGACTATCATGAGGGGGCATAAGTTTAAGATGATAAGAGGAAGGCATAGGGGAGATGTCAGAGGTAGGTTCTTTACACAGAGTGTGGTGGGTGTGTGGAAGGCTCTGCTGGCAGTGGTATTAGAATCAGATGCATTAGGGACATTTAAGCGACGCTTGGATAGGCACATGGATTATAGTAAAATGAAGGGTATGCAGGATAGTTTTGATCTTAGAGTAGGATAATAGTTTGGCACAACATCTTGGGCCGAAGGGCCTGCACAGTGCTGTAACATTCTATGTACCAAGTTCTATCATTACCTGGTCTGGCCTACAAGTCACTCCAGACCCACAACAATGTGGTTGACTCTCAACCACCCTCTGGGTAATTAGGGATGGGCAACAAACACTGGCCTGACCAGTGATGCCCACATCCTGTGAATGAATAAACAAAAATATGGCCAGATCACTTGCATAAATCTTAGATGCAATCATTTTGGAAGTCTAGAGGAGAAGCTAATTAACGTCTTTACCTAGATGTAAGACCTATGTGATTCATGCTGCCATAGAGTAGGGACTTTGCAAAAGAAAGGTCACTACCCAGTCATTGTAGTGTCAGATTAAAGCATTTTCCTAAGGCACCCCAGATACTCTCAGTGCTAAGAGAACTTACAAGAATCTGAGACAGGCAGAAAGAAAGATCTGAGAAATAGAACAGCCAGTCCTCTATCTAAAGTAGAGAAAAAGCTGTCTTTATAAACACTATAGACAAGGTGAGTGGAATACCATATTCAGATTGAAAAGACAAGGTTTTTGAGGATGTAAACAATACTGGACGATTTGCAATCTTTGACCAAAGGGAGGAATCTCAGTGGTAGCTCTGAGATAACAAGGTGTAGAGCTGGATGAACACAGCAGGCCAAGCAACATCAGAGGGGCAGGATGGCTGACGTTTCAGACCTAGACCCTTCTTCAGAAATGGGGGAGGGGAAGGGGGTTCTGAAATAAATAGGGAGAGAGGGGAAGGCGGATAGAAGATGGATAGAGGAGAAAATAGGTGGAGAGGAGATGGACAGGTCAAAGGCGGGGATGAAGCCAATAAAGGTGTGTGTAGGTAGGGAGTTAGGGAGGAGGTAGGTCAGTCCAGGGAGGACAGACAGGTCAAGGGGGTGGGATAATGTTAGTAGATAGGAGATGGGGGTGGGGCTTGAGGTGGGAGGAGGGGATAGGTGGGAAGAAGGACAGATTAGGGAGGTGGGACAAGCTGGGCTGGTTTTGGGATGCAGTAGGGGGAGGGGAGGTTTTGAAGCTTGTGAGGTCTACATTGATACCATTGCGCTGCAGGGTTCCCAAGCTAAATATGAGGTGCTGTTTCTGCAGCCTTTGGGTGGCATCATTGTGGCACTGCAGGAGGCCCAGGATGGACATGTCATCTGAGGAATGGGAGGGGGAGTTGAAATGGTTCATGACTGGGAGGTGCAGTTGTTTAGTGCGAACCCAGCATAGATGTTCTGCAAAGCGGTCCCCGAGCCGCCACTTGGATCAATGGTAGCTCTCACAGGTGAAGGTCAGTCCCAGGATAGGTTATCTGGCTGTGAAGGGAAAAGGAAAAAGGAAGCAAGTCTTCACAGGCTTGGAATAGATTTGTTTGGGCTCCAATATAATAAGGCATCCACTTAAGGGAAAGTTTAAAGTACAATTATAACAGGGGATCTTTGATTGTTTGAAAAGTTAATGGGGATGACTTTTCTGTAATATTGACTTTAAGTTACCCACAAAAGTAATGTTTAGACAAGAGATAATAGGAACTGCAGATGCTGGAGAATCCGAGATAACAAGGTGTGGAGCTGGATGAACACAGCAGGCCAAGCAGCATCA
>JAHRHZ010000049.1:3027662-3038504 GCA_024137785.1 Ginglymostoma cirratum | reverse complement strand
CCCGAAACGTCAAGCTCTCCTGCTCCTATGATGCTGCTTGGCCTGCTATGTTCATCCAGCTCCACACCTTGTTATCTCTAATGTTTAGACAATGTTGTTTTTAGTTTGCATATGATTTAAAACTTCAAGACATTTTCTATCTTGGAGTGTTATCATCCCAATTAGTCTTTGGGAGTTCAAATTTCTGTTTTACGTATATCAGTCTAGGAACCTTAACAAGTTGGGAGATTGTGCAAGATTGTGAATTCACCAGTTAGAAATGAGAACACCAGAATTTGCCAGCATTTTGGCACAACAAGGTTTCAAAGTGACTTTTAAAAGTTAAAATGGTGTGATCTATTGCAGAAGCAGCTTGTAAAAAGAGAGGACCTGTTTCTGAGCACCTTGCCACAGCTTAATTCAAAGTCAATAGCCGAGCATTTCAACTATGAAGAGAAATTAGTTAAACTGTGTTGTTTCCCTTAGAGCGGTAAAGGCCGAGGGTGGATCTTCGGTGAAAAATACAAAACTTAAGGGCATAGAGAGGATAGATAGGAATAAGACTTTCCTCTTAATAGAGGGATCAATCACTGGGGGACATTGATCTAAAGTAAAGGGTAAGAGGTGTAAAGAGAATTTAAAAAGAACATTTTTTTCCACCCTGAACGTAGTACATATCTGGAACATAACGCCTGAAAGAATAGTACAGACAGTCACCATCATAACAGTCATGAGGTATTTAAACAATCATTTGAAGTACCATAGTATACAAAGCCATGTGTCAAGTGATAGGGACCCCTAGAGTGGGTCAGTTCTTGATAAGAACTGGGGCATGGGCATTACAGGCCAAAGGGTCTCTTTCAGTGCTGCAACACCCTATGACTCTCAGAGTTGGAACCTTAAAAGCTAAGTTTAAGAATACAGTTCGTTAACATATTGATTCAAGGTCTGACACTTGAAAAGGAAAAGACTAATCCGAAAAAACTCAGGTTATGTTAAATGGAATTCAAGTGAAGTTTGAATTGAAAATAGTTTCAAATGCAGCAACTTAAATAGATAATAAAAACTTGAACTCGAGAGAGGAAAAGAAAATAGGAAAGGAAATGGTATCTGATAGCAAGATTCTAAAAATCATTGAGAGGTTTTAAATGGAAGAATTTAAAGCTAGTATCCCTTTAAGAAAAAGATGTCCTACCTAGAAGACAGTAAATTTTCTAACACCTGAGAAGCTGGTCTGATGCTTACAAACTATCGCACAAACATGTAGGTGGGAAAAAACTTTTCTTAGCAAGCCCACAGAGAAGATGGAGAGATAAGAGAAGTTATAATGAATAGAACACCAACTACAACAAGGAATATTGCAGAAATGAAAAGAGAGACTCCTAAAAGCAATAAAACCGCAGTATGAAGGATAATACTTCAAGGAATGATCATTTTTTGCCATAAGAAAAAACATGCAAATGCAGATTGTGGAAAATTAAAACCTAAATGGTAACATTTATGAGCATCCATTACTCTGGACTACAGAAGATGTTGCAGGAATGACTGATGCACTGGTGGAAAACCAATAGCTTTGAATGCATCAATTATTGGTAAATATGGAGCTAGCTTGATCGCTGATTGTGATTCATGATGCGGAACTCCCTTTATAAGATATCCTATTTAGAAATGTATAGGCTAAGGGGTTTCAAACAGAGGCAATTTAATAACTCTGCAACAATGTTAATGCAAAATGTGGTTCAGTTGCTGCCATTGTAACTGTGGGAATTACATAGAAGTTATCAATTGATGCTGTTGATTTTATCCTCAGGAATGACCTTGTTTGAGATAAAGTTCAGCCAACTCCAGTGATGTCAGACAATTCCAGTGATTTGGTAGAGGTTCAAAATAGATTAAATGCATCTAGTGACATATAATATTCCATGACAATAGTCCTGTCAAAATTACAGTTTTAACTTGTATCCAAAATGTCAAATACTCAGGCTTCTGGGATTAAAAAGATACGGGAATATTAGATGGACAAAAAGTTAAAAGCTAGAAATGAACTGGATCAGTCCAAATTAAACTTGCTGACAGAATCGAGACAATAGACAATGCAAACATCAGCAATACACAAAAAAATGATTTGGTTGCAACTAATGTTGATATGATGACACTGCAAGTAAAATTCTGGGTTCTGAAATGTAAACTAATACTTCAGGTGATTAAGCTGTTATTCTTAAAAGAGGGAAGTCAAATTAATCTTGTGGTGATGAAGAAAAGGAAAAATTGAAATGGATTTTTTTTTGACTAATCAACATAACCTTAAGGATATTATTAAAGATGAAAAACAGAGCCATAGTCCCACATTTAAGCAAGGGGAAGATGATTCCACTGTTTATCTGGCTAGGATCTTCTGTGTGCACTTAGACAGAGGTCAATCGGAAAGTTGCATTTTAAACTCAATACTCTGAGGACTATATAGTTTTTAGTGTGAAAGAAGAAGAAAGGGAGATGCCAAAATTAGATGATTGGAGGTGTTCCGACAGAAAATTTTGACTCAATTTACAACTTACGCCTAATGGAATTCAGAAGTCACAGGTAATGTCAGCAAATAACAATGAGTTTCTTGTAAAAGCTTCCCAGACTGAACTAATTGTGCCATCTTTTAAAGGACAGGAGAAGACACTACAAGTTATGCAAAGTGAATGCATAATGGAAGATTAAGCTGCAAGCAACAAAGCAAATTCTCATTTCTTAGAATGGAGGCGATTCGTACAAAACAGACTGTAAATCTGAATTGTCACATGCAATAGATTGTAACAGGATAATCCATGCAAAAAAATGCTCATGTGGATTGTATGGTGGTGAAATGTGATAACTATGGAAGAGAATATTACTATTTGAATGTAGTAAGGCAGTTTATGAGGTAGTTGTAATGTTATAATGACAATGCCACCTAAAAAAAATCACAATACTTGTTAAACTTCTCTTACAACGTGATGTTTCTAAGATTGTAATGCTTTGGAGCTGTTTCATCAACTGAAGACAATGTTGAACTGAAAGGCATTTTGTGACCTGCTCTTAATCTTACCTGACATCAAATCTGGGTGGCTTGATTGTTAGTGTACAAGTCGGAGAAGGTGCAAGATTTCATTACTATAAGTAAAGGCAAGAGCATCTGTGTTGACTGCAAGTATTCTTTTAGGCTCCAAGTCTTGCAGGGAGGTGTTAGGAATGTCAGGTTTAATAAATGCTTATACTTTAAACTGTGTTCCAAGCTGGAATGGGGTCCAGAAGATGGTAAGTTAGCATTTATATCTGGATGTGATTCGTTTTGCCGTGGATGTCGGCTTTGAGAGAGGAATAATCAGTTGCAGTATAGAAACAAAAACTGAAATTGCTGGAAAAGTTCAGCAGGTCTGGCAGCATCAGTGGAGAGAAATCAGAGTTATAACGTTTCATGTCGAGTGACCCTTCCACAGAACCGATGAGTTCTGTGCGGCAGGAGCAGGCAGAGACAATGGGTCTGCCCAGGCAGTCCTATTTATGGATTTTGGGAAAGAGGTAGAAGTGAGCTGTGTGGGGTTGGGAGACTATCAGTTGGAGACAGTGGGGGTAGATCACCAGATGAAATGAGGTTGGTAATCACAGTTGACACAGTGGCCTGATGTTCTATGGTGGGGTCATGGTCCAGGGGGAGATAGGAGGAGCTATCTGAGAGCTGGCACTCAGACTCTGCAATATAGAAGGCTGTATACCAGACTACAAGAGCACCACCCTTAATAGCAGGCTTAATTATAAAGTCAGGATTGGATCTGAGAGCATGGAATGTGTTCAGTTCCCAGGGGGATAAGTTGGAATGGAGGTGGGGAGCAGAGAAATTGAGATGACCAATACCAAGTCGACAGTTTTCAATGAACAGGTTGGGTGCAGGTAAAAGGCCAAAGGGAGAGGTCCAGATGGATGGAGACTGTTGGACATTGGCAAAAGGGTCTGTGGGATGGGGTGAGGACTCTGGTCCAAAGAAATGGGCATGGAGGTGAAAGTGATAGAAGAAGAGCTCAATGTCATGTCATGCCTGAAATTCATTAAGGTGGTTATGCAGAGGGATAAAACTGAGACCTTTGCTGAGCATGAACGTTCATAAATCAGACAGAAGGAGGTCAGGAGGAACTGGTAATACACAACAGGAGACGGGGTTGGGGTAGGGGATGGAGTCAGAGCGCAGAGGAGGGGAGGAAGGTTCCAGAGGGCTATATGTATCTTGTATGCCTTGATGCCTGAAAGGAAGAGAAAAAAATCTTCTTAACACATCAAATGAGCCTGACGGTGAAGTGGAACTGGGGAGTGGTGCAGCCCTGAGCCAGCGTAACATGATGCTGTTGGAGAAAGGGGTCAAGAGAGTATGCATAAGACGACGCACCGCATTGAGTGAGGATCTCAGGGTGTAGCAACAGCAGCCATCTGTGGAATTTTGAACATCTCAGAGATACCAATGATCTTGGATGGATTCAAAGCATGAAAGATGAAACTTGAGTCGTAATCCACATGGGATGAGTCTGAGCCAGAGGCACTCACTGAGGAATGTGATGTGGCTAAGTTATGAGTTTCAGTGAAAACCCAGTTAAATATCAGGACAACAGTGAAATTAATGACAGAGGACAAGAAAAAACATTAGACTGAAAAGCTTGCCAGAGAGAGGAGCAGAATTTTGCCTGGAAGAGATGTGGCAATCAGTAAAATACCAAACAAAAACCGAGAGAACCGCGGATGCTGTAAATTAGAAACAAAAGGAGAAATTGCTGGAAAAGGTCAGCAGGACTGGCAGCATCTGCATACAGACATCGGAGTTAAAATTTCAGGTCAGGTAACCCTTCTTCAGATCTCCATTGCACTGTAGTGCTGTTACAGGATTTTTCTATGGTTTCCATAAAATTCAGACCAGTGAGAGTCACAAAACAGATAGAGGCAGCCAATTCTACACCTGAAGCAGACAAAAGCCTATATTTATTATTCACCGTGGAGAGGGCTGTTGGAAACTTGCAATCAGATTGAAAAGATCAAGTTTGTAAGGTTTCAAATAAGGCTGGAATATTCACCGAGTTTTGACTGCAGAGAGAGATCTCTAATTTAACCCTTGCCAAAAATCTGATCTGGGATTATAAATTACTTAACTTTGGCAGGAAAAAGGAAGGGGAAAACAGCTCCGGACTGTTTCCAGTGGAATAAAGCGTCCAGCCTTATTTTCCACATAAACCTTTGATGTGGCACCTTATCATGTCTTCCGGAAAGACAGTAAAGTATACCTGCAGGTTTATTTTTATCCACAGCAAATTACTCCTTCAGAAGAAAATAACTTTCATAAAAACCATACCAACTGAACTTTTCTAAGTGTCCAGCTGTGACCTCTTTAATGATCGCTTCTAATACCTTCTCAAAAAACAGACCTGTTACCTCATTAGCTATCTCTTTTGACACACTAGGATAAAGTTTATCTGGACTCAGAAACTGGTCAGCCTGCAGTTCCATCAATTTGCTGAGGACGACTTCCCTGGTGATTGTAATTTTGCCAAATTTCTCTTTCCCTTCCAACTCCTGATGTATAGCAATTCTTGGAATATTTTTGCACTCGCTATAATGAAGACACAAGGGAAGTATTTGTTCACATCAAATGTCATTTCATTATCTACTATTAACTTCCCATTCTTTCTCTAGAAGACTAATATTCACTTTACTCAATTATTTAAATACCTATTGAACATCTTGCTACTCATCTCAGAGATAGTAAGAACTGCCAATTCTGAAGTCAGACATAACACAGTGTGGAGCCTCACTTTTTTTCTATCCTGATTAACTTTTTAATTATTTTCTACCATGCTTTATAATCTAGCCATTTATCTGACCTGTCATTTATCTTTTTACAGTTAAGTTCTTCCTTCGTTTTGATGCTTTTCCTAATTTCTTTAGTTAACCACAGATGATGGGTGATCCCTTGAGAATTTTTTCTTTATAGTTAGAATATACTTATTCTGAGTATTCTGAAGTATTCCTTTAAATTTCTGTTATCCATCCCCCTTGATCATTTCTCTTAACCTGGTATATCAGTTTACTTCATCTACCTCAGCTTTCAAGCCCATATAGTGGCTCTTATCTAAGTTTAAAATACTTGCCTCAGACCCGGTCTTCTCTTTTTCAAACTATATGCAAAATTCAATCATTTGAGGTTACTGCCATCAAAGAATGCTTTTACTCTGTTGTCATTAATTAACCTTGAGACAAGTTGAATGCAACCTCATCTCCTCTTGTTTCCAGAAGTTGCCATTTTAAGAAACTGTCTCAAAATATTCTATGAATTCTTCATCCAGGCTACTGGTGTCAACCTGATTTTTCCAATTTATATATAGAGAAAAGTCACCTATTGTTATTGCTGTCCCTTTATCTCAAACACCTAATATTTCTTCCTACATACTTTGTGGTTACAGTTAAGGTTCCTTAGCCTTAATTAAGAGCTTAAGTTAATTACATTTATTCAATGTTATTTTTCGTCTGCTCGTTACAATAAAGGGTTTAAAACTTGAAATTTTTTATTGTGTGACATAGCCTACCAGTTACTGAAAATTCAACTTTCATTTTAAAAGTTACTGGTCACCATGAGAATCAAAAATTTGCACCAAATCCCATTTGACCACCCCTGTGATTGCAGATCTATAGCTTTTCCATTAAGCAAGGATTAATTTTAAAATTCTCATCTTTGTTTTCAAATCCTTCTATGATCCTGCTCCTCCCTATCTTGTAATTTTGTCCTGAGCTAAAACCCCCAAGGAATCTGTGCTTATCAGTGAAGACGATCTCATTGAATCTTACAAACTGTGTATAGGATGAAACAAGGTTGATGTAGATAAGATGTTTCCCCTGGCTGATGAGTCTAAATCCAGGAGATATAAACTTAGGATAAGGGTGGAGCCATTTAAGACTGAGATGAGGAGCAAATTCACCACTTGGAGGGTGGTAAATCTTTGGAATTCTCTACCTCAGGTGAGAACAGTTTCAAACCTGTCAATAAAGGAACACTCAGCTATATAAGAGCTATGAAATCTCAAAACTCTGATGTAACAAATCACTTGCAGTTGAACATGGGATCTTTATCTTAAGGCCGTAAAAGCTTGGGAGATATGGGGGGGAATTAAATAGTTAATATGGTAGAGAGCAGTATGTCCATTGTTAAATTTAGATCTGATAGTGAGACTGGAAATGTAATGAAAGGGTGGTAACTGCGTGGCTACAGTATTTCATGTTTGTGCCATTGCAGTGGAAGATGACTAAGTTTTTTTTTGCATGGAAGAATAGGGAACAATTGCTTTGAATACAAACTTTGATTGCTCAATTAAAACTGTTGCCTTGTGCCATTTTAAGTAAAGTAGCATTTAGGAAAAGAATGCTTTCCTTGTATACACCTCCTCCCACCCACCCTCCTGCAAAAATGCCATCCCCTATTCCCAATTCTTTCGCCTCCGCCGCATCTGCTCCCAGGATGAGACATTCCACTCCCGCACATCTCAAATGTCCTCATTCTTCAAGGACCGCAACTTCCCCCCCACAGTGGTCGAGAACGCCCTCGACCATGTCACCCACATTCCCCACAACTCATCCCTCACGCCCCGTCCCCACAACAATAACCAAAAAAGAATCCCCCTCGTCCTCACATACCACCCCACCAACCTCCAGACCCAACTCATCATCCTCCGACACTTCCGCCATCTGCAATCAGACCCCACCACCAAAGACATCTTTCCCTCCGCACCCTTATCTGCATTCCGGAGGGACCACTCCCTCCGCGACTCCCTTGTCCGCTCCACACTCCCCTCCAGCCCCACCACACCCGGCACTTTTCCTTGTAACCGCAGGAAGTGCTACACCTGCCCCCACACCTCCTCCCTCACCCCAATCCCAGGCCCCAAGAAGAGTTTCCACATCAGGCAGATGTTCACCTGCACATCTGCCAATGTGGTATACTGCATCCGCTGTACCCGTTGTGGCTTCCTCTACATCGGGGAAACCAAGCGGAGGCTTGGGGACCGCTTTGCAGAACACCTGCGCTCAGTTTGCAACAAACAACTGCACCTCCCAGTCGCGAACCATTTCAACTCCCCCTCCCATTCCTCAGATGACATGTCCATCCTGGGCCTCCTGCATTGCCACAGTGATGCCACCCGAAGGCTGCAGGAACAGCAAATCATATTCAGCCTGGGAACCCTGCAGCCCAATGGCATCAATGTGGATTTCACAAGCTTCAAAAACTCCCCTCCCCCAACCGCATCCCAAAACCAGCCCAGCTCATCTCCACCTCCCTAACCTGTTTTTCCTCTCACCTCAAGCCACACCCCCATCTCCTATCTACTAACATCATCCCGCCCCCTTGGCCTGTCCGTCCTCCCTGGACTGACCTATCTCCTCCCTACCCCCCTACCTACGCTCACCTTTACTGGCTCCATCCCCGCCTCTTCAACTTGTCTGCCTCCTCTCCACCTATCCTCTCCTCTATCCATCCTCTATCCGCCTCCCCCTCTCTCCCTATTTGTTTCAGAACCCTCTTCCCCTCCCCCATTTCTGATGAAGGGTTTAGGCCCGAAACGTCAAGTTTTCCTGCTCCTATGATGCTGCTTGACCTGCTGTGTTTATCCAGCCCCACACCTTGTTATCTCTTTCCTTGTATGTTGTGGCTTTGATATTTAAAAGGAGGTTAATAATTATTGAGGATATTAAAAAATCCTTCTAATTCTACTTCTAAGCATCGAATGTCCTATGAATAAATATCAAAACAATTACAGAAGGCAAAGTTACTACCTGACTGCATCACCTAATAAAAGACTCAGTGATAATCAAAAGGTAATGCTCAGTAAGAGCCCTCAGAGGGTAAAAATATATTTATGGTGTTCTGGAGTTAACTTATGGAATGGCCTGGAATTATATTCGCTACCTCACTCTGATCTAGTAGGATAGTAACTAAAACCAGGTTCCAAGGCATCCCAAGATTTAATCACCAATTTTCCCAACCCCCTCCATCCCAGGAAGATGTGATGCCAGGCAGCAGGAAGCAGCATATTATCATCTCCTAGCATCTGGTGCTGATCCCTTGCAACAGGGATAGGTGTGGCAGTGTTTCCAAGTGAGCAGTGAATGAGTCAAGTGTTGATTTTGGAAAAGTAGGGAATATGTGTCTCTACTCAGGCCTCACAGAAAACTTTTGGTTTCATTACACTCAAAGGTTAAATATATCATCTGGAATCTTTGCAGTTCTTCCAATTCATTGAAGTGCTATGGGAGCCCATGGTTTAAAGCAATAGCTTAAACGGAATTCCAGATCTTGCATTATTGGGAGAAGAATCAAAGTCAACAGTTTGAGGAAATACAGACAGCGTACTTCCAGCCTACCTGAATTTGAGAAGTCAGTTTGGCAGGAAACTGGGGCAGTAGTAAATATAAAAATGTACACAAGCACCATCTTAACCACTGTTCTTGGGATCATTGAGCTGTCTGGACAAACTAAAACTAGTAATTGAAATTTTAAACATCCTCTGTAGGTACCAGGGGTTTTCACATCAGGTGGGCTGGCATGGTGGCTCAGTGGTTAGCACTGCTGCCTCACAGCGCCAGGGGCCCGGGTTTGATTCCACCCTTGGGCGACTGTCTGTGTGAAGTTTGCACATTCTCCCAGTGTCTGCAGGGGTTTCCATAAGACATAGGAGCAGAAACTAGGCCATTCGGCCCATCAAGTCTGCTGTGCCGTTCAATCATGGCTGATAAGTTCCTCAACCCCATTCTCCCACTTTCTCCCCGTAACCCTTGATCCCCTTGAAAATCAAGCTACAAACGTAAGGATTCCAGATGGCATACTAGCAAACCAAGTGGTAGTTGATGTCTTACAGTATTACAGAAAATATGAAATAAGACTATAAGACATGGGAGCAGAAATTAGGCCATTTGGCCCAAAACCAAACCAAAGGTGGATTGGCCATGCTAAATTGCCCATAGTGTCCAGGGATGCCTAGATTAGGGAGTTTTTAAGGGGGATGGATCTGGGTGGGTGCTCTGAGGGTCAGTGTGGAATTGTTGGGCCAAAGGGCCTGCTTCCACACTGTAAGGATTCTAAATTCTATGACATCCTTAGGGTTCCAATACACATCACCAATCCCATTTCAGTCAATGAAATCTCTTATATCAGAAGGCTTACGTCATTTGACTCTAAGTCAGGGATGTGCTGGCAAAATTTGGAATCAACATGATCTGCAGAAGTCTCTCCTGATTTGAAGGATTTATAAATATTCAGCTCTGTTTGGCTACCTTGGAATAGGGTAGTGGCATGATGGTTGAGGTGTCAGTGAATTGACAGCCTCTGGGTGGCTCTAGTGCTATTTTCCAGGTTAACTAAAGTGTCATTACAGTCGCTGGTAATGTGAGGTGCGGTCATTGGGGTTTTGGTGCCTGATGCCTTTGAATGATTTTCTATCATCTGGTATCGCTTCCATCATGAAACACTGAATTTGGATGAGATCCAAATCAAGATGCAATGCAGAAATTCACCAAAGTGCCTCTGACAACACCTTCCAAACCCACGACCACTTCCATCTGGAAGGTCAAGGACAGCAGATATATGGGAACACCTCCACCGTCGAGTTCCCCTCCAAGTCACTCACCATCCTGACTTGGAAATATATCACCATTCCTTCACTGTCGCTGGGTCAAAATCCTAGAACTCCCTCCCTAATGGCATTGTGGGTCAACCCACAGCAGGCAGAATGCAGCGGGTCAAGAAGGCAGCTCACCACCACCTTCGCAAGGGCAACTAGGGATGGGCAAGAAATGCTGGCCAGCCAGTGATGC
>JAHRHZ010000049.1:2918723-3027262 GCA_024137785.1 Ginglymostoma cirratum | reverse complement strand
TCAGATTCTCCAGCACCTGCAGTTGCTACTATCTCTCTACTTTTACATGCATCCTCTTTTATAACTTATCCCTGTTCTATTGATGTCTTCATAAATGGTACCAGATGACTTCATTGAAAATAACTACTTATTTTTACATTAAAATGATCAATCCTGACAAAATCATGTCATAAAAATATATAAAGATGTAAATTTTTTTTTAAATTTATCAAAAACTAAAACTGTTATGAAAGTAAAAGATGCTTTAGCATATTTTGTATGTTAATGCGCTTCAAAATCATATTTTAGTCTATTATATTAGCTGTGTTTATTCACCATGTCAAATCTGAGCTGAGGTTTAACATCATTATTGTTTCTTGCACATTCATTTGAGATCAGCCTAATGTAATTTGTAAAATAGCAAGTTTTTCCTGTACACCCCCACACAACAACAAGCAACAACAGAACAAACTGGTGCCAATCAGATTCGACTTTAAAGCCACTTTGCGCTTGCGCTATTAAGCAATAAAACTAAACCACGCCCCTTAATGTCTGCTCAGAGAAAAATGATTTAAGAACTTCATGGACATTGATTAGCTAGGGTCTTTTCTTTGGAAGCACTCTATTTCTAATTCTAATGATTACATCTGGCACATTCTTTGAGGCTATTTAAAATGCAAACTGGCATTGCTAATCTAAGTAAAGTATCTACAAATGTTATTAAAAGAATGTGGTTTAATTAGTTCTGTTTGGTAAGTAATTTGAATGATGTTCAGATCATTCTTTGAAAAGTTTGAAATGCATATTATTCTCAAAGTCCAGAGGTAAATAATCAAGATTCTCTGCCCATGTAATGAACAAATATTGGTGTGGCTTTATTGTGGTAATTGTCCGAGGCTTAAATACTGTTATTACAGGGAAGGACGCACCTATTCAGTGATCACTGTTTCCAGTCATGGTATTTTCCTCTTTTACAGCTCTAAATATAACTTCTAAGATTCTGTAACTTGTTAAGATAATTATTCAGTTAGGTCATCTGTCAATACTCGAGGGAGAACTGAGCCAATTTAATTGAGGTCCAAACATACAGAGCTGATTTCAACCTGAGGTTGTGTTACACAAGCTGGTAGTACCAGTGCAGGACTTAATAATCCTTTATCATTTCCAAATGCAAATCCAGAGATGTCATTCTTAGTTGGCTCTGGGTTAAGGCATAACTATAATTTCTGGACCAGAATCTGACGGAAAAAAATATTTAGACTACTTCCAATGTGGAGGCTGTAGTCTAATTTAAAAGAAAATCTCCCAAGATTTTATCAGGACTAATTTCCTGTTTGTCTTTCAGCAAAGAACAATGTTCAAAGGAATTTCAGGTTGCCAAAAGGAGCCTCCCTGCCTTTAATTTTGATGGCCAGAAAATTAGATGTTTGATTTCAGAATCAGAACCATTAGAATAGACTTATGAACCTTTTCTTCAGTGAAAACATCATAGAAAGGGACATTTTCCAGAAACTGTGTTCCCTTTACATTTTCACAGGCCTTTCTAGATGGAGAGATATGGCCCTGGGCCATGACTGCAGAAAGATACAGACCCTAAACTCTGGTGTTAATAAGCAGGAAGAGGAATTCTGTAGGATTGTTTGTTGAGACCTTCAGACCAGCGTACCCCAAAATCATGGCAATGTGGCGTGGCTCCTAAACTCACACTGACCCAGAAATCCTGTAGGCAAACTAGAAGCTGGTCAAACGCAAATAATTTCCTGGTCCTTTAACGCCCTTTCCCCTGTGAAAACTTGCAATGTAGAAATTTTCAAAGCAATCTTTTAAACTTCACTTCCCACTGAACAAATGGTCACAAACTGTTAATGTTAGACAATCAAATCAGACATTCATACAGTGGTATTTTGCAAGATGGCCACTGCTAGTACCATCCGGTATTTGCCACCTCCATGAGTATGTGATTCTGGTAAGGGTTGTTTGAAATAGTTCATTATTTTTTGCCAACAATCTTTTGCCTTTGCTATATGGTGTGTATGCTTCTATTTTAATGGTATCTCTTCAGGACCTTCATTGTTTCACCCCATGAGTCAGGTTTGATAGTAGGTAAACAACGTGTTTAGTTCCACAAATCTATTGCTATAATATTCTGGCATATGCTGTAGTTGTAATTTGCCTTTAATCAAATCATTTTTTAAAAAAAGACTCCACGTGCTACATGTAGACAATTGCGAATTAACCTGTTCAGAAATGCTATTGCGTACCCCTAGCCCAGGTGGGACTTCAATCCACACCTCCTGGTTCAAAGGTAGGGAGACTACCGCTACACCACAAGAATGACTTTACTGGCAGTTATTCTGCCATGGGTTTGCAAACTGCACATACAAACCTATTGTTTTGCTGTAACATCTGCTTCATAACCTATGTTTTGAATATGCTGGCCGACAAAGCGAATCACTCCTCGATGAGTGATTGAGTATTAGACTATTATCATTAACACAAGAACTGTACACATTTCTCCTAATACAGATTTTAAGAGGTAGCATATAGGTTGATATCACACATTATACCTTATGTTCTATTCCACACTGCACATAACGTTGTACATGCCTTACCTCCAACTGCTACGCTGTGTGTGTAGTTTGAACATCTATATGTCAATACTCTCAAATCATTTCCTCTCGAGTCCTATACAGCAGGGTTGTGCATTAGGTGGGCTGGAAGAGAGAAGGAGAATACTTATCAGAAGGAATAGGACTTGGGAGAGGTAGCTGCCTGCTGTGGAGTAGCTATGAGGAAGTAGCTGCCAGCATGGGTGGTAATTGGGTAATTTGTTCCAACAACCAGATGTTAAAACCATGCTGTTTTCAGTGACTGGGATTGATTTTAGGCATATATTGTTTGCAACTATTCTTCACTCACTACACTTCACTTGAGAAATCATTTAAATTATGTAACTGTGGCCTCCTGCATTTTGCTGTGGAAATCTCTGTTTTTGAATCAGGAGAAGTTGCAACACTTTTGGGCATCTGTTCATCTCAACTCTTATTAAATTGATTCTATAAATGGCTTTGTCTGCTATTTGCTGAGTAAATATGTTGTAAAACACATTGTTTGCTAAAAGGCTTGCCATAAGTCCCACTACAGCTTCAGTTCATTGGCTCATGCAATGATATCAACAGACACTGATAACTTTCACAACCCATTCCAGTAAATAGAATCTTCAATGTGACCTAATTTAGTTTGATTTACCTTCAGCTTAATGGATTAATTGGCATTTTATGAACAGCATCATAGACCCTTTTTCTAATATCTATAAACTTAATTAAAAGCTCTTAGCCTCTGACCACAGCTAACATGTATTTTCAGGATGTTTCTGAATGATGTTGGACCGTAATAAATATTATTCATACCTAAAATTCTCTAACCCTTTGGGTCTAAAATTAAATCATTAAGATATTGGTACACAAATATTTAACATACTTGAAAGATTCCTTTGGTATTCTTACACAGGATTTAAGCTATTGTTTTAAACAGAAACACAGATAGGGTCATAGAGTCATACAGCATGGAAACAGACCCTTCAGTCCGACCAGTCCATGCCAAATAAAATTCCAAACTAACCTAGTCCCACCTGCCTGCTCCTGACCCATATCCCTCCAAACCTTTCCTATTCATGTACTTATCCAAATGTCCTTTAAACGTTATAATTCAACCTGCATCCATCACTTCATCAGGAAATTCATTCCACACGCGATCCACACTGTGTGTAAAAAATTTGCTTCATGTCTTTTTTAAATCTCTCTCCTCTCACCTTAAAAACGTGCCCGTTTGTCTTGAAATCCTCCATCCTAGGAAAGGACAAACAAAAGAGGACCCAGAACCAATCCCTCTGTTAAAATAGGAGACAAAAGCTTTTATATGAATGTATTAAGCATTCATATTTCTCATACCTGAAAGTCTACTTTCCAGGCATTTGTTACCATGGTTTTTTCTGCTTTCCTTTCTATATCTATTCTATGCAAATTTCATTCTTGTTGGTTGCTATTTAAAGAAGTTACTTTATTATCATAACCCTCTCTGTTCAATTCATTCTAAATAGGAAACTGCAGGACATATTCTCTTTTGAACTTGACTTACTGCATCTTGTGCTAAAGCAGAATAAATTCTGCAATACAGTGACACTTTTTCAAAGATTTAATTAGGATAGATGCCAGAAAACTCTCATTCTGAGCTTGACTGGATACTGTCAGCCTTGGAACAAGCACTAAGGATACATGTTAAAGTTAGACTGGTAGGGTTTTAACTTTTCCCTAAATGGTGGGAAAGTAGCAGGGTCTTCCTATGAAGAATCCTGTACACGGGTACCACTCATTTCCCCAACCTTTCTATTTAATGTTAAACCCTCCGTGGGAGAGGCTGAAATAAAGCACAGCAACTGAAAGAGAACTCCGGTAACTGGCATCAGGAGGGAGGGAGTATTTTCCAGGACTGCCTCATCCCTATTTCATCATAGTAACATGTCAGATTTTCCTTGAGATCTGTGTTTCAACATCCTGAAATCAAAACTCAAACACTTATCACACAATGAAATTCTTTACATGACATCCCAACAGCCATATCAGAACATCAGGCAGCATAAATTCATTCTATTAGTGCTATCAGGATAGTTTTACAAATTTACAGTCAATGCAGATTTTACCAGGAGAAAACACATCTCAAATACCCGGACAGCAGTTCATTAAAACTTACCTTGTAAAAAAGACACATTTTGCAGTACTATACTTGTATTGAAAATTATAACCTGAGCTTACGCTCACATTACTATTAACTCAGGAACACAGGAATGAATAACATTAAGATCATAAGACATAGGAGTGAAATTAGGCCGTTCCGCCCATCAAGTCTGCTCTACCGTATGATCATGGCTGATAGGCTTCTCAGCTCCATTTTCCTGCTTTCTCCCTATAACCCTTGATCCTTATACTAATCATGAACCTGTGTTAATTACACTCAATGACTTGGCCTCCACAGTCTTCTGTGGCAATAAGTTCCACAGATTCACCACCCTCTGGCTGAAGAAATTCCTCCTCATCTCAATTCTAAAAGGTCGTCTCTTCCCTGAGGCTGTGCCCTTGGGTCCTGACCTCTTCTACTAGTGCAAACATCTTCACCAGACCTCTTAGTATTCTGTAAGTTTCAATAAAATCCTCCCACATACTTCCAAACTTCAACTTGTACAGATCCAGAGTCCTCAACTGCTCCTCATATGACAATTCTTTCATTTCTTGTAAACCTCCTATGGACCCTCTCCAACGCCAGCATGCCCTCCTTAGACAAAGGCCTGAAAACTGTTCGCAATATTCCATTGTGACTAGAGCCTCATACAGCCTCAGTAGTACATTTCTGCTCTTGTATTCTAGCCCTCTTGAAATCAATACTAATGTTGCATTTGCTTTCCTAACTGCGAACTGAACCTACATGATGTCAACCTTAAGGAAATCCTGAACTAGGACTTCTGTGTCTCTGTGTTTCAGATTTCTGAAGCCCTTCCCTGTGCAGAAAATAGTCTACCCCTCTATTCTTCCTACCAAGGTGCATAACCTCATATGTTACAACATTATACTCCATCTGCTAATTCTTTGCCTAGTTGCCTAGCCTATCCAAGTCCTTCTGCAGCCTCCCCACTTCCTCAACACTACCTGTCCCTCTACCTATTTTTGTGTGATCTGTAATCTTAGCAAAAATGCCTCAGGTCCTTTGTCCAGATTGTTAATGTATAATGTGAATAGTTGTAGTCCCAACAGTAAACCCTGCAGAACTCCACTCATCACCAGCTGCCATCCATAACACCCCTTTGTCCCCAGTCTCTGTCTTCTGCCAGTCAGCTAATCCTCTATCCATGCCAGTACCTTGCCCCAACACCATGGGCTCTATCTTACTTAGCAGCCTCCTGTATGACACCTTGTCAAAGTCCTTCTGGAAATCCAAATAGGTCATGTTCACTGGCTCTCCTATGTCTAACTTGCTGTTACCTCATCAAAGAATTCTAACAGATTTGTCAGTTGTGGCCTCCCCTTGACAAAGCCACGCTGACTCAACCCTGTTTTACCATGCAATTCCACGTACTCCGCAATGTCATCCTTAACAATAAACTCTTAAAATCTTACCAACAACTGAGGTCAGGCAAACCGACCTATAGTTTCCTGACATTACCCATTTCTAGTCCTCTGGCACCCTCACTGACTCCAGTGATTCCTGAAATATCACTTCGAATGCCTCTACAATCTCCACAGCTGTCTCCTTCAGAGGTGTAGTCCATCTGATCTGGGTGGTTTACCCACCTTCTGACTTCTCAGCTTCTGCTTAATGTTGCCACTATACTCACCTCTGCCACTGACCCTGCACCTATTCAGTTCATCTGCCATTTCTTTGTTCACCATCACTACTTCTCCAGCCTCATTTTCTAGCAACCCAATGTCTACTCCTGCCTCTTTACCTTTTAGATATCTAAAAAAAATCTTGCAATCTTCTTTTATATCACTAGCTCTCATATTTCATCTTCTCCCCTGTTATTGCTATTTTAGTTATCCTCTCTTGGTTTTTAAAGGCTTCCCAAACTTTTGGTTTCCCAGTAATCTTCACCACATTGTGAGGCACTTTTTCTTTTGCTTTTACGCTGTCCTTGATTTTCTTTGTCAGCCAAGGTTGCCTCATCCTTCCATTAGTATGCTTCTTCTTCCATGGGATGAATTTCTGCTGATTTTAAAAGAAAAAAAATGTACTGGTCTTTCAGTTTGTAACTTGTAGATACTTTCCCTATTTATCTTCAATCTGAAAGTAAACTATAATAGATAGCCAAATTAGTAGCTGTTACCAACTATTGAACTTGCCCGTGTTTTCAGTCTGAAACTAGGCCTCAACTTATCTTCTAAAAAAAACCTCACAAACTATGAACCATAAGCACCTTGTCCCCTCTGCATCGATTTCCCAAGTTGCCTCCAAATTCCCCCAAACTGCATACTGACTCAGGTTCTGGATGTGATCTCTCCTGCCTATAGGCAGCTTATTGAAGCTTACTACAGATAACATACCATATAATGGATTGCAGAAGTACTAAGGGATGGTAACGTCCAGGTACAGTTGAGGAGGGACAATAATGACAAACCTCAATTTTTATTCTTGGATGGGTGGGACCACATCCAGGTCATGTGGAAATTAGACTACTCAAAGCAGGAAAGACCCTACCATCAGGGAGGTAACTGTGAGCATGGATAGGAATGTAGACCTTAGAATGAAGATGTAGCCGGTACGGATTACTGCACAGATCCTGTCCTCACAGTCCTATCTCTATGGTAGGCCTCATGGCCAACCCTGTCCAAGGGACGGTCCAAAGAGCTATTGTATTTATGACAAGTGGGACTCATCAAATAAGACAGCCCTCAACAACCACTGCCACTGCTGCTGATGGATACAGAGACCCCATCCAGTGCAATGGCCTTCGTTTCTCACTTAGGCATTACACAAGTTGAGCCTTCCAGCAATAGTAATGCATGGGTGAAATTTGACAAGGTAGAATTTAACACAGAAGCAGAGGTATCAATTGTTAGCAGTTTTTCCACAAGCAGCTGCCTAAGGAGTGTAAGTTGATTGATGCTTCTTCCCCTTATCCTGGTCTCTGCCTTGGAGGGACTGAACATGCACTATGATGGTTGCATCAAGTTCTCTACATCAGTGCAAAATCACATTCTTCCTAGTCTTGGTTTCTGGGATCCTTTGATCCGAGATGGCCATTGCAAAGCATGGATAGCAGAGCATCACAAAGTTTATGCCAAATGTTTGAGATGGCATCCAAAAGGACTGAGGGACAAGCACTGAGAAGAAAAACATTAAGTGAATGTATGCCGAACAGAACTGACTTCCCATTGGCATAAGACTATTCCCCCAAAATTGGACTACCAGGTTAAACCTATAGCTGAGGCTGTGTAGGTGGGGGGAGCCTCCAGAAATGATTCCCAGAGGTGAGTCGGTGAAAGGCAGGAATCTGGTGGATGATGTGGAGACAAGCAGTTCACTCAGTGGTGTTGCAGAACACAAAGTTTCAATGCAAAGTAGCCTGGGTCAGATAGTAATCCAGAATCCTGGAGTGGATTATCTATTCTAAAACTAGGGGTGATTCCACCCTGGAACATGGTGCAGAGAGGACCTGCTGGGAGACATAAACTGAAGCAAAAGATGACACTGATCATACAACTCCTGCACCATAGGTGATCCACCTGAAAGCCTGGATCCTTTGGAAGGTACAAGTACAGTTAAAAGATTGAGGAGGCTGTCTTGAGCAGTTGCTGACCATTTGTCCATATCAGTGGTGCAAGAATGAAATGGTGCTATTAATGTCAATACAAACAGTTTAGCCATCATAGTGCAATGGAACCTACTAATCACACACCTGCTGAACACATATTTGCTGTATGCTAATGCGTGGTGGCTGGGATGGCAAGTTTCAAGCAGGGAAGTGTTTAATGAGATTTCCAACAGCAAGTTGCAACAGTGAGACGGCACTGAGCAAGGGAGACCAACAGTTCTCTGGGACCTCTGCCAGCAGATGGTGACTGTGCATGAGGACAGCTAGAGTAGCAGAATGGACTCTTGCTGGAAAAGAAAGTGTGGACAATGGATTGATGGAAAAGGAGAGGAATCAGACAAAGTGATTCCTCAGCCCAATGTAACCCATATGGTCATTCCAGGTACATCGAACAAATAAGTTCATTAAATTTCCTTCCTGTCTGTAATTCCTTAATACCGGTGGAATACAGAATTCTTGTTTTATAAACTTTGGGCTATTTACGTGTTCACATCATATGTTACTCTATGATGAAGAAGAATATTTTAAGTGCAGCGTCCAGCTAGGCTTTTCAAACATTAATTGAAAACTTATGTGCACATTCAAGTTTGCAAGGAATTTTGCTGCCCACTCATATGCTGTAGTTTTCTCATACCTCTGACTCCACATCTGCAGTCATTGCTATCTCTATTCACATTCATTGTTGTCATGGTCTTGGATTATTGCTGCACTCATTACTTTGTTCACAGTTTTCTAATGAGGCAGTAAAATTGTAAGGGTTGTTAGTACTATCTTTCCAGCTTATTTATGAGGAGTTACTTGATTAATATCTCTTCCTTAACTCGGTTATAGTCTGGATGTCTGGAGGCATTTACTGCACTGTAATTCTATTTTATCAACCTGCTATGTTATGACACAATATCCAGAGCAGATAGGGCCTGAAACCAGATCTCTTGGCAAAGAGGAATGGACAGTACCGCTGAACAACAATCCTCACTTTTCCCCTATATATTCAGGAGTAACAGGCCGTTATGACATACAATGGAGCCATTCAACAATGTATCCTCATAGCACTCATCCCTGGGCCATCTGGATAACAATAATATCTATGCTAACCTCCTGCTTATTGACTACAGCTCCAGCTTCAATATCATAATTCCAACCAAACTAATCTCCAGACTCCAAGACCTAGGTCTTTGCTCTGCCCTCTGCAACTGGACTTCCTGATCTACAGACTGCAATCAGTGAGATTAGGCAAAAAAAACCCCATCCATGATAATCCTCAAAACCACTGCCCTACAGGGCTACATACTGAGCCCCGAACTATACCTCCTATATAGTCATGACTGTGTGACCAAATTTCATCCTAACTTCATCTACACATTCGCTGATGACACCACCATTGTAGGTTGGATCTCAAACAATGATGAGACAGAATACATGAAAGAAAGAGAGTGCTTAGTGCCATGGTGTAAAGATGACAATCTCTCCCTCAACATCAAGAAATGGAAGAGTTGGTCATTGACTTCAGGAAGTAAGGTGGAAGCCATGCCCCTGTCTACGTCAATGGTGCTGAGGTGGAAATAGTCAAGAGCATCAAGTTCCTAGGAATGATGATCACCAACAAATTGTCCTGGTGAATGCATGTTAATGCTACAGTCAAAAAAGCACAACAACATCTCCATTTCCTTAGGAGGCTTAGCAAATTTTGGTATGTCCATAAAGACTTTTATTGATTTTCATAAATGCACCATTAAAAGCATTCTATCTGTGTGCATCATGGCTTGGTACGGCAACTGCTCTGCCCCGACCATAAGAAACTACAGAGAGTTGTGAGCACAGCGCAGTCCATCAGAAAGACTAACCTTCCATCCATACTTCTCACTGCCTTCAGAAGGCAGCCTACGTCAAAAATCGTAGCCGGGTGCAGATTTTGGGGAAACATGGGGATTGTGCAGTTGAGGAAGAACTGGGAGTCTGTAGAGTGGAAGGTTAGTAAATGATCATCCTTAAATAGGGTCTTCCATTATTTCTGGTTCAGTGCTTCAGGAGCCTTTTCATCAAGTGGGAACCCATTGAGCTTCATTTTCACAGTCAGATTTTTCAAGAAACTGCTCCATTACAGTTAGCCTTTATTGGCTTTCCTGTTGTGTGATCGTTAGCACATCATTTCACACCAAACGAAAAGAATAAAACCACAGGTTTCTCAGTGTGCTTTACCCCATTATTATAAGCAATACTCAGTTAACCCTTGATTACTGTAAACTATAATTTATCACTTTATTTCTGGCAGCCTTTTCGTTGAGTTTAATATTACAAGTTACCTTTTGGATCAGTTTTAGCTGCTTAAAGATTTGTTTAGGTATTCGAGTAAATCTGTTAATTCCATACTTAATGGAAGAACTACATTAAAATAAATCAAGGCTCTAATAATGGATATTGAGGATGCAAATGTCAGTTTATGGTAAAGATATCCAGAAGAACAGATTTCTATCAGGCCCTACTGAATTTATCCACAGAATATGATTAAGAAGTTTTGTTTCTTCTTCCCGCACACATGCAGCTAGATCGAGAGGCTGCTGGATAGTAATGGTAAGAGTTCAGGTCCAAGTTGTAGCAGGATGAGAGAAATGGAGGGAGAGATCATCAGGTGAGGTGAGCATTGTTGAGGAGAGAGGAGGTCGAGAAGTTTATGCAAGGAGCACATAGGGTCTAGGGATGGGCCGCAGAAGGAGATACCAAGCTACAATGGACATTGACAGGGAACGGGATTGTGATAGAAGAGCTTAAAGCCTGCATCATTAACAGGCCTGTTCAGTGGGCTGGGAAGATGCACTAGTTCTCCTACCTTGAAAAGCACCTGAAACAATACAGTTTTCTTCACAAATTCATTGTTGAGGATTTTATACAGAGCATTTAGAAAGCAGTGGCAGGATCAAACAGAGTCAGCAAAGATTTATGAAGGAGAAATCATGCTTGACAAATATGTTGGAAATCTTTGAAGGTGTAACTAGTAGAGTTGATGAGGGGGAGCCAGTTGAAGTAATATATTTGGATTTTCAGAAAGCATTTGACAAAGTCCCACATTAGAGATTAATGTGCAAGATTGAAGTGCATAGGATTGGTGGAAGTATATTGCGATGGATAGAAAAATGGTTGGCATAAAGGAAGCAAGGAGTAGGTATTAATTGGTCCTTTTCAAATTGGTAGGCAGTAACTAGTGGGGTGCCACAGGGATCGGTGCTGGGACCCCAGATATTCACAAAATATATTAATGATTTGGATGACAGAACAAAATGTAACATCTCCAAGTTTGGAGATGATACCAAGTTGGGTGGTGGGGTGCAATGTGACGAGGAGGTAGAGATCCTTCAGCATGATCTTGACTGGTTGGGTAAGTGGACGAATTAGTGGCAGGTGCAGTATAATTTGGATAAATGTGAGGTTATTCACTTTGGAAGCAAAAGCAAGAAGACAAATTACTACCTGAACGGCTGTAAATTGGGAGAGGGGAATGTGCAGCAGGACCTGGGCATCCTTGTGCACCAGTCGCTGAAGGTAAGCATGCAGGTACAGTAGGAGGTAAAGAAGGCAAATGGTATGCTGGCCATCATTGCAAGAGGTTTCAACCACAGGAACATGGATGTATTGGAGTTATACAGGGCCTAGGTGAGGCCACATGGAGAATATTGTCTGCAGTTTTGGTCTCCTTTCTGGAGGAAGGATGCTCTTGCTCTCGAAGGTGTGCAGCAAAGATTTACCAGGCTGATTCGGGGATGGCAGGTCTGATGTATGAGGAGAAACTGACTAGGTTGGGATTGTTTTTGCTAGAGTTCAGACGAATGAGGGGGGCTCTCATAGAGACTTATAAAATTCTAACAGGACTGGGCAGGGTAGATGCAGGGGGAATATTTCCGATGGTGGCCATATCCACAATCAGGCGTCACACACAGCAAGAAGATTTGGGGTAGATGATTTAGGAAGGAGGCGAGGAGACATGTCTTCACCCAAAGAGTGGTGAGCCTAATTCATTACCACAGGAAGTAGTTGATGCCAAAACATTGAAATGTATTCATGAGGTGACTAGATATAGCAATTGGGGCACATGGGATCAAAGGTTATGCGGAGAAAGCAGTATTAGAGTTGGATGATCTGCCATGATCATGGAGAATGGCAGAGTAGGCTTGAAGGGCCAAATGGCCTCCACCTGCACCTACCTTCTATGTTTCTATGTTTCACATTGCTTTAGCTGCCAGGTTTTCCATATTCGTGAAACTAGTTGGCCGGCACTGAAGCTGGAATATAGAGAAATGAAATATTAAAATACTTTAATGATTAACATGCCTCTTGGAAATGGTTGATCTGCCAAACTCAGTTAAAAACATCCAAACCAAATCTACCTTTTAAAAGCCAAAAGAACTGTGGATGCTGTAAATCAGAAACAAGAACAGAAATTGCTGGAAAAGCTCAGCCGGTCTGGCAGCATCTGTGAAGAGAAATCAGAGTTAACATGCCAAGTCGAGTTCTGAGAAACAGTCACTCAACTGAAACATTAACTGATTTCTCTCCACAGATGCCGCCAAATCTGCTGAGCAAATCCACGTTTTTTTTTTGTGAGCCGCTAAACTAGGTCAGAGATAGGGCTACTTTAATGCTAATGGGCTTCGTCCAAAGCCACCCATCTCTGACTGTGTATAGTTGCTAACTTTACCCATCCTGCTGCAGCTCCAGCTATTCCCAATGATGTTGTTTCCATTCCTTTGAATTAAAATAAAAACAGACCTCAGACATTTGCTTATCAATCAGTAATTGATTCTAGATGGCCCCCATTAAGATTGATTAACATTGCAAAGATGATAATTTTCAATAATCATTACAAAGATGATCCAAGGCTTCTGTGTTAGGTACTATAATAAATATTTGCTACACTTGACATGCAACAATCTTTTTAAACAGTGTTCACACAAGCTCTTTGAAAAGTAGTAGTTCTCCTCTAATGAAAATGAAAATGTATTCCCTTGAAGGGTTCGAATGATGTGTACCACTGAATGCCCATTACTGCTGTGTTTCCTTGTAGGCCTCTACACGGCATTCAGGCCCCAGGCTATACTTATGAAATTTTCAATCCTGAAGACATTTAAACTGTGGATGCGTTTCAAGGATTTTCACCATCTGGTTTTCTGCAATCTCTAGAGAAGCATACAAAAGACATGCAGTTGGTCAAGATCTGGAGATGGACGGACAACATCAGTTATAATGGCAGGTCTGGCATACTCTTCAGAGGAGAGCTCAGGTTTGCATTGTTTTAACTGTATGGTGATGTGTGGTCATCGCAGAAAGAAAAATAAGGCAAAAAAAAAAAAATACTGTAGATGCCGGGAATCTGAGGTACATGGAAAATTCCAGATTTTTTGGCCAAAATTAAGGGGTCGACTTTTACAAAAGATTGACTTTTACTCGAGTATATACGGTATATTTGGATTTTCAGAAGGCATTTCATAAGGTACGACACATTGGCTACTTAAGGTAAGAGCCCATGGTGTTCGAGGTAGTATATTAGCATGGACAGACAATCGACAAACTAATAGGAGACAGAGAATTGGGTTAAAGGAGACATTTTCAAGATGGCAACCTGTAACTAATAGGGTGCCATAGAAAAACAACGCTGGGACCACAATTATTTTCCATATGTATTAATGACTTGGATGTGGAAACTAAATGTACAACAGCCAAGTTTGTGGATGACACAAGAGTAAGTAGGAAAGCAAGTTGTTTCAGAGATAGTTGGAACTGCAGATGCTGGAGAATCTGAGATAACAAGGTGTAGAGCTGGATGAACACAGCAGGCCAAGCAGCATCAGAGGAGCAGGAAGGCTGACGTTTCGGGCCTAGAACCTTCTTCAGAAATCTGAAGAAGGGTCTAGGTCCAAAACATCAGTCTTCCTGCTCCTCTGATGCTGCTTGGCCTGCTGTGTTCATCCAGCTCTACACCTTGTTATCTAGGAAAGCAAACGGTGAGTTGGCACAAAATACATGCAAGACAGATATAGATAAGTTACACAAGTGAGCAAAAACTGGGCAGATGGAATATAACGTGGGAAAATGTGAGCTTATGCACTCTTTAGTGGGAAGAATAGAGGAGATAAATAATAATTAAGTGGAAAAACATTGCAGAAGTCTAAGCAGAGAGGGATGTGGGAACCCTTGTGTATAAACCACAAAAGAATGGTAACCAAGTGCAGCAATTGATAGGGAAGGCAAAAGGAATATTGCCCTTTACTTCCAAAGGAATGGACAATGAAAATAGGATAATCTAGTCAAAATTATGCAATGTACCATTTCTGCCACACCCGGAATACTGTGAACATTTGTGGTTCCCTTCTCACAAGAAAGATATGGATTACTGGCATTGGATTACTACATTGATCTTGAGTATGCAATGACTGTCTTATGAGGAGAAGTTGAGTAGGTTAGACTTGTACTTATTGAAGTTTAGAAGAACGGTAGGCAACCTTATTGTAATATACAAGATTCTTAGGAAACTTGACACAGTAGATGCAGAATGTTGTTACCCCTTGTGGAAGAATCTAGGACCAGAGGGCATTATCTCACAAAGAAGGGGTCATGATATAAGACATGGAGGAGGAGAAAATTCTTCTCTGAGAGTGTAGTGAATCTGTGGAATTGTTTATCACAGAGGGTTATAGAGGTTGGGTCATTAAGTATATTCAAGGCTGTGTTCAACAGATTTTTAATCAGTAAGTGAATCAAGGGTTAAAGGGAAAAGGCAGGAAAATGGAGTTGAGGCTGATCAGATCTTATGATCTTATTAAATGGCAGAGCATACTCAATGGGTTGAATGGCCATATATCTTATGGTTTTATACATTTGACATAAGCCATTAATGCCATTTTCTGGCATAATGATCGATGTGTCTTTGGAGTTTCTAATGAGCTAATCAAGAAGGAGTAAGATTTGAGAGATGAAGAGATCTATGTCTGATTATGAAACATAACCGATGAGTATGCATCAATTTCAACTTAAAAACCAAGAAATATATTGTGCTGCCAACTTCTGTAATACAAAGCAGGCTTGGAGTGAGTCATGGCCAACTTGTAGAGACTTGAATTTTGGGAAGGAATTCTCTAATTTGAACAAGGTAAACAATAAAGATCCATACGGGTGAAATTTTCATCTCCCCAGCTTGTGCAGTGGAGCATTAGATTGTCCATCTTTTGTAGAATGCACCTGATCATTTTATTGACGTTATTAGAGGACAGGTTAGTGGGAGTAAGTTTTATACAAAGATGAGCAATTTGCTGTGCTAAATTACTACACAAGCAGTGAAGTTAAAAATGATCCTGTTGAATAAGAATTTAAGGGGATTCTCTGCTACTCGGTGTATGATGTTATATAACGCACAGAGACAGTGGTCAGTGTTCGGTGAATTTGGTATAATGTCAAAAGCTCTTTTTTCATAATGTTTGCCATCAGAGTTAAAAAAATACTCTTTAAATAGTCATGAAAATTACAACATCATAATCTGATACTTGTAATTCAGTAGGGAAGTTTGCATGGAATTCCTCATCCACTTTGGATGCAACTTACCAATAGAAATTTATCGTCACTATGGTACAAATAGCAGGGGGCTGAAAGCTATCATCTCTGGCACACTAGAGGCATTGGACAAATATAAGACTATTTCCCAGTGAAGAAATAGATATGGAAGCCTCTGATGAATCTTGGGCACTTTTAAAGATTTCTCCCTGGATCTTTTATTTGGCTTCATTTGCACCCATCACCTCTCTTGGAGCATTTCAGACCTCTGCAGTGGTAGCTGCAAGGTCAGTTGACACTGAAGAAAGTGAGGAGTTACCAACAAAGAAGATTTTTAAATCTTTAAGATTTCCAAAGGCAATCTAGTGCCAGCAAGGTGGAGCTAACCTAATCATCTCCCATAGGAGATGCTGCCTGAATCCGTACGATCTGTAAATCTTATTCTTGATGAGGGTGAAGGATATAATTTGGGAGAAGTTCATCTTATGACCACAAAGTCAGTATTGCCTTATTTAAGTTAAAGGCTATAAGTAGAGGACGAGATATCAGATGGCTTGGAATAGTTGAATCAAGATATATAGGAATATCAGTCAGAGAGGACTTGGACCTTTCACAACATCAGAACATCCCAAAGCACTCACTGTTGTTCAGTATACTGGAAGTGCTCCACTCCTTCTTTGAAAACTATAAGAGCATCTCCTCTGAAGGGTAATTCCATTGTAATGCACTGAAATGTCAGACTTGATTTTATTCTCTAATCAAATTGAAAATGCATTGATCCTAGATATTTTTTTATTCAGAGGTAGAAGCCTTACCATTGTTAAGGCTAATACTACTTCAAAGTAACAGAATTGTTACAATTCAGCAATGCAAAAAGGAATTGAGGATAAGATTGACTTGAGTGGATTACTTTTTTCTGTTAGAAAATTGCGTATTTTGATGAGAAGTCCAGATGAAGGACAAAGGCCCTTCAGGATATAATGGATGATTCAATGAGTAACGTGAAGAAAATAAATTGCCAAGTACATTAAAAAAAAGGGTATTAATGCCAGTTCTTCAGAATTTCTGTAGTTATCGTGGAAATTTAGAAAAATGTTTTTGAAATATTTTTCTCAGTGCTTAAGGTGTAGCCAAGCTTTGAAATGAATTGGGGAACACTAAAGAGAGTAAAGAATTTGCAAATTTTGAAAGAATGAATCTTCATTTCATAGATCAACAGTTAACTGATAAAGAGAGACAGACAGTCAAGAAGCTTCATATCATTTGGGAAAACAAAGAATTGAGAAGAATGAAATCCTCTGATATTTTTAGTAATGACTGCAAGCATTCTAATGCAGTTTTCCAATTTTAAGAAGACCAATTTAAGGTTCATGTCATAGCAACAACAGCTAGGTGAAAATATCAACCAATTTGTGTATAAAAGTGAATGCAAAGGTATGGAATATGACTTTTACTTTTTTTTCGTGACACTGTAGGCTAGGCCAGCATTTAATTACCATTCCTAGAAGATAGTTGAATGTTAGCCCCAAAGTTATGTATCTGGAGTCACGTGTAGGCCAGGCCAGAGAAGGGCAGCAGATTTCCTTCCGTAAAGGACGTTAGTTATCCTGATGGGTTTTTGCAACAACTGAGAGATTGCGTGGTCACCGTTGGTATAATATTTATTCCATATTTTTATTAAATTCAATTTTTCACCCATGTCCCATAACACATGATCTGCATCAGTGACATTATCAAGATGCCACCACCTCACAGAAATGAATTTCCGTATCAAGTTGTTTGCATTCGTCATTGCCTCTACACCTATCCAATCTTTCTGAAAGGCACTCTGGAAGAACCTAAAGATCATATCATCAGGTAAACTGCAAGAAGAAGGATGTGAGTTCACAGCAAATGTAGCACAACAACAGCATTTGCAAATACCTTACTCTGCAACACCCATTGTAGCTACTAACAAAATCAATAAAACATCCAAAACCTGTACGTGATGTGAATTGTTTATTAACAGTACCCAGCATGTGATGACATGCTTAAACTATATTCTACAAGGGGACATTGGGCTAAAGTGTACAAGAAGTCCAAGTGCTTGGAGAAACCTGAAGCATGCTTGCAATTTTCCATCATGGCACATGAAGGAAAGCCAACCAAGGAACAATGTCAAAGATGTTTCCTAAACTCATCCATGGCATGTGTCAACAAAGACTAGACCTAAGAACAACAATTCAGCCTCAGACCCCAGTGAAGCAATGCTTGTTGTCAATTTAACAAAGAACATGAACACCATCAGAACATTAAAGATTTTACCTCAATCCAAGTGATATAGACCAAATAAGTTGACATGCTTTATGCCAAGCTTGACACTGAAGCAATTGCAAAAATCATCTCTTTTTGCATCTTACATGAGATGCACTAAATAAACTGGCACAGTTTGATGCTCTCCATTTACAAACTACCTGCTGACAATGGGTCTGACATTCCACACTTTGGCATTATCCATCTTAAATGTCAAAATGGCTCCTTGGGTTGGACAACTGAAACTTTACATCATTGATCCAGCCATGCCTTCTGTCATTGGTCTACCAGCATGTAAAGGCTTGTGTATCATTACAATCCATGAGGTAACCAAGGCTTCACTCCAACACCAAAGATTAGGGTGCAACATTGAATCAGTTCATGACTTGACAAACTCGTACCCAGACTGGTTGATTCCATTGTTAGCTTTAAAATGTGAGTAGCATCATACCTGAAAAATGATTCCAAACCCAGCACCAACCATCCTCATAAGTGCAGCAGTCCCATTCAGTCACATTGGATTCCATGGTATAGAACAACATCATCCACAAATTTTGACATCACACTGACTGTTGAAATTCTATTAATTATTCTTTTGAAGAAAGGTGACACACTTCATTTATATTTAGATACAGTTGATTGAATGTTACACTAACAGAATGTCTACACAAGATTTCTACCCTGGAAGAACATATTCCAAAGCTTTCCAACACAAAGTATTTTTCCAAGTTTGAAGCCAAGAAATACTGTGTGCAGCTCTGGTTGCCCTGCTGTAGGAGGGATATTATTAAATTGGAGAGGGTTCAGCAAAGATTCACCAGGATGTTGCTGGGACTGGAGGCTTTGAGTTATAGGGAGAGACTGGATAGGCTGGCACTCTTTTTTAAAAGAGCTGAGAGAGTTTCCAGAAGAAATGGTGATAGCATGTTGTGACGTCTTGACAAACTGCCCCACAAAATCTCCCAATGTGTTTTAAATGTCCCGCTCAACACAGGAACAGACCTTTTGGCCCATCAAGATTGCGTTGACACATGATGCCTTTCTCAACTAAAAACCTTTTCCCTCTACATGGTCCATACCGCTCTATCCCCTGCCTATTCATTTATCTGTCAAGATGCCCCTTAAATGTTGCTATTGCATCCACCTCCACAACCTCCTCTGACAGTGCATTCCAGGCACTCACCACCCTCTGTGTGAAGAAACTTGCCTCTCAGCTCCTTTAAACTTTTCCCTTTTACTTTAATCAGATGCCTCATAGTAATTGCCATTTCTACCCTGGTATAAGGACTCCCACTATCTATTCTATCTATGCCTCTTATAATTCTGTAAACCTCTATCAGGGCACCCCTCATCCTTTTGAGTTCAAGTGAAAACAAACTAAGTTTGTCCAATCTCTCCTCATTGCTAATACCCTCGAAATTAGGCAACATCTTAGTAACCCATTTATGTACTGTCTACAAAGCATCCACATCCTTCTGGTAATGTGATGACTAGAATTGTACACAACATTCCAAATGTGGCCAAATTTAAAGTTTTATACAGCTGCAACATGACTTACCAATTTTTATATGCTATGCCCCAACCGATGAAGGCAAGCATGCCATATGCCTTATTGACCACCTTATCCACTTGTGTTGCCACTTTCAGGGAACTGTGGACCTGTACATCTGAATCCCTCCATATGTCGATGCTACTAAGGGTTCTGCTATTTACTGTATACTTCCCTCCTGCATTAGAGCTTTCAAAATGTATCACCTTGCATTTGTCTCGATTAAACTCCATCTGCCATTTCTCTACCCAAGTCTCCCTTGTATCTATATCTTGTTTTATCCTCTCTGGTAATTCTCCTCACTATCCACTCTCCCCCAATCTTTGTGTTTTCCACAAACTTACCAATCAGGCCATCTACTTTCTCCTCCAAATCATTTTCCCAATTACTTCCTGTAACTGCATACCAGTCTTTTGCAATACACACATGAGGACATCAAATTCCTCCGCAATTTCTCACCATTTAGATAATATTACTTTTAGTCTTCCAGCCAAAATGGACAATTTAACATTTTCCCATATTATATTCCATCTTGCCACATCTTTCCCCACTCACTTAACCTACTGTCAACTTCTTGTAGCCTCCAAATGTATTCTTTACAACTAATTTACCTGCCTATCTTCATGTTGTTGTCTGCAGTTGTTCATTAGCTCACTGAGCCGGTTGTCCTGTGGTGTGCAGACATTTCCTTACCCTTCTAGGTAACATTATCAGTGCAACATGGGGTGACATGGTGGCTCAGTGGTTAGCACTGCTGCCTTACAGCACCAGGGAACCAAGTTTGATTCCAGCCTCAAGTGACTATCTGTGTGGAGTTTGCACATTCTCCCTGTGCCTGTGTGGGTTTCCTTCCGGTGCTCTGGTTTCCTCCTACAGTCTAAAGATGTGCAGGTTAGGTGGATTGGCCATGCTAAATTGCCCATAGTGCTCAGGGATGTTTCACTTAGGTGGGTTAGACATGGGGGAATTAGAGGAATGGGTCTGTGTGGGATGCTCTTTGGAGGGATGGTGTGGACTTGTTGGGCCAAATGGCCTGTTTCCACACTGCAGGGATTCTTGTATGATGCAACCTCTAATCGAAGCATTGGTGTTCTGCTTCCTTCTGGATGTATATGGTTCTCTGGTGTGATGGTCTTGTCACTTCGGTTCTGTTGTTTTATCAACGGTCTGTATACAGAGTCTATTTCTTTAGGTTTGTTAATGGAGTCCTGTGTTGAGAACCAGGCTTCCAGAAATTTCCTTGCATGTCTGGTATTCTCTTGTCCCAGTATGGTCCCTTTGTCCCAGTCAAACTGCTGGCCATCATTGTCTGTGTGTATTGAGACAAGTGAATGTTGGTTGTGTCTTTTTATTGCCAGCTGGTGTTCATGTATCCTGGTGATCAGTTTCCTCCTGGTTTGTCCAATGTAATGTTTATTACACTTGCTGCATGGTATTCTGTATGTCGCATTGGTTTTGTTTACTGTCGGTATGGGGTCTTTAGTCTTTGATAACATTTGGTGCAGTTTTGTTGTAGGTTTGTGTGCAGTCATGATCTTATGCAGTCTTAGGAGGCTGGCAGTCATTTCTGATATATTCTTGATGTAGGGTAGCATTGCTAGTGTCTTCTGTTGTACTGTGTCCTCTGACTGTCGTTTGTTTTGTAGGCATCTGAGGATGAAACTTCTGAGGTATCCGTTGCTGTGAAAACTTTGTGTAGGTGTTCCTCTTCCATTCTCTGGAGTTCTGGGATTTTGCAGTGTGATGTGGCTTGTTTAAGTAGTGTCTTGATGCAGCTGTGTGTATGCTGGGGTCGTGGCTCTTGCAGTTAAGGATTTGGTCTGTGTGTGAGGCCTTCCTGCATACTCATGTCTGGAATTCACCGTTAGTCAGTTCAGTCTCTCTACCATTATGTCTAAGAACGGGAGATGTTTGTTGTTTTCTTCCTGTCTTGTGAAGTTTATGTTTGGGAAGATGCTGTTGACAAGTTGGTGGATTTCTTCTACTTTTCTGCACTTGATTATTACAAACGTGTCATCCACTTATCTTAGCTACTGTTTCAGTTGGATTATAGGAAGGATTGTGCATTCCAATCCCTGCATCACTGCTTCCGTAATGAGACCTGAGATAGGTGATCCCATTGGTGTGCCGATGATATTCGAATATCTGTCTGTCAAACGTGAATTGCATTGTGGGACATAAATCTAGCAGTTTCAATAAGCTATCCTTGCTGATATTGTTGCCAGCATTTAGGATTGGTGCTCCTGGTCCATCAAGTAGTGTGGCTAACGGTATGTCAACGAACATAAATAGTGCTGCAACATCGAAGGAGATCATGATTTCATCCTCGTCGATTTTTGTGCCCTTGAGCTGTGTGCGAAATTCTTGGGCTGAATGGATTGAGTGTGGGGATCCGCTAATCAGGTGTTTGAGTCTCTCGCTAGCTTGTGTATAGCTGTGCCCAGTAAGGAGACTATTGGTCTGAGTGGGATTCCAGGTTTGTGTATCTTAGGGAGTCTGTAGAAGTGGGGGGTGTTTGAGCCATCTGGTTTCATTCAGTGTTGGTGATCTCTCCCGTATGTTTAAGTTTCTGAGTGTCAGGGTAATCCTGTTCCCTAGTTGTTGTATCTCCATCCCTTGTTCTATGTAATTTATATAAATTTTGAACACTTGAGATTCTAGCACTGACCTTTGTCACACACTACATATGACATCTTGCTAATCTGTAAAAGACCCATTTATGTCTACTCTCTGCTTCCTGTTTGCCAGCCAATCTTCCATACAACTGCTGTGTGCCTATATGACTTCCCATTGGTCCACTTCAGAATAATTCTTTATACTAAATGTTTTAATGACATTCATAAAAGATGTCTTTTCGCACCTGCTATACTTAATATAAGAATGTGTGCTTTTGAGAAATGTTGACTTCATTGAAACATATGATTCTCAGTGGGTTTGCTAGGATAGAAACTGAGAAGTTATTTATGCTGGCTTGTGAATCTCAAACACAAGGACAGTTTTGGGATAAAGTGTTTAGGCAGAGGAAAATAATTTATTTCCACTCAAAGGATTGTGAACTTTTGGTATTTTCTACACCAGAAGGTAGTGGATGCTCCATCTTTGAATAATTTTAGGTCTGGCCTAGATAAAATTTTGGTATGTCGGGGAATTGTGGGATATGGGGAGAGACCATGAATATGGAGTGAAGCTCAAGATCAACAATGAACATATTAAAAGGGACAACAGAATCGATGGGCTGTATAGTCCGTTCCTGCTCCTATTTCCTGTATTCATACGAAAATTCTGGCTCATAGCTATTTTAATCATATTCATACAGTCATGTTGCAGAGAAGAGGCCATTTGGCCCACCAAGTGTGTACCAACCTACCTAGCCCAATCCCTCACAATCACTCCCCAAACTCTATTATTGTGTTATTAACTTGAAATTAGAATTTAATTCCTGTTGCTTTCTTAATGCCAATACCTTTGACACTTTTTTAGGAGTTCTAATCCACCCATTTACAAGGGTTATGAGAGCAGGGAGAAAAAATGGCGGAGACAGAAAGATGGGGAATAAGTGGATGGTAGAAGGTGAGAATCGGAATAAAAGAGGGAGCAAAGAAAGAATTGGCATAAGAGGAAAGCGTGGTTAAAAAACACAGATAAATAAAGGGTTACAGAGAATTAGGGAAAAATCAAAGAGAACATGGCAACACAAAATAGAATATTTAATTTGGATAGGAAATCATGGAGACAGCAAGGGAGGTTTATTATTATTAATTTAATAATGTTATGCAGAGAGAGTGGTGTAGCTAAGGTTTTTCTCCCTAGAGCAGAGAGGGTTAGGGGGAAGATTTAATGAGTAGCAATTGGTAAATTGGTTTTGATAGAGTAAATAACAACAAGCTGTTTCTAGTAGTTTGAGAATCAGTAACCAGCTCTAATTTGATCAGCAAAAGAACCAAAGGCAATGTGAGCAAACATTTTGTAAGCAGTGGATTGGGGTGCAGATATTTGAAAGGATGGTGGAAGCAGAATAAATCTTACTGTTCAAAAGGGAATTGTATAAATGATTAAAGAGGAAAGTTTTTCTAGTGCCATGGAGAAAGGGCTGGGAAGTGGGGCTAATCAGGTAATTTTATTTTCAGAGCTGGCACAATCTCGAATATCTTACTCTGTGCTGTATCATTCAATGACCAAAAGGCTGGAATTTCACACACCCTTTGAGGACAGCCTTGGAGGTAATTGTGGGAGGAAGGGGATTTGGGGTGGTGAGGGCAAGTTATGTTACATGCAGTGGGGTTGGAACAGAGATTAAATGTCGTCACATTATTTCAGTGTTTTATGAAAGGACAGTGGCATGGTAAGATGAAAGGATGTACAGGTCTGGCAATGAGGGCTAAAAGGAGCTGTGAAATGTCCTTGGATTAAAGGGAATCCCAAGGTGTTTTATACTTGTGTTAGAAGCAAGAGGATGGCTAAGGAAAAGGTAGGTCCAATCAAGAACAAAGGAGGGAATTTATGTGTGGGAACAGAGGAAGTGGGTAAGTTTCTTGATGAGTACTTCTCCTTGACAAATATTGCTGTGAAGGACTTGGATGATGGTAAGATTTGAGGGAGATACATTGATATTCTAGGGCATATCGATATTAAGAAGGAGGTGATTTTGGGTGTCTTGAAAAATATTAAGGTAGATAAGTTTGCAGGGCATGATGGGATCCATCCCAGGATACCGAGGGAAGCAAGGGAAGAGGTTGCTGGAATCTTGACAAGAGATCTTTGCATCCTCTTTAGCCCAAGATAAGTCCCAGATGACTGGATAACAGCCAATGTTGTTCCTTTGTTTGAGAAGCACAACAGTGATAATCCAGAAAATTAAAGGTTGGTGAGCCTTCCATCAGAAGTAGGGAAATTATTGGAGAAGATTCTTCAGGGCACGATTTGCTCACATTTGGAAAATAATAGATTATTAGACAATATGGCTTTGTGAGGGAGAGGTCATGTTTCACAAATTTAATTGAGTGTTTTGAGGAAGCAATGAAGGTAATTGATGATAATAAGGCAGCAGTTGTAGTTTACATGGACTTTACTAAGCATTTGACAAGATCCTTCATGGTTGGCTGGACCAGCAGATTAAGTCACATGGAATGCATGGTTAATTGGTAAATTGGATACAATATTGGCTGGGCCATGGAAGACAAAGCATAGTTGAGGAGGAGTGTTTTTCTGACTGGAGTTCTGTGACCAGTGGTTTTCTGCAAGGATCAGTGCTAGGACCTCTTGTTTGTGATATATATATATAAATAATTTGGATGAAAATGTAGGTGTCAGATTACTAAGTTTGCACACAACACAAAAATCAGTGGAGTTTTGGATAGTGAGGAAGGTATAGCAGGATAAGATCAGTTGGAAAATTGGGCAGAGAAATGGCAGGTGGAGTTTAATCCAGACAAATGAGAGAGGATGCATTTTGGAATATCAAATGCAAAAGGAAAGTATACAGTTAATGAAAGGACCATTAGGAGCACTGATATATAGAGTGATCTTGGGCTATAAATCCACAACTCCCTGAAAGTAGCAACACAGGTGGATAAGGTGGTAAAGAAGGCATACAGTATGCTTGTCTTCATTGGTTGGGATGTTGAGGATAAAAGATGGCATGTCAAGCTGCAACTTTATAAAATTTTAATTGGACTACATTTCGAGTACTATGTGCTGTTCTAGTCACCACACTATAGGAATGATGTGGAGGCTTTAGATTAGGGTGCAAAAGAGGTTTATGAGGATATTGCCTGATTGGCAAGTATTAGCTATAAGGAGAGGTTGGACAAACTTGGATTGTTTTTGTGAGAGTGTGAAAGGCTGAGGGGCAAACTGTTAGAAGTATATAAAATTATGAGAGACATGCATTTGTTGGATAGTCAGAGTCATTTTCCCAGGGTGGGAATGTCAAAAAAACAAGGGGGCATAGGTTTAAAGTGAGAGGGGGAAGTTTAAAGGAAATGTGCAAGGCAGTGGTGGGTGCCTGGAACATGCTGCCACGGGAGGTGGCAGAAACAGAAAGTATAGCAACACTTAAGAGGCACTTAGACAGGTACATGAACAGGGAGAGAATGGAGGAATTTGGACCATGTGCAAGCAGATGTGGTTAGTTTGGAAAGGCAGCATGGTCAACACAGATGAGGTGGGCCAAAGGGCCTGTTCCTGTGCTGTACTGTTCTAAGTTTTAAAAAGAGAGTGAAGCCACCCCTAAAGAACCAATAGATTGAGGCATTACAGGCCTGTCTCAATTTTATGCAAAACCATTTGAGGGATCAATGGTTTAAAGCCTTGGCAGGTGCATGAAAGCAACAAAAGCAGTGTGCCTTGGCAGGAGGTTAAAGCAATGTAATCATTTCATTTTGCCACATAGAGTGGGTGTTCCAGGCTTTAGAGATGTCCTACCAGAGTGCTATCTGGCCCACTACTGGTACTCGGGTGGATTAAAAGGGAAGTCAGGCCGAGGTGGTATGGATGGAAGAATTGTTTGCGAATGAAGCCACCCACCATGGCATCATTTACTCAGAAGGCACAATCTCCATTGAGGAAGAGGCCCTGAGAGGGGGGAGAGATGCAGCCAGAGACTAGAAGACAACAGCAGCTTTGTGGCCACCTACAAAGGCAGTCTCAAGGTGTGGAGTCAGGAGAAAGTCACTGAGGGGACCATGAGCTCTCAGGAGAACAATATGATACACTACCGCAAGGCTAGGCAACCAGAGGATGAGCTACCTCCAGACATCCGGAAGATGGGGTAAATCAGCTCTCCCTGTTTCAACCTTCTCAACTGCGCACAACAAAGATTTAAGTTCTTCTTAGCACACGGCTATATTCTTCCCCAAGTAAAATGTACTTAACTGTTAAAAACTGAAAGAACTGTGGATGTTAGAAATCAGAAACAAAAACAGAAATTGTTGGAAAGGCTCAATCGGTCTGGTAGCATCTGAGAGAAATCAGAGTTAAAGTCTCGGGTTGAGTGACCCTTCCTCAGAACCCTGTTCCTGAAATGTTAGCTTTCTGTTTTTGTTTGTGATTAACTGTTCTCAGCAGCAACAATCAGGGACCAATTACAAGGTTTTCTTGAGAAAAATAAAGAAATATTAACACTTGCAAATACCAAGAAGAAGAATAAAGATGTGATATCAAGCATATCATCTCTGAAATCACATTGGTCTCACAGACGCATATATATTAGGATTTAGGTTTTATTGTCATGTGTACTCAAGTACAGGGATACGAGGGTACAGTGAACAGTGTACAAAGTTGCCACTCCCCAGCACCATCTTAGGTATAAGCTACCTAGATTCAAAATCGTAGGTACATGTAGAAAAATAAAGAAATAAATTAAAATTATAACATTACAGTTTTCCTCAGTATAAAGTGACAAATAAAGAAATAAATTTAGGTTCAAAATTACAGTCCTTCTTTAACCATGAACCTACAGTCGCTCCACGCTGGGCTTTCCCACAAGGGCCCACATTCCCCACAAGGGCTCGATCTCTCTCTCTCCTGCTCTTCTGTATATCCATATACATGCACACAATGTAAAAAAGGGTAGTGAGATAACAAGGTGTAGAGCTGGATGAACACAGCAGGCCAGAAGATCTGAAGAAGGGTCAAGGCCCAAAACGTCAGCCTTCCTGCGCCTCTGATACTGCTTGGCCTGCTGTGTTCATCCAGCTCTACACCTTGTCATCTCAGTATCTCCAGTATCTGCAGTTCCTACTCTCTCTAACAGAGGGTAGTGTCTGGTTTGAAGGTAGTAAAGGAATATACAGTGTAAATTTTTTAAGGTTTTAAGGTTTTCACATGTGACTATGATTTTGGATTCTTAGACCAGCAACAGTGACAAATGTTGCACTTACCCTTTGAGTTTTCCTTGTTTACATCTAATCTGTATTGTCACCAAGTGCATTTACCTCTTGATAGACAGAGGGAGGAAGCGTGGAAGTTTCCAATTTGTATTCAGTGCTGCATACCTAGTTCCATTTCCTCTGCCTCTGTCAAAAGGGAATTCCTTGAAATGCAAATTTGTCTGTCCAGTTCCATGTTTGAGTTCATTTTCTCCAAGCTTGATAAATAGAGGTGATATTTTCATCTCAAATGAGTGAACATTCTTGTAAAGCAGCTAATCATCCCCCACAGCAAGCCTCTCTTGCACCTTTCTGCTGAACAAAGTATGAGGGGCAGATTCTAAGCTCCTCGATAACAAGGTGTAGAGCTGGATGAACACAGCAGGCCAAGCAGCACCATAGGAGCAGGAAGGCTGACGTTTTGGGCCTAGACCCTTCTCCTTTTGCCTTACCTCATCACTACAGCATGGACCACGCGATAGAACGCAGGTCTGCATGCATCAAAAGCAGCCACTGCTGATTCTGCTGGATCTAACTCTCCACAAAAGTTAGCAGTCTCTCGATGGAAGGAACCTTACACACAGCCTTTGGGAGTGGCATTAGTCATGGTCTGGGTGGACTTCTATCAGCCAGGGGGAGGATACCCTGTGGGTACTCTGCCAGGACTTCACTCCCCACGACATTTGCATCCAGCAACTACTGTCTTTCTGATGACTTCAGAGCCCATGGCTGAGCATGTCAGTGATCTCAGTAGTGACTGCCACGAGATCAGACAGCCAGGAGAGTGGTGCTCTCAGTGGGATGTGATCCTGATCCTCAGTGTGAATGAATTCCTACCAACGTGAGAGCATCACTGTAAGTAGGGGATGCAGCAGCACAATGCAGCATTGCATTAAAATACACACTGTACACGCTAACCTGCAATCCTCCTCTTTAAAAGTGGGTGACTGTTACTGTGGGATTGATGGGATAGATTTGTTCACCTCCGTTGCATTCTCCCTTATCCCCATGCTGATCCCTGCTTCACTTCCTCTCCTGTAGCTTGCTTGTTCTGAAAAACTCCACTGGCTTGTGCCTATGGGGAAATGGTCGGTTATTTGGATATTTGAAGCCTTTACTGGTATATCCAAGTACTGAGTATACCTAGGCAAGGCTTCCCAAAAAAAAATATTCAAAGAATTTGGATAGACTAACATTCCATGTTACTGTTAATAAGGCCACAGTCCTACCTGACCATAAGGCTGCTTTCTCACATTAGGGAGAGACGACTGGTGGTGGTTTAACCGTAGGGTCACCACGTCTCAGGCAAAGGTTGAGGTTGAGAAGGAGAGTTCTTCATGGCAACCACAGTCAATGTAGGAATTGAACCGATGCTGTTGGCATCAGTCTGCATCACAAACCAGCCATCCAGCTAACAGTGCTGACAGCCTGTTTCATATAGATTCATCAAAACGTCAGTTTTATCGAATGTTACCTTGTGTATTTCCAAGCTGAATTTTTAACTCGTTCCTCCTTGCAAGTCCATCTACCTTCATCTCCATAGCACACCAATCTTCAACCCTACTTCAGGCCATGTGTCATCGAAGCCCTCATACCTGATTTTGTCAGCTCAGACTCAACTATTCCAATGCTGTCCTGTCCTGGCTCTCATCCGCCACCATCCAAGAAACAGCAGCTCATTCAAAATTCTTCTGTCCATATTCAATACCATATGCCCACACTTCACTGATATAAGACACTTCTCAGTCTCCCAAGGCTTCAAATTTTAAATATTAATTACAGGCTTAAAGTCTTTATAGTACCACTCCTCTCCATCTCTGTAACTATTTCCAGCACTGAAAAGCCCTTGGAACTCTCCATACTTTGGGATCTAGTCTTTTGAGCATTTTCTCTTCCTTTTACCCTTAATTAACAGCATCATAATATAATTGAGCCCAACTAATAACACCATAGATCTTGTGCCATTTAATTCCTTTCCTAAAGTCCTGGTTCTCAATTTCTATATTGCTATTTAATGCCCTGCTTAAAATTGTTATTGGTCATCTCTCCCAATAGTTCTCTATTTAGCCTGGCCCTTTGTGAAATGTATTGGGCTGTTTTCCTCACAAACGTTGTGCTGTGGTTGCTATTGTTAAAATTTCGTCACATTGTTTGATATGCAATGGTGCCCTCTGCAGGATGCACTTAATTGATAATTTTCTGTATTAAAAAAGGGACTAGATGCTAAAATATGCATCGTCTTGATAAACTACATTGCTATATTAATGAAAATGAGAAAAAAAACAGACATTGGTAGATCTAAAACACCAAACGGTACTGTTATCGTTTCAGATAACAAGGTGTAGAGCTGGATGAACACAGCAGGCCAAGCAGCATCAGAGGAGCAGGAAGGCTGACGTTTCGGGCCTAGACCCTTCTTCAGAAAGCATTTCTTGTGTCATTTCTGAAAAAGGGTCTAGGCCCAAAACATCAGCCTTCCTGCTCCTCTGATGCTGCTTGGCCTGCTGTGTTCATCCAGCTCCACACCTTGTTATCTCAGATTCTCCAGCATCTGCAGTTCCTACTATCTCTGTTATCACTTCAGTACAGCTTATAATATTTGTAATCTAACTCATTTTTGGTACTCTTCAATTGAATTGAATGATTTATTGTCATTTGCATTTTACTGTGAATAATACAGTGAAAAGCTTTAGCTGTTGCCAAAATCCAGCACCAAATCCAGCTCACCAACAACACTTGCAGCTCCCATCCATCCTCCACAGCCTCACTGTTGCTTGTGCCAGACCCACCAACATAGGAGTTACCACTCTTTAGGCACCATCTCTTCGCCACTGGGCCCACCTCACCAACACGGCAATTTACGGAAAAGTCCCTGATATTGAGATCTCAAGCATTCTGAATTCTCATACAACCAGCATCCAAGATTCAATCGGAGAATTCTAGCTGCTTGGGATCTGGGTAACAGGAGACATTCCTGGTATTGCATATATTGGAAAGGAGTAATGGATTAGATGCTTCATTAAGGCTAGTTCAGGACTTAGCTTATTAATAAAGACAAAATCATTGATCACAGCCAGGTATATCAGTATTTAAGAGTGGTCCTGGCTGCTCATTTTTAAAGCATACATTTATCTTGTGTCAGTGATGAGTTGCATTCTCCCAGCCAACACCAGTCTTTCTAATGAAGCTGGCAGATTCAGCCACCTGGAATCCCCCATTTCCTTTTTGTGTTGGATATAGGGTAAGTTAGTGTAGCTGGTTCTTTAGCAATTTGGCTGGTTAGATCCAAATATCCACTACCAGGCAATCTCAGTCATAAACTTTGACTTTACGATTGTCAGGTGAAAGATTAGGATTATAAACTTTCACAGTATGCTGATCTGTCAGCTTTCTATTTCACATTTTATTTGAAGGCTTTGTAGCCATTTTGAGTCTTATTCCACAGCTCATCTTTTTTCTAAGATGAATAACAACTGACTCTAGCTATTCTTCCAAATTGTTTTTGCTGCATATTTATGATGTCACCATCAGATAAAAAGGGGGCAGAATGATTACCATCTTTCCCCACTCCTCATAACACCACAGGGGATTGTTTTTAAAAGGATATCTTCATCAATTCAGGGAGCAATTCACTGCTCATCTTTCATGATATAGATTCATAATAAGTTTTAAAATGAAATGTGAATTATATTTATTGTACTTAACCAGTTGTAAAACTGTGATGATACACCTGTCTGCTTCTGGTGTCAACAGCTGTTTGGTTGTCTCTAACAGTTTGGATTATGATGGCAGGACGGACAGTCGGTACACAGGGCTCAGGTTTGTAAGTTGGACAGAGAGCGAGTCAGAATATTCCCTCAGGTGTTATGGTTCTTTGACATCTTTTGTAACTCGACTCTGTGTTGTAAGAAAAGGAAACTGCTTTTTAAAGACAAAGCAGTATTTAGGTCTTGTTTCATGACCTTCTGTCACCAATTGACCAATCATCCAGATATGATTATGGCAATCGAAACACAGCTGTATGCCTTTGACTGATTAGAATCTGACTGGAAATGTTACTTGCTCACCCAGAGATCGTTGTCTGTATTGATTACATCTAATGGATTGATCCTCACTCATCTGCTCTCTGAATGTGTCAGGAGATGCAGCTCTTTACTCACATATCTCTATGGGAATTATCTTTGATGGGCTCCTGCAGACAAGATGATTCCGTTTCAAGTTTACACATATTATCCCACTTTAGAAGTTTTTGTTTCAAATTTAATTTCAAACTGAAATGCAGTTTCAGTCTTTCAACACTCAGTGGTTTTCAGCTTGTAAATACATAAAGTTATGCTTGATATAAAACGTGGCTTTATTGCAATGATTTCTACCATGGAAAATGGAGTAAAATTTCAATACGGACCCATGAGACTAGGGAGTATGATACAAATTTCTTCCAACAGGACAAATGTAGGCTAGCAGAATGGTCGAAAAGATGGCAGATGGAATTAAACACGGAGAAGTGTAAGGCAGTTCATTTTGACAATAGGAATAAGGGACGCAATGCAGATTGAATCGAACAGTGTGCAGAAACAAAAGAGTGCATGTTCATCTGTATTTGAAAACAGAGCGACAAATTGAAAGAGTGGGAACAAAATCATATGGAATCTTACACTTCACAAATAGAGACACTGTACAAAACATAAAAGTTATTCTAAACAATTATATAGCTCTGGTTAAACTCCAACCGGTGTACTGTGTCTAATTCTGATCTCCACACTCAAAGAAATGTGATACAATGAAATTCTGCAAAATCAAGATGATGTAAGTGATGACATGACTTTGACAAAGGTAAGAGTAACCAGTCTCAAATGAGTATGTGAAGGGAAAGGCCTTAGACACTACACTTGAAATCTGTATTTGATAAGTGACTGCATTTGATTAATTACAGATATAAGTAAAGGAGTATGTCAGATGTCAAGAGTTTTACAAGGAACAAATAGCTTCAAGGTCAGTGTCTGTGCAGCCATACTCAGCTCAGAGATACTAAAGATAAGTTGCTCAATGTGCAGGCAGAAGAAATGACTTAAAGCACAAAATAAAGTATGGTGTAAGCCAGAGAATTAGCCTCCAGAGCCAGGAAATGAAGTTAAAATAGACCTGAAAAGAGATACCATGAAGGCAGTACAGAACTCCAGAAGGCTTCAAAGCCTAGTAAAAAGCAAAAAGACACGCAGAAGAATTGGAAGAATTTGGGGAACAAAAGCTGAAAATAGAGAACTTTCTGAAAACAGTAAAAAAGAAACTCAGAAGTCCATAGGTCAATCAGATTCAATAGCTTATAGGAAGGGATTGCTTCAGTAGAGTCCTTGCCATTATTTCAACTATTTGAAGCCAGTGAAACCAGAACTGGGAACTTTTGAAAGGACAGATTCACTGCTGTAAAACAGCATCAGGCTTACAAGGAAAGCAAAGTGGAATCAAGTCAGCACATTTTCATACGTTGTAAGTCCAATGCCTGGTGATGTTATGTTAAGACAAACTATGGAAGAATGTACTGTGCAATATGTTGTATTGATTAATGCACTCAAAATGTACATTAGACCCAAAAGAGGGTCAATGATGGAATGGGTAATATTTAATTTGTGAGATCAGCATTTGGAAGAATCAATAGAAGCATTTTTAACGCATGTAGATCATCTCATAGGATGTTGTGGCTTTAGAACGTTACAGGATGAATTAAATGAAGATTAAATATCAACATGAAAGATGATAAATTGACAGAGTTCCTTTAATTTGGGGGTGATTTAACACTGGAATAGGCAATCCAACATATTATATAGGCAGAAATCAGGGAACAAAGTTATTTAGTACTGCAAATTAGTATGACTAACTGATATATAATTTTCCTTTTTTCTGTCCCTCCTTTTTAAAATAGTGCCACCCTCCAATCCGTAAGAACTGCTCCAGTGTCTCAAACATTCTAGAAAATAACCAATATTTCCAGGGCCACTTCTTTTAATATTCTGGAATGCAGATAATCACAGAAACCTGGGAATTTCCCCAGCATCATTTTTTTATTAATACTGATTTCCTTCTATTCCACCCTCCTGCTACATCCTTGGTTTCCTGACACTTCTGAGAGATTACTTATGCTCTCTTTTGTGAAGGCAGAACCAAACTAATTGATCAGTTTTGTTTTACCATTCTTTCGTTCTCTGTTATAATTTCTCAGGCTTCTGACTGTAAGACACCTATACTTGTCTTTAATAATCATTTTCTCTTCTCAAATTTTGGAATCTTTTATAATCACTTTCTATTTTCCTTCTCTTATACTTTATTTTCTCCCTCTTGATCAAAGTCTTTGTCCTCTTTCGCTGAATTCTAAAATTCTCCCAATACTTGGAATTGTTGCTTCTTCTGGCAATTTTATATCTGACCTCACTGGATCCCTAATTTTGTTTTTTTTTAAGCCATGGTTTAGCAATCTTTCCTCCTTTATAAAAACCAAAAGAACTGCGGATGCTGTAAACCAGGAACAAAAACAAAGTTGCTGGAGAATCTCAGCAGGTCTGGCAGCATCTCTGAAGGAAAAAAACAGAGTTAACATTTCGGGTCCAGTGACCCTTCCTCAGAACTGATGGTGGCTGGGAAAACGTCAGTTGAGATGCTGAAAATAGGGAGGTGGGTGGGGTAGGGAGTAAACGATAGGATAGAGTGACAAGAGCGAGAAAGACAGTTGGGCAGACAAAGGAGTTGCTAATGATCAGACTGGGAGGGTGAATAGTTGTTAAAGCGGACTGTTAGTGACTAACAACCGGGGGTGTGTAATGGCAGGCTATGTGGTAACAAGACCTGATGTGTGGGGTGGGGGCCTGGGACATGGGAGACTTTAGGCCCTAAAATTATTGAACTCAATAGAGACAGGGGTGAGGACGGAAGTGTGGGAGATGGATCAGACCTGGTTGAGGGCCCTGTCGACATCCTCACACCCCACTTCCTGTAAAGACTCCATCCCATTCTCTCAGTTCCTCTGTCTCCATCGCATATGTTCAGATGAGGCTAACTTCGACAAGGGAGACTCCGAAATGTCCACCTTCTTCCTCAACCGAGGATTCCCCAGCTCCGTTGTCAACAGGCCCTCAACCAGGTCCAACCCATCTCTCGTACTTCCGCCCTCACCCCTTCTCTTCCCCCCTGCAACAGCGATAGGGTTCCCCCTATCCTCACCTACCATCCCACCATCATCCACATCCAGAAGATCATCAGACACCATTTCCCCCACCTCCAGTGAGATGCCACCACCAGACACATATTCCCCTCTCCTCATTTGTCTGCCTTCTGCAGGGATCGTCTCCTCCGGGACACCATGGTCTACACTTCCTTCACCTCAACACCTCCCCACAGCACTACGGCACCTTCCCCTGTAACCAGCGAAGGTGCAACACCTGACTATTTACCTCCTCCCTCCCCACTATCCAAGGGCCCAAACATACCTTCCAGGTGAAGCAACACTTCACCTGCACTTCCCAGAATCTGGTCTACTGCATTCGCTGCTCACAATGTGGTCTCCTCTACATTGGAGAAACAAAACGTAGACTACATTCTGCTCACAAAAAAGACCCTGAACTACCTGTTGCCTGCCACTTTAATGCACCACCCTGCTTCCTGGCCAACATCTCTGTCTCTAGCTTACTGCAGTGTTCCAGCGAAGCCCAACGCAAGCTGGAGGAACAACCCCTCATTTTCTGCTTGGGGACCCTACAGCTCTCTGGACTCAATATTGAGTTCAATAATTTTAGGGCCTAAACTCTCCCACGTCCCAGCCCCCCACCCAACACACCAGGCTTTGTCACCACATAGCCTGCCATTACACACCCCCTGTTGTTAGTCACTAACAGTCCGCTTTAACAACTATTCACCCTCCCATTCTGATCGTTAGCAACTCCTTTGTCTATCCAACCGTCTTTCTCTCTCTTTAGGCTCTATCCTATTGTTTACTCCCTACCCCACCCACCTCCCTATTTTCTGCATCTCAACTGATGTTTTTCCCAGACACCATCAGTTCTGAGGAAGGGTCACTGGACCCGAAACATTAACTCTGTTCCCTCCTTTATATTTGTGTCAGACAGGAATGAATAATTGTTGTAATTCATGTACATATTCTTTAAATAGGGACCATTGCCTGTTCACTTCAATCTCTTTATGCCTTATGCCCTCATAGTTCCCCTTGTTTAGATTCAGAACCCTGTTTCAAGATGGTGGTGGAGTAGGACACTTCAGGGGAGCTTGTCCACTCCATGCGTTTCTTTTTCTTCTTTTTCTTCTTTTCTTCTCTGTTTTTCTCTTCTATAACGTTTTTCCCCCCTTCTTTCTTTGCAGAGATGTCCTGAACTCCTGGTTTCAGTGTGGACTCAGCGAGGCATCGTCTCAGCCCAGCATGGCAGTCTTTCGGCAGCCCATGGCTGTCCTTCACCCCGGCATGGCCTTAGCATGGATTTCCAACTTCGAGCAGATTCCACAGTGGTCTCCCAGCCTTGAGCGCCTTGAAGTGAAGCCCAGTGCAGTCTAGAGTCAAGGCCCAGCGCAGACTGGAGGCTAGATACCAGCATGGACTGGGTTGGAAGGAATGTTGTTTTAGTTCTCTACTTTCTAATTTATTCCTCTAATCTGTAATGCTGGATTTTTTATTTCTTTTTTTCACTTTTCTGATCTTAAGAACTTGTACTGAAGAATCTGTACCTAGATCCCTGGTACCTGAGATCGTGCCGTAAGTGGAGACTTGTAAACTTTTCACTGTACTTATTTGAGTGCTTGTGACAATAAAGTTAATTCAATTCTAATTTCAGATTCTGTGAATGCCTACAAAGCCTTTCTTTTATCAAGATTTCTGAAAAGTCAGCCATGGATTTGTTCAATTTTAAAGTTGTGAAGAATAATTGATACATTTGATACCTTAGTTTGCTGTCTACGCGAGTTCTTCATCACGGTTGGTGGCTCGATCTGCTTGATGACATCATTGTTGATGGATGACAAAAGATCCCCATGCCTTGGGACTCGATTCAGTTGAGTATCAGGCAGGAGGAAACCCTGATTACAAACTTTCAAGGAGAATCATATTGGCAGTGACAGAACTGGCACAAGAGTGCTCAGGAATAGAAACTGTTCCTAGCGCAAATAGAGGCCTAAAGCTATGTATGAATCTCAACTTGCTGTGATTGCTTTGATCAGAAACCCATTCCAGACCAACAAACTCTTTGGGAAATTTGGGACATTTGTGGACAGAGCAAGAAACTGCGTACTGTGGAATTAAAAAGTATTTACAAAACAGAAGGATGAAATTTAACCTGTCATTCTGTGCTGACTCTCTTCAACAGCGACTTTGTGATTCTTTCTTTGTAGCCACAGAAATACTCCTCAGTATTTATCAAAGTGTCTTGTGGAAGTTACAAATAAATACAATCTCAGACAATAAGTTTCAGATCCTAAACACTTGTTGCTAACAAAAACTGCTACTTCCCTGTTTTTTTCAGCTATTATCTTAAATGGGTGCCCTCTGGTTCTCAATTATTTGATCAACATACACTGTTTCTTCTTGTAGAACCTTTTAGCATCCTCCCTAATGCCTTTACATTCTTCCCAAGGGCAATGTCCAGAATTGCACACATTGTCTAGTTGAGACTTAATCCAATAATTTATACATGTTTTCATAACATCCTGCTGTTCTACTGTCTGGCATCTTGCTACAATTGGGCGTATTGTCTCACCGGAAACAAATATGAGCTTCATCCTTGATATGTGGGAGTCCCACCAGCCTCCAAGATCTGGAAGTGATAAATTAAGCAACTAACTCCTGGACCCCCATCCAATTAAGCAAAGGTGATGGGTTCCCAAGAGTGGAAGCCTTTTTCAGCATTCTGCTTTTCTTTTGGAGGGATATATATTTACTACTGGCAAGGTCATCCCCAGTAAAATATCTATCCCAGCTGTGGGGAAGCTTGCGACTATTATAACAAAGTCCAATACAAGTTCACTGCCTACATACCCTGTAATCAATGGTTATATGCTTCCCCATGACACTTTTTTTTAACACCACAGTGGAATTTAACTTGCTTTCAGGTGGAAAGGTTTTCACTTATCCCACTGTCAGGGTTTGTTGGTCCCCAGTTTTTCAGAGAATGCTAATTTCTCTCACAGCCTGTAAAACAAGCTGTGGCCTCTGTTCCTCTGAACACAAATTCCTGAAAACTATCCTAGTCATTTGTCATGCCTGAGCAGACGCTCACTGCCATTAATGCTACAGATTCTGGTCTTGCAGACTCAGTTTCTGTGGAAAGTCTGAACCTAAAATATCTTGTTTACCTTCCCTGGTTTCTTGCAGTGGAAACACTTAGGGATTTTTCCCATTTCTCTCTCATCTGAATCCTTTCTCTTAATGGTTTGTAACTGTTCTGTTTTCTCTGTCTGGCTTCCCTTTTCTCTCCAGCTTGTTTCCAATGTACTTACCTCTCCCTTGTCTCTCTGGTCTGTGAAATTTTCCAGACCCCAATCTAACTCATTTCATGGGTTTGTGTCTTAACTCATAGTCACCAGCCTGAATGGCCACCTGCCAGGAACCCTCCACCCTGCGCTCCTCGACTTGAGTCTGGATTGGAAAGCGTACAGCGTCTTTGAAATCCTCAAGAGAATTACCTCACAAACATTTCCAAGGATGGCTTCAATTATTATACTAGTCTATCAAATGTGAGCTGCTTAATGCCTTAAATGTCAGATATGTATAGTTAGGTTGTTTACTGAGCATACTGAATTTTTGCTTCAAATGTCCCTGACATGAACTAGTATGCACATAAAATAGCCACTTTTATTACCTCATAAATGACTGCACTCTTTTCAGGCGAGACAAAGCAAACTTTGTGAACTTTCCCTGTCAGCCTACTTTGTAATGGCTGTATTCATTGTTGGTCTGGCCAAGTTAACAGCTGTTCTAACCATTTGAAAGAGAGAAGAAAGCATGCACCTCTTCTTCATTAAACTTGGGGATCAAATGGGCCAACAAAAATACCTCAGACCCAAGTCTGAATTGGGAGAGGTTCGCTCATCAAAAATACCTTCAATCAGCATAATGGGATTCTCCCTATCTTAACTTGAGCTGTTTTAATTTAAACTGCTTTTCTCTTTCCCAATACTGTCCTCCTTTCCAATTTCCTCTGCGGTTCCCACTTTACTTTCTTTTTTTCCAATTTCTGGAATCCTCTTTCCTTTTTTGTTATTGGAAATCTGGTTCTAATCTCTTGTTCTCTGATTTTAATTTATCTGTTTCAGCATCAAAAATTTCTATCTCAAGATATATCAGTAGCACCACCCCTCCTCCTATTTTGGAATTTTTGTTCTTCTGGCTCTCAGATGGAACACAACTCTAAGCATCTCTCAACTCCATTTCGGTCTTCCAAGAATGATGCCTTTAACTTTTCATAAGTTAACTCTTCTATGAAGGCATTGACATCAGATATGAACATCTCAACACTTTATGATATTACAGACCCAAGAATTTTTTTTGTAAGAACAATTTATTTTCCCCACTTCAGTTCCTTTGTTAGTTTGCGGAAACTATGCTGGGCTCTAGGCCCAGAATTTTGCTACAATCAGGTAAGGAGCAGTGAATTTGCTTCCCTCTTAGTTTGCTGCAAAAAATGCTTTAATTTCTTTTAGCGCCTGATTACATCTTTTTCCATTTAACATGTTTTAAACTGTTTTCAACAGAAACAATTAGAAGCCAATTAGAATGTTTTCATAAATAAGAAAATATAATAAAGGCATAATGTCAAACATGCATACATGCAGGTACAGAGTTACTACAGGATTCTGACTGTTATGAAAGGAAGATGAAAGGAATGTATTGTTTAAAGACTATAGGGTGTCCTTTTGATCTAAACTTTAAACATAAGACAAGGCTGTTTGGTTGGCATCTTGAATCAGCTTGAATCACTTTCTATATGTAAATTTTGCCGACAATCTTTTTAACTTCTTGGCGTCCTGATGTATCTTTTTCATCAGTATTGTCACCGACACGCTTCCTTCTTGAGAGGCTGAGAGAGCACTTTTATCAATTGGATCGAGCTCTGCAATCAAAACTTAACCTTCACTACTCAGCCAAAAGCAACTCCGATACCTCTCTCTCCTTCCTGGACCTCTCTGTTTCCATCTCTGGCAACCACCTGGAAACCGATAGCCATTTCAAGCCCACTGACTCCCACAGCTACCTAGAATACACCTCCTCCCACCCACCTTCCTGCAAAAGTGCCATCCCCTAATCCCAACTCCTCCGCCTCCACCGCATCTGCTCCCAAGATGAGGCGTTCCACTCCCGGACATGCCAGATGTCCTCGTTTTTCAAGGACAACAACTTCCCCTCCACAGTGGTCAAAAACGCCCTCGACCATGTTTCTTGCATCTCCCACAACTCATCCCTCACACCCCCTCCCCGCAACAACAACCAAAACAGAATCCCCCTCGTACTCACATACCACCCCACCAACCTTCAAATCCAACGCATTGTCCTCCGACACTTCCGCCATCTGCAATCTGACCCCACCACCAAAGACATTTTTCTCTCCCCACCCTTATCTGCTTTCCAGAGGGACCACTCTCTCCGTGACTCCCTTGTCCGCTCCACACTCCCCACCAGCCCCAGCACCCCCAGCACTTTTCCCTGCAACCACAGGAAGTGCTAAACCTGCTCCTACACCTCCTCCCTCACCCCCATCCCAGGCCCCAAGAAGACCTTCCACATCAAACAGAAGTTCACCTGCATATCTGCTAATGTGGTATACTGCATCCGCTGTTCCCGTTGTGGCCTCCTCTACATCGGGGAAACCAAGCGGAGGCTTGGGGACCGCTTTGTGGGACACCTATGCTCAGTTCGCAACAAACATCTGCACCTGCCAGTCGCAAACCATTTCAACTCCCCCTCCCACTCCTTGGACGACATGCCCATCCTGGACCTCCTGCAGTGCCAGAACAATGCCAGCCGAAGGTTGCAGGAACAGCACCTCATATGTTGCTTGGGAACCCTGCAGCCCAATGGTATCAATGTGGACTTCACAAGCTTCAAAATCTCCCCTCCCCCTACCGCATCCCAAAACCAGCCCAGCTCGTGCCCACCTCCCTAACCTGTCATTCCCCCCACCTATCCCCTCCTCCCACCTCAAGCCCCACCCCCATTGCCTACCCACCAACCTCATCCTGCCCCCTTGACCTGTCCATCCTCCACGGACTGAACAATCCCCTCCCAACACTCCCCACCTACATTCACCTTTACTGGCTCCATCCCCGCCTCTTTGACATGTCTGTCTCCTCTCCACCTATCTTCTCCTTTATCCATCTTCTATCCGCCTCCCCCTCTCTCCGTTTTTATTTCAGAATCCCCCTCCCCACCGCCCTTTTCTGAAGAAGGGTCTAGACCTGAAACGTCAGCTTTCCTGCTCCTTTGATGCTGCTTGGCCTGATGTGTTTATTCAGCTCTACACCTTGTTATCTCAGATTCTCCAGCATTGGCAGTTCCTACTATCTCTGTGTAAAAGACAAGGTGGTTTGTGAGGTTGTTGATTTGCTCGCCGAGCTGGCTTGTTCTCGTTCAGATGTTTCATCACCATGTTAAGTGACATCATCAGTGGAGTCTCTGATGAAACGATGTTATTCTAGTTCGCTTGGAATTTATACTGTTTGGTCCATTATGGTGAGTAGTGTCATTTCCATTTTTGATCTGTATGGGTTTGTATATGGGGTCCAATTCTATGTGTTTGTTGATTGCATTACAGGTGGAGAACCATGCCTCTAGGAATTCCTGTGTGTGTCTATGTTTGGCTTGGGCTACTATGGTTACCTTGTCCCAGTTAAACTGATGGCCTTCATTGTCTGAGTGTACTGATATTAAGGAGAGTTTGTGCGCCATTTGGCTGCAAGTTGATGTTCATGTATTCTGATGGCTAGTTTCCTTCCTGGCTGTCTGACGACAGACACTTACAAGGATTAAAGACCCCATACCCACAACATGCAGAACCAATGTGGTTTACAAAATACCATGCAACGACTGCCACAAGCATTACATCGGACAGCCAGGAAGGAAACAAGCCATCAGAATACATGAACATCAACTTGCAGCAAAACAACACAACAAACTCTCCTTAATATCAATACACTCAGACAATGAAGGCCATCAGTTTAACTGGGACAACGTAACCATAGTAGTCCAAGCCAAACATAGACACACAAGGGAATTCCTAGAGGCATGGTTCTCCACCCGTAATACAATCAACAAACACATAGAATTGGACCCCATGTACAAACCCATACAGATCAAAACCGGAAATGACACTATTCACCATAACGGACCGACAGTATAACTTCCAAGCGGAGTAGAAGAACATCACTTCATCGAAGGCTCCGCTGATGATGTTACCTAACCTGGTGATAAAACATCTGAATGAGAACAAACCAGATCGACGAGTAAGTCAACAGCTTCACCCACGACCCAAGCTGCAGATCTTTGCCAAAACTTTGAAGGTGGTTTGTGCGTTTTCATAACTATTCATTATCTAAGAGATGATAATTGCGGGTGATGATTTTCATCTTAAATATGTGAATGTGTTCATACAAGTGTAAATTTTTTAAAAATTAGGAGGGCTTTTTATGCCTGACTGGGCTGCCTGGTTTCAACCGTCCTTTCATAAAAGATTAATTTCAGTTCAGAAGCCTTTGTTTATTCAACACTAGCATTATAAAGGCTACCCCATGTGGTCAGGTAATTCCTATGGCTATTTTAGGTCAGTATTTTTTCCCTCATTTTTCAAAAATATTATTTATGTCCATGAAAATCCCAGGTATCAAAATCAGAAGACAGAATTTGAAAATGCATAGTCCACATTTTATCATCATCCTTAAAACCCCCAGATATTAATTATCCTTAGATATTTTAAAAATTCACAACTTTCAGCTGTTACTTTACCCCTATTATGTCTCTCTATACAGAAGCCTGAACACACGCACAAGCAGGTTCAGGAACAGCCGCTGTCAGACTATTGAATGGACTCTTGCCTCAAGTAATATAACCTGCATTGTAACCTGTATGCCTCTAAATCTTTTTGATCTGTATATCCTCTGCTTGCTGTAATCTGCCTGCCCTGCTCATAAACAAGGCTTTTCACTGTATTTCAGTACATGTGACAATAAAATCAATCAATCAATCAATCTTTTAAACTGATCTTTTCCATCATTTTTCTTACCTTGCAAGACTCTGTATTAAATATTCGATCTGACACCTCCTGGCTCAGATTCTGCTTCAGAACAGTAATTGTTCAGACTAAGTAGTTGTGTGGATTGTACTAGAATACAGTCTCACAAAAGGTCTTAAAATTTGTGATTTCTGGATTACTCCAAGTGCCATGTACTAGTGAGCATGGAAATACAAGAAGTTAGCAGATGAATGCATGGCTGGTAGTTAATTCATACAGTATGATTGGATATGAATATGAAAATGGGATAATACAACTGACAATGTGAACCTAACATCAGCAGAGCTTGGCAGAGACAAGTTGGACAGTCAAGCAAGAGGTATGTAATGGAGCAGGGGTAATACACTATACAGCAGTATTCAGTGACATTTATATTTAAATGTAAAAATGGAGTTTATTTGTACTGAAGAGAGTGAAAGATTCTCTCTCAAGGATAAGGAAAAACTAAGGATGTTAGGGTCTAAGTATTAGAGCAGCCTAGTAAAACAGAACAGTCTCTGAGGACACAAGTGTAGACATCCAAGGCTCTAGAGAACTGGCAATAGTACTGAACGATTCAGTGAGTTCACAGACCAAACCGGCAGCAATAGTCTCTGAAATGTTTACATTCAGTCCAGGAGGAAATGTTTACATTCTTACAACATTTACATGAGTCTGTCTGAGAAGGTCCCTGTATTGGCTGAACGATTTATGCTAAAACAGAAATAGGACAATATCCTTGTTAGGCAATTTGCCAGTGCTATAGAGGAGGGTTTAATCTATTGGGTCAACTTTAGAGAACAGACAGCAGAATGTTACATCAGAAAGAAACAAGCTGCTTGCGGGATTTGGAGAAATTATAATATCAGAATAAGAAATATTGATATGTTAAAATGAGCCAGAATAAGAGGAAATGCAGTAATATCTGAACTCAAATTACTGTCCATGTATGTAAGCATGCAAAGGGTGGTGAATATGGTTGGCAGTAGCAGAGACAGCTGTTTGGGAATATGATGTCACAGTGATAGCAGAGACTTGTCTCAGGAAAGGATAGATGGACACTGAACATTCTCAGGTACATGGTGTTTGGGAAAGATAGGGAAGGAGATAAAGAAGGGCCGGCAGTCTTGTTTAAAGACACTATATTAGTGCTGGAAAGTAATCAACTTCTGTTCTATTTGATTAAGTTTATGAAACAACAGAGATGCAATTACACTACTGGATGTATGCTAGAAGTTGTTCAATAGGGTTTCAATACATCACTCAGGACAGCTCAGGAGTCATTGGAGCAGAGTCTGCAGGTGACAAGTAGAGAGACTGAAAGATAGAGTGAGAGAGACAAACACCTTCTGTGTTAGGCAGAGCTGCTATTAGACTAAAGGCAACTGAATTGCGCAGACTCAGGGGTAATTGGAGCTCAGGGAAGTTCTAGAGCACGATAGGGCTCAGGAAGGTCTGAAAGTCTGTGAAGGACCCAAAAGAAGCCAATGCACAATTAATAGAGCAGTACAGCAGAGAGTGGGGCTTGAAAATCCACAAAGAGAACAAAGAATAATCCAACACAGGAACAGGCCCTTTGGTCCTCCAAACCTGTGCCAACATATTTTGCCCTTCCATACTAAAACTGTCTTCACTTACAGGATCCATATCCCTTTATTCCCTTCCTATTCATGTATTCGCCAAGGTGCTTCTTGAATGCTGCTATTGTGTCTGCTTTGACCATTTCCTCTGGCAGTGCGTTGCATCCTTTGTGTGAAAAATGTGCCTCACACATCTCTTTTAATCTTTCCCCCTGCTGTACTTTGAACTTGTGTCCTCTAGTAATTGAGCCCTCCACCCTGAGAAAAAGCCTCATACTTTCCATTCTCTCCATGCCATTCTCAATCTTATAAACTTCTATCAGGTCTCTTCCTCAACCTCTTGTGTTCCAGTGAAAACAAACCCAGTCCATCCAACCTTTCTTCATAGCTAAAATCCCCCATACCAGGCAACATGCTGCTAAACCTTTTCTGTACCCTCCACATCCTTCCAGTAGTGTGGTGACCAGAACTGTATGCTATATTCCAAATGTGGCCTAACAAAAGTTCTATAAAGCTGCAGCATAACTTGTCTATCCTCATACTCAATGCTCCTTCCAATGAAGACAAGCATGCCATACGCCTTTTTTTACTACTTTACCTACCTGCGCTGCCACCTTCATTGATCTGTGGACCTGCACACCCAGATCCCTCTGCTTATCTAAACTCCCAATGATTCTGCCATTCACTGTGTAATTTCCACCTGTAATTGACCTTCCAAAATGTATCACCTCACATTTTTCTGGATTAAACTCCACTTGCCATTTTTCTGCCCATGCCTCCAACTAATCTATATCTTGCTGTATCCTCTGACAATCCTCACTATCCACAACTCCACCAATTTTTGTATCATCCACAAACTTACAAATTAGACCAGTTATATTTTCTTCCAAATCATTCATGTAAACCACAAACAGCAGAGGTCCCAGCATTGATCCTTGTGGAACACCACTAGTCACAACTCTCCAAGCATCCTTCCACCACTACCCTCTGTCCTCTATGACTAAGCCAGTTCTATATCTATCTTGCCAACTCCTGATACAGCGTGATTTCAACTTCTGCACAAGCTGTTATTGGAGGTCAGGAAAAATTCAGATGTAGTACTGGCTCGGTGAAGCTTGCTGTTTATTAAAAGCTGGAGGTTTGCTTGCCAGTAAGTGCTGGAGTGCAGTTGTCAATAATTTTAGGGAACATTGTTCCAGGAAAGGAAGGTAAACCATGAGAACCTGAGGAATCATTGAGGCAATTCATGATGGAACAGTTTTTGAGGGATGCCAGGTCATCGAAAATGGAGAATTGCAAATCCTTGTCAAGTTTTAATGAGACAATTTTAAAAAAGATAAGCAAAATCCTGCACAACAACATCCACCCACAATCAGTACCTGTGGTGTTAGACAACTAGATGCCAGAGACGTGCCCTCCTTAACTTATGACACTGTACTTACACTTAACACAGAGATCACTGGGTTGTGCGAGAGAGGTCTTTGGTTTGTTTGGATAGAGTCAACGTTTGTTTGTTTCCTGGCTATGCTACTGTACAGAACCAAACTGCATTTGTAACTAATATATTATTTATTAATAAAGTATATTTTTGAATTTAAAAACATATTGCTGGGATGTAAAACAGGAATTGATATGGGTAAGGCCAGATCCAGGCCAGCGGGGTGCAGTAAGAAAGATATAATTAATGATTTGGCAACAGCTTAGAAAGCCGGAGTGTCCATGATCAATACCCTCGATTTGGCATATTTGGAGAATAGACTCAGGATTTTAACCCGACAGGTTAAACAGACCTTGGATTAAATCAGTCAAGACAATCAATAAGATGCTGAAGAGGAATTAAAGGAGATCAAGCTGACCAATACTTGGTAATGGTGCTAGAAGGGCTCACCAGGGCAATAAATGAAATTACCCAAGGAAACAAAATAGATGATGATGACAGTAGAATCGAACTCGGTGTGGTATCTATGGGCAGTACTTGACGGGACAGTTCAGGGAGAACCTGGAGCAGGTTAGTCAAGGACAGGTTCCATCCTGGATCAGTAACGAGTAGGTAGAGCACTCGGCCCATGGGAAAAGACACCTCAATCTTTTCTTTTTATTTATTCATTTTGTGGGATGTGGGCATTGCTGGCTGACCACCATTTATTGCCCAACACCTAGTTGCCCTTGAGAAGGTGGTGGTGAGCTGCCTTCTTGAACTGCTGCAGTCCACCTGCTGTGGTTTGATCCACAATGCCATTAGGTGGGGAATTCCAGGATTTGGACCCAGCAACAATGAAAGAAAAGTGATTTATTTCCAAGTCAGGATGGTGATTGGCTTGGAGGGGAACTTGAAGGTGGTGGTGTCCCCATGTATCTTTTTCCTTCTAGATGGAAGTGGTCGTGGGTTTGGAAGGTGCTGTTTGAGGATCTTTGGTGAATTTCTGCAGTGCATCTTGTAGATAGTACACACTGCTGCTACTGAGCGTCGGTGGTGGAGGGAGTGAATGCTTATGGGTGTAGTGCCAATCAAGCTGGTTGCTTTGTGCTGGATGATGTCAAGCTCTTTCGTGTTGTTGGGGCTGCACTCATCCAGGCAAGTGGGGAGTATTCCATCACACTCCTGACTTGTGCCTTGTAGATGGTGGACAGGCTTTGGGGAGATAAGTAGTGAGTTACTCGCCACATATTCCTAGCCTCTGACCTGCTCTTGTAGCCACCATGTTTATGTGGTGAGTCCAGTTGAGATTCTGGTCAATGATATCTCCCAGGATACTGATAGTGTGGGATTCAGTGATGTTAACACCATTGAATGTCAAGCAGCAGTGGTTAGATTGTCTCTTATTGGCAATAGTCGTAGCCTGGCATTTGTGTGATACAAATGTTACTTGCCACTTGTCACCCCAAGCGTGGATATTGTCCAGATCTCATTGCATTTGGACAGGGGCCGCTTCAGTATCTGAGGCATCGCGAATGGTGCTGAACATTGTGCAATCATCGGCAAACATCCCCACTGCTGACCTTATGATGGAGGGAAGGTCATTGATGAAGCATCCGAAGATGGTTGGGCCTAGGACACTACCCTGGGGAACTCAGAAATGTCCTGGAGATGTCCCAATTACAGAAACTAACCAAGGTCTGATTTTATGATGACTGCAAGTGAAGCCCAGGAAAGGTCTTAGGCATGGTAGTCAGGATCCCAATCATAACACTGATCAAAAATGGGCTAAAAATCTTTGAGACTGAAAATAATCTCCATACAGTCGGGAATGTGGTTAGAATACGATGGCATCCTACCGTACGCTGTTGGAAAAAGGTGGAATGCTTGTAGGTACCACTCTGAATAAATGCAGCAAAACCAAACAAATAATTGTGTGCCTCTATCCTGTATATTCAAATGAATATGCCTCGTGTAGTTTTTGGATAAGATCCAATTTAACTGTACTTTAGATAGCCTGGGCATCGACATTGCCTGAGTAGTGTACAGAGAGGAGGGAGAATACTGCATTACAACTTCCCTCAAATTTTAACAACACCTTCCCCTATGACATCCACAATATCACCTTCTGCATTAGGCACATAGCAGTCAGGGCAGGCTGCACTGAACTCATACCCAGGAAAAGTGAGATCATTGCGAATGTCAGTAATGAACTCTGACAGACTTCAGGAGATTGTTTGGAAAAACACGACGCTGATAAAATTTAACAGGTCTGGACACAATTGGCTGACACACAAAAGTTTTGCTACTATGGTCCAACAGACATGGCAAGTGCAAAAAGTCATTGAAGAAATTGAAGTAAGCCAAATGGTGGTATGACTTTTGGAATTGAAGCGCAACCATACAAATCCACCCTTGCATTCACCTCCTATCACACTTTACTGTTTTGATTATTCAATTTGATTTAATGTATATAACTTCCTAACAATTAAAGTTTTTTCTGTGGAAATGGGAACTCATTGAGTCCCTGAATGTAGAAATGATGCTGAGCAGGCACAAGGACAGGACCAAGCCTTGGACGCTCATCTTCCCATCGAAACCAGACTGCCTGTCCAGGTACTATCAGGCACACTGTTTCAGAATCAACCATTGTCTCCACCTCCAGCGAAGCTGCTTTGTTAGAAGAATGTTACACAGACTTGGTGGCACCCAGCTCAAAAGGAGGCCAGAGGCGCAGTGTGACAAGGGCAGCACTAGACAGTTGAAGGTTCAAAACCATATTCTGTGAGCTCCAAATATGGAAAGTAGTCACCTCATTGGATTTTCCTACCTCTATCCACTGCTTCTATTGGACATAGACCACAGAATATTTGAGAAAGGAATGAAGAGGGGGATAAAAAGAACAATTTGGAACCCCAAAGCTTCTTCAACAGCGTCTTCAGGCAGACCATCTCCATGAGATGACCCGAAGATGAGAAGCAGCCCTAGGTGAGAGGGGAAGCCCAAATCAACAATGCAGATACTGAAACATTCAGCCAATCCTCAAAGACCAAGGACCAGCCTGTCATATCCTTACTGAACAGGTATTACCAGTCCTTTCAGTCAAACAGTTCAAATGCAGTAGTAGGGACCTGTGGATAAGGTGTAGCAAAACGTTAGAATCACTTGTCAGCAATAAATAGCTAATGTAGATTTACTGTAGATCTAGTGTAGATCTAGTGTTTATTTAAGAGTCCTGTGAAGAGATTAATACAGTTTGGTAGAGTTTAATTAAAGTATAAAAATAGACTCTGATAAATACTGTTTCTCCTTGATAAAGCATTCAATAAAGTTGTGTTGGACCTTCCCCTGACTTTTGTCCCTTTTGTCTGTCACACTACGTATTGCACCTGAGCAAGAAAAGGTTATTGCAAACTGGTCAAAGTTAGTCAGGGTACATTTACCATTTTTCACTTTACAACTATCCCAGCAATGGACAGTACTTCTGCTTGTAATGAGTGGGAAAATAGATGCAAGAGTGCCACTGGGGCTTGGTGGATGGAGAACCAAGGTGAATTTGGGAAATGAGCACAAGAAAATTCATTCAGTTTCACAGAGAGAACCCATCCACAAACCTTGCCGAAATTGAGTGTGAGTATGCGTGTGAGTATGAGTGAGATCCATATCAAAGGTTATTATTGTAAGATAAAAGCAGATCATGTATGGGCACCACATGTTGGTATGGATATGAAATTGAAGAGCTAACGGGAAACAGTGTGTCGACGTAAGTAGGTCATTTTTTGGTTGGCGAGATGCAACAAGTGACGTAAGGAGGTGAAGACTGAGAGGCAATCAAAAATGAGACCAATATAAGGAGGTAGAAGGCATGGCTCAGGTATAAAATGAACATTTTGTATCACTCTTTCCCTCAGAAGAAGAGGCTGCCAAAGTCATAATGAAACAGGAAGTAGTTGAGAAACTGGATGAGTTAAAAATTGACAAAGGTGGGTTATTCAAAAAGCTGGCTGTACTTAAAGTACATGAAAGGGCACACCTGACGAAAATGAGGGTGAAATTTGCAGAAACACAAACTGTAATCTTCCAATCCTCCTTAGATGTAGCAGTGGTGCCAGAGAAGTGAAGAATTGCAAATGTTACATACATGTTCAGAATAGGCTGTAAGATAAATCAGCAATTACACACACATCAGTTTAATGTTGGTGATGCGAAAGATGGAAATGATACAGGACACCATGCATAGTCACTTGAATAATCGTGGAATAATTAGATAAGTCAGCATGGATTTATTAAACACCAATTGCTTCTCACTTCCTCGAGTATTTTTAATGAGCTAACAGATAAGGTCGCTGAGGATGATAAGCTTATTGTGATGTAAATGGAATCTCAGCAAAGTTAAAACCGAAAGAACTGCGGATGCTGTAAATCAGGAACAAAAACAAAAATAAAAACAAAAACAGAGGTTGCTGGAAAAGCTCAGCAGGTCTGGCAGCATCAGTGAAGGTAAAAAACAGAGTTAACGTTTCGGGTCCGGTGAAGCAGCAAAGTTAGCTGAGTGATGGGAGACAGAGCGTGAATGGTGAACAATTGAGTTTCAGACTGGAGTAAAGTACGTGGTTGAGATTACAAGGGTTAGTACTGAGACCTCTGCTATTCTTGGTATCCATGAATAATCTATGCTTGGATGCAAAGGTAAACTTGCATAGTCGTGCTCTCTCATTAGAGAGAGAGAGAGAACTGATAGTGGTTTAGCTGATAGTGGACTCTCCTTATCAACCTCTCTCAAGCGAGGGAAGAGGTTGAGAAGGAGAGTATTTCACAATAAATGCTGTCGGTATTATCCTATGCTGCAAACCGACCATCCAGCCAATTATGTAAACAACTCACCAGAACATGTGCATCAACATGCATGATTTCAAAGTTATCAGATGACTTAAAATGTGTAACAATTGTAAAGTGTGAGAAGGATGGTGATAAAACAAGGAAGACATAGACAGCCTTTTTAGATCTCCATAGTGCAACACATGGTCAAATGCTGCCTGGTGTTAAGGGCTGTCACTCTCCCCTTACCTTCATTCCAAACTTGTTACTGAAAGTGCATCATAAACAAAAAGGAAAAATATTTCTGCATTCTTTTTCCTTATTGTGTATGTGTCAGGATTATGGTAATATATGGACTATTAAATTTTAAATTCCATCATCTAATTTAATATCTGGATCTCTCATAGACAAAAATGATTTTAAAAATGGACAAACCACTAACTTAAAACAGCCACAGCAGTCACCTAACTACACACATTAGCCAACTTTCATGAAGCCAGCATGAAATATATCTGCACTATGTGGATTGAAATTAACACTACATTGAAGGAAAATGAAGTTAGTCAATACAGTCTGGTGTGAAAGGGCACTAATATCCAACTTTGATTTAAATGTGGGCAAGAATTTTCACATGATGGAGGTGAAAATACATCACCTGCAATTATCAAGCTTGCAGACAATAAACTAGGCATGGAATTACACAGCCACCTTATACTTTAACTGTAACAAAAACAGAATTTGCTGGAAAAGCTCAGCAGGTCTGGCAGCATCTGTGAAGAGAAACGTTACCACTGATTTCTCTTCACAGATGCTGCCAGGTCTGCTGAGCCTTTCCAGCAAATTCTATTTTTCTTTCTGATTTACAGCATCCGCAGCTCTTTCAGTTTCTCCTTTAGCTGTGTTGTTTTGGCAGGGCAGTGGAGGAAAATTTTTGAACTGGAACCTCAAGAAGGAAAAGTGCTCTGTGACAATACTGACTAGAAAAAAACATCAGGTCACCACAATATTTCAAAAGGATTTTGCTACAACTGATGGCTTGAGACATTGTGCAAACAACCACGTCTCAGGTTAGAATATGTTTCATGGGCATTCTAAACATGTTAAACTGTATATTTTTGTTTCCTTTTTGTACTAGGCTCCATTTTTTCTGTAACTTTTCACCTGTGTATGATTGCTTAACATCATGCCTTTATTTTTCTTAGTGTTAACAGATAATAAACTTTCTCCTTGTTTGCTCAAGAAGATCTTCCAATTGGCTTAATCTTTCTGGTAACTATATTTCAATTGTGGAGAGGTATGGGAACTCTCTTCGCTTAGTTGTGATAAGGATTAAAATTCCACATTTGTAGAAATTAATTTTGAGTGCCTAAGTGATTGTTTACCAGCACTTAAGACTTCTTACATTATTGAATATTTACGTATACTGGGACAGGGAATCCCTAGCAAGTTCACTACTTAACTATCAGGTAGGTACAGAAACCATTGACATCATTTCCTGGATTTCACATCAAATTTTTTTGTGGGATAGCATTATGACGGAACTTTGAGATGGAGGACAACAATCACAGAATCACCAAATTTTTACAATACAGAAGGAGGCTTTTTGGCCCATCGTGCCTGCCCCAGCTCCATTAACTAGTGCCAAGCTACTGCCTTTCCCCATATCCCTGCACACCATTTCTAGCCAAATAATCATCCAACGTTCCCTTGAATGCCTGAATTGAACCTGTCCCCATTGCAGCCATCACATTTCCAAGCATACTGTAACTACTAGAAGCGCGAACCTTTTCTCTCACATCAGCCTTGTTTCGTTTGCACTTCACTTTAAATCACTTTACGAGGGCAGCAGTTTCCTGATTTCTGTACTTACTGTGCAAGTGTTATTTCTGAAGGTTGCTGTATGACTTCTTTCTTAATAACTGTGAGTGCTTGTAGCCTCATCATTATCTTTAACACAAAATCAATGCTATTACAACTGGAGAACTGAAACCTTAGACTAAGAAAGGTGAGCATATTATTTAGCTATTACAGCCATCAAAGGTACTGAACTGCTCAATAGATTGTGTTTAAGTTATTTAAGGACAGTTACAAAGAGATATTGATGTTAGCAACATTAGAGGTCTTAAAGATTGAAAAAGGTAGAAAAACAAGAATGAATTCATGACTGCTTCAAATATGCGAGCCTATTTGAATTCACTTTTCTATTCAGTTTGTAAAATAAAATGTATGTTTGCAGCTAAAGTTCAAAGTGGAATAAAACTAAACAATTGTTGTTTATAGACATACTAAAGTAGTACCAACATTTATTTTAATTTAATTTAAATGTTATCCTTTATTTAATTTTGCAAAGTGGTTCTGGTAATGAGGGCGTGTGATACCTTTTATCACTAATAGAAACATTCCTGTAGCACCCTGTGATTAACATAAGTAAAAGAAAATACTGAATTAAAACTAAAGATTAAGTTTAATTTTAATAATAGTTTGGCAGATTAAATTGATGTTAGGAATAGGAGGATTGCCGCTTCAAAAGTCAAATGCCTAAAGAAAAATCAAACAATTAGGTAAATGAAAATTGGAAAATTTGAGTTCATGCAGTGTAATCTGTGGAGATATTTACTGAGAGCTCAGGGGATATTTAATGTGATTTCAGGAGATGCATTGTGAAATTCATGTGAGAATATTTGTCAATTTAACTTGTATATTCTATTCACTCACTAATAACATAAAAATGATCTATTGAACAATCAACCTCTTCTTGAATTTATTACACTTCTATAGATTCACTTCTGTAATTAAGTTATTTCAAGATGGTAGTCTCTTCATTGTGATATGTCTGTGATTTAACTCAAGTTGGGATATTAATAAAAATGCTGTTCAGTACTTGAGTATTGCTTAAAATTGTATCCTTGTGAAATGTCTTTACAAGTGAAAGACAAAAACCTTCAAGAAAATGTCTTTTTTTCTGCAATAATCCAAAACGCTGTTGTGCATGCTATGCGAATATATTATACTTCATATCAATTTCACACTCAGTGAACAGCCCAGTGGTGTACTCAAGAAATGGATCCATAGGCTCAGATTTTTGCTAGGAAGGCAGGAAACTCGAAGTGAGAAAGTGGCTAGCTCAGCAGATCTGCCTCCATATAAATCTCCCCCCATATTCACTATTTGCTTTCCATGCGGGTGGGGAATCTATCAAGTTGAAATCATTGATCTTGAAGCAGTTCAAGTGCAACCATCAACATGGGTGAGTTGCGAAGCAGACTAGGCAGGCTGGACTTTCTCCCAGTCATATTAAAAGATGGTAAGCCTTCTAACCGTTGCCTCTTACATCCCATTGAACACACTCCCCATGCCCCCATGCTACCCACCATTGTCCCATTCCAATCCCCTGCCCACACACATTGATAGTAATACATACGAATGAATTAACCAGGTAATACAAAATACAAGACTAGAAATGCTTAAGAAAAAAAGAAAAAATAAATCCCATTCAGAGAAGTATTTTGAAAAGAGTACCGACTCTACAATCTTTATCTGAAAGCCAATCAAGCACTACTCTTCTTACTATCAATAGCAGAAATTTTATTCCAATTCACACCTTATAATCTTGTCCAAATAAATGTACATATTTTGACAGCAACAGATTAAAAATAGCTCTGATTGATATTCCTATGAGGTTACATCTTATCGTGTAAAGATCATAACGTTCCTCAAGTTGCCTAAAAAGACCCATGTTGATTGAGTCCACTCTGACCCTTGGATCGCAGCCAAGCATTTGCTATGATGCCATCTGAACTGTATCAACAGAACCGAATGGTCAGATATCTTTTTCTCCCAATGATGTCTAAGGAGACTAGGAGCACAGAAGTGGTAAGGGGAGCATGGAAGGAACACAATGGTGTGAGGAGGGGATTAGAGAAGCAACTAGGTGCCTGAGCTCAAACACATTGTTGCTTAACCTGAGGGCCATCTGGCATCACAATAGTGCTAATGGGAAGCTATTTCAGGAAACTGTTATCCCACAGTTAGCCTAGAATCCAGGGAAAACTCCCAATTTACAGGTGTCAATGTGCAGGTTATGCTGGAGGGTATGAAGCAGAGGAATGAGGAACGTTGCTGCAGGGTAGCAGGGGACATTGCTGCTACTGTTAGCAGCAGAAATAATCTGAGAAGAAGCTGTACTCAGTAAAGGTAAAGGTCTAATAATCTGATGGATTCAGGCAAAGTGAATACCACCCCTCATCTCTCAGGACAGGTCTCTGAGTATTCGACCTCCAACAGACACAATGGCTGAGGAGTCTCAAGGCATATTCTGGACTTGTCTGCCCAGGACACTTACTAATTCTTCAGTATGCCTGAGAGCCATAGTGTGATTCAGGAGGTATCAGTGTGGAAACATTTACATTCAAATGTGGGTGGCATGGTGACTCGGTGATTAGCACTGCTGCCTCACAGTGCCAGAGAACCAGGATGGATTCCAACCTTGGGTGACTGTATGGAATTTGCACATTCTCCCTGTGTCAACACCGGTTTCTGTGCTCCAATTTCCTCTCACAATCCAAAGATCTGCAGGTCAGTGTGAGGGATGTGCATGCTAGGTGGGTTAGCCGTGGGAAAGGTGGGGTTACTGGAATAGGATGGGTGGGATGAGATGATCTTCAGAGGATTGGTGCAGACTCAATGGGCCAAGTAGCTTCTTTCTGCACTGTGGGGATGCTATGCAATGAAGTGGAGCAGCTGCCAATGACTATGGAGGACCGTATTGCCTTATTTCATTCTGTTTTACCCTTGCAGAACAAGCAAGCACATCATGTCTTAGAGAAAGCACCGTAAGGTGAAGTATAACCCTTCCTACAGTTCATCACAACAACCATAAAGGAGGGGGAAATAGAAATAACCAGGATCACATATCAGAAGGAACTCTGCTCCAGCCAAATTGGCACTTATGGTGAAGATTGTGCTTATAGAAAGCATTGTGCTGATCACATAGGCAGCTCAGAATGACCTCCACACCACACCATTTGCCCTGAGTCAGTAGAGATTAGTTGAAAGTTTACTGAAAAAGATGATCACTCACAATCGTGGCATCCTGAAGAGACCTTTGAGCACTGCCCAATGTCCAGTTACCCCATGTGCAGCCTGTGTTTTGCAGCCTGCACTTCTGTGTTTTGCATCTTCCTTCCACTTCCTTAACCTCCTCTTTTTCCAGCTTCTGCTCCTCTTCTTGTCCCCATGAGCTTATCCTTCTAAGACCTCACCCTCCTCACACCTCTCTGCATGTTTATGCCTCAGAGAATGTAGCAAATCTCCATGATGGCTGTCACACTTACAGTAGCTGATTGCAGAATGACACCTGCCTGCTGCAGCCACTTCAAATGTATCCGAGAAAGCCCAATCACCTACTCAATTGTGGTTCTGGTCCAAAGATGGCTTCTGTTATTACCGCAGTGTGTACTTTATGCTAGGCAAGTAGCTAGTCCATCTTCACACAACCACCACAGTGTTATAGGTCAACCATCTTAGGTCTCCTGGCATTCTAGTAGAGGGATCAGTAGTTAATTCTTCAAGAGATATCCCAGGTTTTCTAGGGTCCATTAGGGTACATTGTAGGGCAATACAAAGAGCAGTAGCAGTCTGGAGTGAAAGAGGATGAAGAAGTTACAGCAGTTGCCAGCAAAGAAAGTGCATGCATTGAGGAAGTTCTTGTTATGGTCAAAAGCCAGTTGGACACTATGCAATGGAATGTCCACCTACTGATGCAGCTGATTGGCTGGTCACTGGGAACTTTAATGATCACATGGGTGCATTTGAAGATGACATGCATCTAGGGGAATCCATCAATGGCAGTGAAAGGTGACCAGCTAGCTCTTATTTTAATGGTCCATTCCATACTTGGGTGGTTGTCCCATGGCCCCAGGCTGATTGTCAAGGGGTGCAGTTTGTCTTATGTTTCAGCCATTTGTGCAGAACATGCACTCATGCAATCCTCCTAACAAGCCACTCTTAAATAACAGAAACTCCCCATACATGCTGGTAAAGTTGGGCAGGAAATATCCTCCACTCCTTTCTAAAACTAACCAGTCTTACACATTTGCAAGCAGCTCGCAAAATGCCACTCATGCTACCCAGGTCTTATAGGTTCATCACTCCTGTGTGTCCCTTAATTCCTGATAGCTGTTCAACTTGGCTATGAAACTAAGTATGCTCTGTCATGTATTTGTCATGTACTGAAAGCTCAGATATGATCTCCATGGAGACCAGTAATCTTTGAAGGGGCAACCAAATTCCCAGTTATTAACATAAAGAATTGTACCAATATTTTCACATTTTATACAAAACTTTTTAAACATACAAGAATTAAGTAAAATAAGTGTAACTAACTTAACAGTATAATTATTAAACATTTTCTCTTTAATCCCAAAAGCCTCACAAGAAACCTTCCATGTAATATCATTTCCACCTGAGTTCAGCTCTACATTGAAAGATCTTGTGGGGCTATTTCCTTTGACTGTGACTAATCTAATGTGTGCCATAGCTCTCCGGAATTCACTTTAATTCTCCTCATGCTTCCGTTATTTTCGAAGACATGAGATACCTCAGAGTCCTTCCTCTGGCATCTGGCCAGGCGACGCTTCAGCTCACTTTAAACACTGAATGATTGTGCACACTCTTCCTCAAGCATGATTTCTACAACCTAACACTGTGCAGTCGCAGCTCATTTTACATCTACATCCAAATTTGGTTTCAGTGTTGATTCACTGCCATTCCTTTCTCATGTTCGTAGGAAGTCGAAATCTAATCGGAGAGTTTAACCCACTTGGTACTATTTTCGTTAAAATTCTGATAGAATAGTCAGAATATATCCTGCTAACTCCAGATTCCTTTTCAGTAAATCCCTTACAGACCTACGCACAATTCCCAAATGAAGAGCCCCAGTCTTAGCAGTGCTAATAACAACAATCAGCTCACAGACATTGTTTATCTAGAATCTGAATGAAAAGAAAGCAGTGCAGAACTAAAAGCAATTTTGATTAACAACCTCTTAATAAACCCTAGTGTGATACGTTTGCTTGAACTATGAACATAATTGGCTATGTTTCTATCTTCGTCACTTCTTCGACACAGATTTATTGCTGTAAGCATGTGACTCAGGAATTTGACTGTGTACCCCCAGCAATATTTGGTCCATGTAATCACATCATGAAAGTTTGCCCCATCATGTTGACAGCAAATTTGCTTTCAAAACTCCTGAATAGAAAAAGCTTAGGATAGTATGTACAATTTTCCTGAAAAAGCAGTGTTGTAAGATAAGTTATGCTGATTTTATAAACAGATAAACAACTTTCTGGAAGTTTGCAATGAATCGTGATTCTCACTTTATGTTGTTACTGAAGTGACAATTCTATTTCAATCTGACTAATATTAAAAATCCAACATTCACTAAACCTTACATCCTGTGTCACATCCTTCTCACACATTTGCATCAACTTTTTTTTTATTAGAAATTCCTATGCTCACATTTATAATGAAAACTGATTTTCATCTGCTTGTTACACTGTGATTACACCCACTGTGGGACACTCTTGCATCAGTTTCACATCATCCAGACTCTGACTACATGGCAGAGAAATTACACTGTCTCATTTACCATTGACCAGAGTAAATGGCGGGAATCAGCACATAGACATTAGCCCGAATGTTCCAACGGCCAGGTAAGTGTTTCTGAAACACAGATGGGAGTTGCACATGGGACCCTGATGAATCCCCTGTCTAGCAGACTATGAGCGAATTGCCTGGGAAATTGAATTCTCTGCTCAGCAATTCCCCTGCATCTGGAACCTTCTAAAATTATTCATTTAGACAAATAAATAAAAAAAAGGTTCTGCTGCAATAAGTAAATAGTTACTCAAGAAAACATAAAAGCTTAAAGCTGAATCTTACCGTATTTTGTCTAAATATCATTTTCATTGAGTTTCATGGAAAGTGTCTCACCCTGAGGCCTAGTGGTTTTCTCGTACTATCATTCCTAAACTTGCCTTATTACTGCCTACCCTGTCCCATCAAAGAACAAAGAAAATTACAGCACATCAACAGGCCCTTCGGCCCTCCAAGCCTGCGCTGATTCAGATCTTCTATCTAAACCTGTCACCTATTTTCCAAGGATCTGTATCCCTCTGCTCCCTGCCCATTCATGAATCTGTCTAGATGTGTCTTAAATGATGCTATTGTGCCTGCCTCTACCACCTCCGCTGGCAACGCATTCCAGGCACCCATCACCCTCTGCGTAAAGAACTTTCCATGCATATCTCCCTTCAACTTTTCCCCTCTCACCTTGAATCGATCCCTCTCTTCCAATGCTAGCTGGAATCTGCCAATCTCTGTAGCTGGAAGAACTCGGAATTGCAGGGATATTTCAGAATAGACTGCTATCCCTGGCACCAGGGCCATCTTTAAAGGCTGCTGTGCACTGGGCCAAACACCATCACTCCAGAGCCGCCCTACACCGTGAGTGACATTTGTCACCCGCTTTGTTGATGGGGACCTTGAAGTCCTGATGGGGAGGCTCATGCAGGGGCCAGGACCAGCAGCAGATGCCATGAGACCAAGACCCTGCCAGGTTATCCTGAGGTTTTCACCAGGGTCAGTGAAATCTCAACCATCTGGGGGGACACACAGCTGTCCCGTAACGAGAACAATGACCTTCTCTGCCTGTCACGATAAGTGTAATAATCTTCTCCCTGTGCCTTACACTCACTCTTCCTCTGTGACTGTAATCATCTCAACCAAGCTCAAGCTCCACCATTCTCACTACTGCCTTCAACTATATCCCTGCCTTACTCTCAACCACCCAATCCCACACTACTAACCCTACATGGATGCTATGGCTCATATTCACTCATTGGGAACACTTCAGCATCTTTCCCCTACCTGCACCAGCAATAAGAACCATGCCACCCAATTTCACTTCACTGGTTCCCTGCATTCCTCTCAGTGCAGGAGTTATTTTCCAGGCTTTGTTTAAAAATTAATCTAGGCTGCCGACACTGATTGGTTAACGCATTGCCATGAGAAATGAACCTGTGAATGGCTGTCACCTATTTTGTTGAGTTGAAATGGGGTGGGGTAGAGGAAGTGTACGGTATGCTTACATGTTACTTTGCCCATCTTAGCTAGTGTTTTCTCCATGGGAATACCCCTGCAATTTGTGTTCACTTGCTAACCAATCTCCTCTCATACAATGTTAATGTTGATTGTTCCCTTAAATTGATCTTCTTGTAAATTTGCCTGATCAGTACAAAATACTTCTGACAAAATGTGTCTTTTCTTTCACTGTACCAAAATGGTACACCACCCAAAGAGTATTCTTAACAACATACTGATCATTGTGAGATATGACATAGGAGAGCTGCTTGTATTGCATACAGAATCATTGATGGGGACCATTAGCCCATTGAGGCTGCAAAATCCTTTGAAGAACACCACACTGAGATCTAAGCCCCCCACCTCCCACACCACCCCATCCCCATAGCCTTACACTGAAAATGATTAATCCCGCTAACCTGTACATCTCTGGACACTATGAGCAATTTAGAATGGCCAGTCTACCTAACCTGCACATCTTTGGGCTGTGGGAGGAAACTGGAGCACCTGGAGGAAATCCAACCAGATATGGGGAGAACGTGCTCATAGGCTGTCACCCTAGGCTGGACTCCAAACCAGATCTGTGGTGCTGTGAGACAGCAGTGCTAACCACTGGGCTGCAAGGTCACCTTAAATAGCTTTAATCAACCTGTTCAGAGATGGTTTACAACACCTCTGCAGTAGGTGGAACTCAAACCTAGACTTTCATGCCTTAGAGGTGGGGACACTATCATTGCACCACAAGGGCTCCTCATATGGTGCAAGTCTCCTTTAATTGCAAAACCTACTTCTCCATATTATAGGAGGGATGTGATGGCACTGGAGAGGGTGCAGAGGTACATCAGGATGTTGCCTACTCAGGGTGTAGAGTTTCAGGAGGAAGCTATGAAGAGAGATTGGATGGACGAGGGTTATTTTCCTTGGAGCAGAGGGGATTGAGAGGGGCATAACTGAGATATATATATAATTTTGAGAGTCATTGACAGGTTTGGCAGGAAGAGACTTTACCCTTGATGGAGTGATCGATGACCAGAGGGTATAGACTTAAGGTAAGGTTCAGGAAGTTTAGAGGAGATGTGAGGAAAATCTTGTTTTATCCAGACTGTGGTGGGAGCCTGGAAATCACTGCCTGCAAGCATGGTACAGGCAGAAACCCTCATAATATTTCAGAAGTGGGATAGGTATGCAGGGATATGGGCCAAATGCAGGCAAATGGGACTTAGCTAAACTGTGAAAAAGGGTCAGCATGGGCAAATTGGGCCAAAGTGCCTGTTTCTATGCTGTAGACCTCTGTGACTGTATAAGTACTTAAATGAGCACTTACAATGCCTTGGCCTCCAAGGCTATGGGCCAAGTGTTGGAAATGAGATTAGAATAGTTGTCTTTGTTTTTAACTGGTGTGGATGCAATGGACCAAAGGTCCTTTTCCCTTGCTGTAGATCATATATTGTGTCACATATTTATTCACGCATTTCTGACTTAATTAGAAGTCAGACGTATTGTTGCTTTACCACCTTTCCTCTATGCATTACTGATTGGCTGATTCTAACAGACTGAAGCTCCTAATTCTTGATTTTGATCTTCTCCGGCCCATTTCTAATTCCAATTCCATTCAGATCCAGCACCATGTCAGGAGGAAAACTCATTTACAAGAAACGCAGGCTTTTTCATTTTAGTAGACCTTCTCAGACGTAACTTACGAGGAACATAGTCATACTTTTCAAAATAAATGCAAACCACATCTGTCAACCTTTTCTCGAGTATTTGACCACTCTAAAATTGTCCATATTTGCCAGCTATACCGGTTATTCATGCAGCTAACGCTGTGAAGGATATGTCAATATTCACTTATCCTGTCAAATTAACTGCAAAGGAACCCTGCCAAACAGGTCTTCACCCATTGCCATTGAATAATGTCACAAATTCAATAGTCCAAATCTTTCCAGTTACCTAATCACAACACTTTAGTTTTAAAGCCCAAGATCCATACCTATTGACATAAACTGCCAAGCTGAACTCTCAATCATCACTGTGAGTCCGTGGACTATAATCTCCATTAGCAGCAAGTGGAACCCCTAAGCCCGAACCTTGTGGACATTTTGGACCCCTGTCAAACCATTAAAAGCAAAGAGCATTTGGAATGCCTGCTAACCCCTTCACTTGGTGAATTAATGATTCTTGCTCCTTCCTGTTGGTGCACTTTTACATGCCCCAAAATGACCGAGTACAATTGGTCCCTCAAACCCCAACAGCAAAACAATTTGCCCACCAGAACCATCCCTCCCATCTCTCACCATATCCTGTACATCATTTAGAATGTTTATACCTTCCCTCGAAAACCTAGGTTGGCCCAGATCAGTCAAAACAGCTCTTTTATATATTGTATAATATATAAAATATGTGCGTATGTGAGAAACAAAAACAAGAATTGCTAGAGAAACTCAGCAGGTCTGGCAGCAGCTGTGGGAAGTAAGCAGAGTTCACATTTCAAGTATTGCAGTTCTGATGTAGGGTCACCAGACTCAAAACGTGAACTCTGCTTTTCTCCCACAGATGCTGCTAAACCTACTGAGTTTCTCCAGCCATTTCTGTTTTCATTGCAGCTACATATAGTTTGCTGCTGTCCCCAATCTCACTGAGAGTTTATCTACATTTCCTGCCCTGCTCCTCCACCCCTGACCTCGACAAGCTCCTTCCCCACTGACAGTTTTCCACTCTCCCCTTATTGACTGACAATTCTAATTGCTGTCTTCCTCTTCCACTGCTGTGGTACTGTACGTTCTGGCAGATATCGCCGCAGTCAAACTGCGGTAGAATATTTTATGCTCCATTCTTATTACTCTCCCCTGTGGAGTTCCTTCTGCAGATAAGTCATGATTACAAAGCTGAAGTAATGTGATATGGGAAGATATTCAGCACCTAATTATGTGATAATGTCTCTGCTTTCCGTGCAACCATGCAATGTTAAAGGAACAAATAAAGTCACACCATTTCCCGTATAAATATTAAAGTTCTTAAGTTTTATTATTTTATGCAATATACCCTTAAAAAATGCTTACTACGTGCACATAAAGGAAAGTAATAACAAGAAACACACACATTCTCTTTATTTCTTCATCCTGTTGTTTTTACCGTAATTACTATTATTGCTACACTAAAATTCATTTGGTCCATTTCATAATTTTGTGGATTTGATCATGGGTTACAGAATTACAGAATCACATATACAGAAGAAGGCCATTTAACCCCTGTGATGGCTGTTTAATTGAGCTATCCATATAATCCTGCATATGCTTTCCCTCATGGACAGCAAATATTTCCCTTCCAAGCAGATATTAATTCACTTTTAACAACCAACCTCATAAAACAATTGTCTTCATCTCTCAGTTTTTTGTAATTCCATCAACCGATTTAATACATGGGACTTGCTTTTGAAATAAAGTGTTAAATGAGCCAGGAGACTGTGTTTTGAATGATTGTCTGGGGAGCTTCCCTGCAGAATTTCACAATTGCCTTTACTTGAATTTTGTGGGAAATAAGCCTGAGGACAATTAACAAAATTCACTTTATCTGCAGCAACTGCCTGATCTTCTGAAGAGTCAAATTGGATTTGAAATGTTGACTCTGTTTCTCTCTCCCCAGATGCTGTCAGACCCACTGAGTTTCTCCAGTACTTTTTTTGCTCATTATCTTTGATTACAATTTTGTCTGTTGGTTGCAGAGGAACATCAAGAAGACATGCTGGATAGGATGACAGCAGCTTTCTCTCAACATTCTTTTTTGAAGCTTAGGCTCTATCTCTTATGGGTTGGGACAAATCACAGAAATAGATAACTTAAGAATAAAAGAAACATTGAGGGACACAGGACCTACTGTGGAAAGGATACATTACAGTTTAAGAGAGATTGTGTGCAGAAGAACAATCAACTTACATCAGCTACAAGATCACTGAAACCTTAAGATTATTAAAGGAAGCTTGGAATATATAATTTTTAATAACATGGACTTTGACATTTTCACTTCCATTTTATCTACCCTATAACTTGTTCTGTTTTGCAAATTAGCATGTATACATGTCCAAGATTTCAGACCAGCTTTTTTTTTTATTAAGTGTTACACTTTACTTGACTAAGTTTATAATAAAACAGCTCCCTAACTTTGCCTAAGTCAAGACATCTGTCTAGCTTGCTTCTTCATAAAGCTGTAAAAATGCCCATGCACATATTAAATTTGAAAATCACACCTTTAAAAAATACAGATTTAACTAATCTCAGGAGCAAAAAGAGAACATATTCATCTCACCACAGGTGCACATAACAACAGGAACAATGTATTTCTTGTGAAAGTTATTTTCTGTTTCTGTTCAAACCATGTTGAATGTTAAGATTGTGTGAGTTTCCTGTTTTGTACCGTATAGTCTGTTGGACATGGCTTAATATACAGCCTCAGCCAGTCCTCCTTTTGATACTTGGGAAAGAAGATTGATGAAAGTTAATCACAACATGAATAATTGAAATGTTTTAAGTGCATCTAAAGCACTGCAAAGGCAGAATTGGTTCAAATGAATTAATTGCTGGAAGCTGATGGTAGGCAGGGTGGATAAAAAGGTGTTTAGCATGCTTGCTTTCATTGCTCAGACCTTTAAGTATGTGTTGGAATGTCATGTTATGATGTTACAGGGTGTTGGTAAAGTCTTTTCAGGAGTACAGTGTGCATTTCTGGTTGCCCTGGTATAGAAAGGATATCACCAAATTAGAGACTTTTCAGATAAAAATTTACCAGGATGTCACCAGGAATGGAGGGTTTGAGTTATAAAAATAGGCTGGATAGACCGGGACTTTTTTCACTAGAGCGTAGGAGGTTGAGAGGGTGACCTTATAGAAGTTTATAAAATCATGAGGGGCACAGATAAGGTGAATAACAAGGGTGTTTTCCTTAGAGTGGGGGAGTTCAAAACTATGGGGCATATTTTTAAAGTGGGAGAAGGAAATTTTAAAAGGGACACGAGGGGCAACTTTTTTAACACCGAAGGTGGTTTGTATATGGAATGAACTGTCTAAGGAAGTGGTGTGTGCAGGTATAGTTACAAAGTTTAAAATACATTTGTATAAGTACATGAATAGGAAACGTTTGGAGGGATTTGGACTAAACACAGGCAAGTGGGACTAGTTTAGTTTGGGAACATAGTCAGTGTGGATGGAGCGGCGCAGTGTCTCAGTGGTTAGCACTGCTTCCTCATAGCACCAGGGACCCAGCGGGACCCAGTTTCGATTCCAACCTCGAGCAACTGCCTGTGTGGAGTTTGCACATTCTCCCCGTGTCTGCATGGGTTTCCTCTAGGTGGTCTGGTTTCCTCCCACAGTAAAAAGTTATGCAAGTTGCCTGGATTAGCCATGCTAAATTGTGCAAAGTGTCCAGAGCTGTGTAGGTTAGGTTGAGTGGCCATGGTAGGTGTAGAGTTACAGGAATTGATTAGGAGGCTGGGTCTGGGTGGGACGCTCTTCAGATGGTGGGTGTGGACTCACTGGGCTGAATGGCCTGTCTCCACACCGTAGGGACACTAATTGGACTGTTAGTCCATGCTGTATGATTCTATGACTATGTTGTCTGTCCAAGTGTGGCACAGATATCTTCAGCATTAGTATTCATCAGCAAACACGTGAGACAAAGTTCTAGACCCCATTGTATTCTTGTTAGGAGCGGATTAAGAGGTCAAACTGCAAGGGAGGTTGACAAGGTTATGTTTATGCCTCAGTAAAACAACAGAGTTCAGCCGATAGACTGATTGTCGTGGAGGCACTTCATGCTTAGGCGCACTGTGTGTATCTAAAGTTGTCCCTGGTAAACTGGGGATTTCTCTCAAAATTACTCCAGCATCTGGTTAAGTCGTTCATATGCATGGCCCCTTCTTCAGGTTCATCCGATTCACCTTCGTCATAGGAGGGTTGATGTTCATCCTACTTGCCTTGTTGTAATGGTTTTGTGCAGTGTACAGAACAGCATAACTACTTATGATCCCATCTAGGATGTATATTGCAGACACTCTGCTGGCAGGACAAGGCTATGAAAGACCATTTTCATCAAGTGAAGGCTTGGGATTGATTGTATCTCTCTTATGCAGTGCTGTAGGGATGTGTCAACAAACAGGTCTACTTGGGATCTATCTAGCTGTCAGCTGATAGAGCATATAAAAAGTCCTGGGGATGGTGTAAAATCCACATGTCATGACGGCTCCATCAGAGTCAGCCACACCAGTTGTACATTCATAGAGTGAAAGTCGTTGTGATTTAATCTTCATGAATGCTGTTAAGTGGTCTCAGGGACCTGAATTGTACATGAGTGCAGTTGAAACCCCTTGCACTGCAAGGAAATGAGTGATGGTGTCAAAGGCCACCAACAGTTTTGCCTGGTTGCCAGCATCTGTTGGCAAATGGATAAATTAATTGGTATGATGGGAGAAGGCACAGATCACCTCCTTTAATACTACATGTGGTAATCTGTAATGTGCTGTACATGTCACTTACTGAGTCCTTGAATCTACTTGAGCACAATCGGCACAGGATTCCCACCAAATCCCAGCAACCTCAGGTCTTGCTTAACAATCCCAGCCATCTCATTTCCTAGGACAATGTAAGTCCTTTCTGTTATTGCCTCTCAGACACCTGCAGGTATTTAGTTCCAACTTCTTGTCCTGAGGATGTGGTACCTCAATGTTTGTTTCCTACAATACCTTCCTTGAACAATTGCATTCTGATCAGCCTTCATCTTTGATAATGAGTGGTGCTTGTGCTGCAGCCCTTGTGGTTGACACTTCTTTGATGTACCCTATCTCCTCCTACTCCAAACATTTTGGGAATATTATGTGTATAAGACTTATAGAACATAGAACAATACAGCGCAGAACAGGCCCTTCGGCCCTCGATGTTGCGCCAACCTGTGAACTAATCTAAGCCCATCCCCTACCCTATCCCATCATCATCCATATGCTTATCCAAGGACTGTTTAAATGCCCCTAATGTGGCTCAGTTAACTACATTGGCAGGCAGGGCATTTCACGCCCTTACCACTCTCTGAGTAAAGAACCTGCCTCTGACATCTGTCTTAAATCTATCACCCCTCAATTTGCAACTATGCCCCATCATACTAGCCGACGTCATCATCCTCGGAAAAAGACTCTCACTGTCCACCCTATCTAATCCTCTGATCATTTTGTACGTCTCTATTAAATCCCCTCTTAGCCTTCTCCTCTCCAATGATAACAGACCCAAGTCCCTCAGCCTTTCCTCATAAGACCTTTGCTCCAGACCAGGCAACATCCTGGTAAATCTCCTCTGCACCTTTTCCAATGCTTCCACATCCTTCCTGTAATGGGGCGACCAGAACTGTACGCAATATTCCAAGTGAGGCCACACTAGCGTTTTGTACAGTTGCAGCATGACATCACGGCTCCGGAACTCAATCCCTCTACAAATGAAACCGAACACACCGTATGCCTTCTTAACAGCACTATCAACCTGGGTGGCAACTTTCAGGGATCTATGTACCTGGACACCAAGATCCCTCTGCATATCCACACTACCAAGAATCTTTCCATTGACCCAGTATTCTGCCTTCCTATTATTCTTCCCAAAGTGCATCACCTCACTTTATCTGCATTGAACTCCATTTGCCACCTTTCAGCCCAATTCTGCAGTTTATCCAAGTCTCCCTGCAACCTGCAACATTCTTCCACACTGTCCACCACTCCACCGACTTTAGTGTCATCTGCAAACTTACTAACCCATCCACCTATGTCTGCGTCCAAGTCATTTATAAAAATGACAAACAGCAGTGGTCCCAAAACAGATCCTTGTGGCACACCACTAGTAACCGGACTCCAGGCTGAATATTTTCCATCAACCACCACTCTTTGCCTTCTTTCAGAAAGCCAGTTTCTAATCCAAACTGCTAAATCTCCCTCAATCCCATGCCTCCGCATTTTCTCCAATGGCCTACCATGTGGAACCTTATCAAAGGCTTTACTGAAGTCCATGTACACCACATCAACTGCCCTACCCTCATCCACATGCTTGGTCACCTTCTCAAAAAACTCAATGAGGTTTGTGAGACACGACCTGCCCTTGACGAATCCATGTTGACTATCTCCAATCAAATTGTTGCTTGCTAGATGATTATAAATCCTATCTCTTATAATCCTTTCCAAAACTTTTCCTACAACAGACGTAAGGCTCACTGGTCTATAATTACCTGGGTCATCTCTACTGCCCTTCATGAACAAGGGCTCAACATTTGCAATCCTCCAGTCATCTGGTACTTAACCTGTAGCCAATGACGACTCAAAGATCAAGGCCAAAGGCTCCATCATCTCCTCCCTAGCTTCCCAGAGAATCCTCGGAAAAATCCCATCCGGCCCAGGGGATTTATCTACCTTCACACCTTCTAAGATTGATAACATTTCCTCCTTACTAACCTCAATCATTTCAAGTCTAATAGCCCGTATCTCAGTCTTCTCCTCTACAATATTCTCCTTTTCCCGAGTGAAAACAGATGAGAAATATTTCTTTAGCACCTCTCTGATCTCCACAGGGTCCACACACAACTTCCCACTTCTGTCTTTGACTGGCCCTATTCTTACCCTAGTCATCCTTTTATTCCTCACACATCTATAGAAAGCTTTAGGGTTCTCCTTAATTCTACCTGCTAATGACTGCTCATGTCCCCTCTTTGCTCTTCTTAATTCTCTCTTTAAATCCTTCCTAGCTAATCTGTAACTCTCCATCGCCTCATCTGAACCATCTCGTCTCAATGTCACATAAGCCTCCTTCTTCCGCTTAACAAGAGATACAATTTCTTTTGTAAACCAAGGTTCCCTTACCTTATCACCTCCTCCCTGCCTGACAGGGACATACTTATCAAGGACACGCAATATCTGTTCCTTAAACCAGCTCCACATTTCGATTGTCCCCATCCCCTGCATTTTGCTACCCCATTCTATCCCTCCTAAGTCTTGCCTAATCACATTATAATTGCCCTTCCCCCATCTATAACTCTTGCCCAGTGGCATGTTCCTATCCCTTTCCATTGCTCAACTAAACATAACCGAATTATGGTCACTCTCTCCAAAGTGCTCACCTACCACTAAATCAAACACCTGGCCTGGTTCATTACCAGGTACCAGATCCAGTGTGGCCTCCCCTCTTGTCGGCCCTTCGACATACTGTGTCAGGAAACCCTCCTGCACACATTGGACAAAAAAATCATTATCATTATTCTCTGTACAAAACTGTACAAAGAACATAGACCTGAGAACATGTAAGTACGTGGATTTCGCTCACAGACTTGGTGAGCTGTAAGGTTTCTAACTCCTTTTATTGTCCGCAACCAAAATTCCAAACAGAACACACTGGGCTTCTCCACTTCGATCTCCAGTGCTGCCACTTCATATTCTTTGGGAGATAGAATATGGTCCTAGTGTGGTTTGTATTAGAACGTGCCACCCTCCTCCTGTCACCTCCATACTTGTCCTCATCGCACGTGACTGCGCCAAAATTGCTTTGTACCTTCCCTCCATAATCCTCCAACCATCAACAACCCCTCCAATTAATCAGTCCCTCCTCATTCTCCAACTGGAAATCCTCTTTTTTCCCTCACTGGCTCTATATCAATTCCCATTGATATTCCCCCTCTGATTCCAACCGTCTCCATTTTATTCTTAAAATTTTTGTTACATCCCATAACCTGTCTCCGGATACGCCCTCTGTCATCCCTTGGATTCCTCTTCCACTCCTGCCCATCCCAATGCCCTCCCCAATTTACCCATACTTCTCCAGACTCACCTTTGCCAATTCTCAAAGGACGTGGAAGCTGCCATTCTTCTGCTCCTCCTCTTTGTACCTCAGTTCCTCTTGCTCATATCTTCAAATTCAACCACTGAGTGCCACGCTACTAATGCAACCTCTTCTTTTGACATCCCCACCCTGTATTTCTAGCAAACTCATCTCCAAACAACAAACATATGTTCTTCATTCAAATTGGGAAAGGTTTTGTGATTGTTTAAAATATTTCCCAACAGAAATGCTGAGTTGGATTTGCACTTCAAGGGAAAAGTGATGGTTCTGTTCTGTCAAACCGGTGTGTGTCTTTTAGACCTAGACTGAGATAAAACCTGATAAAAACAAAGCAGTTCAGTTAGCCTATTTAACAACGAGTGTGTACGTTTTTAAATCTGCAAATGAGTTTCTAAGAAAACAAGCCTCCATGACATTTGCCAAGTGACTTCATAAAATTATAATAAACAGAGTAATAGTAGCTGATGTCTGTCAATGTTTGTTGCATGTTGATTTTATTAAGGGAACCTTTGAAGAATATGCTTTGCGCTATACTATCACCTGCAATTTTGTGGTGCGTTGGTACATGTCACGTACTTTCATAAGGTTCGGCATGAAACTGACCAAAAGGTATAGGTTCGTTCTCCTTGGCCCTGCTCTTGCATTTCAAACACTGACTCTGTTGCAGGAAGCTGTATGACAGTGGTCAGTGACTGATGACCACACATTTCCTTTTAAAACAGCACAAACGGCGCGATCGCATGAAGCTATTAAAAGTGTAACTGCCGCAGGTACGTGACAAATCTCCGGCTCAATTATGATTTTGAAAATTGCTGCTTTTTAAACAAATTATAAAACAAAATACTTATAAATCTGTTCAACCCACAGTTAAGAATTAATATTTAGCAAAACATCTCAGTAAAACAATGTTTTTCAATTCTTTGCTCTTTGGTGCTGTGCTATGTTAACAGTTTAAAAATCTGCAGTTAAATTTCACCAAACGTTTGCGCAAGCAGAGTATTTTGTTAAGATTATTGTTGAATTGATAGTATTTATGTTCAGGTCAGTTCATGTGGTTAGCTGAGAACCTAAATGTCTGTGGTGATAGAATGTTCATTCTTTACTGGTCATTTAAAAAGGAAATTCTTCTGGACAGTAAAGCACATGATCATGATTCAGGTGTGTTTTCTGTACTCACTTTGTTGATATGAAAGAAGCTTCAGTAAACAGTTCTTATTTTTGTTCATGATTATTCCATGTCAAATTGTTAATTTATAAAGTTGAAATTGTGAGTCTAAAGTAGTCAGCATCGATATTGCTTAGTTTATTTTAATTTCATGTTTTATATTGTGGAATCTGTGATAGAAAACTATTTCAAGATATAAAAACTAGTTATTCAGTGATGATAGTAGTATTATTTTTGAACGGGCATGCTAAAGCTTGTTATAATGACATATAATCTTCCATTGCGAAGTAATAACCATTGAAATAATAATGTGATTAATTGATAACCAAATCGATAACATACACCATAGATGATTGTTCAACAATACATGTCAAAATCATTCTAATCCTGGCTTCAGATAGTTGACATCTGTTTTATAAAATGTAATAGCAGCCCCATGTAACCAATACCACGTTTGCCTCTGTTTTGAATAACAACTTTTTCAATTCTTTTTACGCAATAGCTTGCTTCGAGAGAATTATTAACTCAAACTTATTTGCTGTGAGCTTCTCAAATGAAGTAATTTGCATAAAACATTTTCATTATGTTGCCTTCATTATGGTTCAAAGATGGCCAAAAATCTTCAGTGCACAACTTTTATTGTTTCACGTTAAAGTAACAGTGAACTAATTGGTTTAATTATCTCCTTTGTTCTGAAATAAATTTTACACTGTCTTTGCGCATTCACAAAATATTGTTTGGCTTATTTTAGTTTTAAAGACATTTTCATTGAACAGCAAATTCTGCAGCATAAAAAAGGTTTGTAAGTATCTATATAATAATGGATTAATTCAGTTTGAAGATAGAAATAATTTCCAGCCCTAAAGACCTCTTGGCTATTTTACTGATTAAGTAATGACTGTACATTTAAGTTCATATTGTATCTATTCAAAGCTTCAAGACTTCACAAATGCACCATGTGATATTTCAAATCTTGTTTATATTAGCAGGACATTAAATTTAAGTTTTGTTTTGTGAATATTCAGAATTTCATGTAAAGGTTAAGGGAATCCCTGAATATTTGATATGAATAATGTTATGTTGCCTTTGGATTCTAAATTACGTAAAGTGTTCAACTCCATGCAGCATGTGGAACAAAAGAAATTAGTTCATATTGTACACTTGCAGCATTTTCTATTTTAATACTGAATCATTGAGTTTCAATATATAAATAAAATGTCGCAATGTTAAGATTGGCTAAACAGAATTCAAGTCATTTTGTTGTGGCAAATTCACAAAGGTTTGACTGAGTTCATAGAATAGATCTGAATTATTGATGGTGATAGACATTTATTGAAATTATCATCGAAATAAGTGTCTGAGAACGTGTGGTCATCTAATTTACAAAGACTGAAACATAGGCCTTTCTTTCCCCTTACAGTTCTGTTTATTTTAAGCAGTAATGTTCATTCATAAATACAAACATCTTTAACCTGCTCACTTCACTAAATACCATTACTGTATAATGCTTGCACTCAATTCTGTGAAACTCCATTTATTGAAAAGTTATTCTAATATAAATAAGCAAAGATTAATTTTGGTCAGCAATTTGGGCTGAAGTTTGGATTCTCAAGTTAGATATCGAAAGTTAAACCATATTGGATAGTATTAATTATTATGTCAAAATAGAAAAACTATGGAGTACATTATGGATTTTTTGTGTTAAGTATTTTAAGATTATACGTTTCAAAAAAAGTTTTTTGAAATTTTCAGAATAACAAATTCAAAAAAGTTTCATAATTGCTGGTGATATTACTTTGGTTTTAATGGAAGAAAAGTCATGAGCAGTCCACCTCGAATTTTCTTCCATGTTTTGGGCATATAAGCACGGTAATGCTGAATTAATTACCCCACAGTTTTATGTACATTTTAACTGCTGGGTCATTTCTTGAAAATGTTCTCTGTTAATTATTTTTCAGATGCTGATAGAACTGAAAAGCATTTTATTTTGTTATATTCGATAAGAAGGCTACAATAGCTAAAAATGAATCATTGAGGCATGGCAAAATGTAGTTTCAGTTTTATTTTATTCACTCATGGGGTATGAGAATTTATTGCACATCCCTTGTTACATTTGAGAAGGTGCTGCTCAGCTGCTGTCTTGGGCAGTGCGGTCACATGCTGCGGCTAGACCCACAATGGCATTAGGGAGGCTATTCCAGAATTTTGACCCAGTGGCAGTGAAGAACCGGCAATATGTTTCCAAATCAGGCTGGTGAGTGGCTTGGAAAAGAACTTGCAGATGGTGGTGTATCTTTTGCATTTGGCCTTCTAGATGGAGGTGGTTGTAGGTTTAGATGGTGCTCTCTGAGGATCTTTGGTGGAATTTTCTGCAGTGCATCTTGTAGGTAACACACACTGCTGCTACTGAGCATTGATGGTGGAGGAAGTGGATGATTGTGGAAATAGTGCCAATCAGGTGGGCTGTTTCTTCCTGGATCGTGTCTAGCTTCTTGAGTGTTGTTGGAGCTGCATCCATCCAGGCAAGTGGGGAGTATTCCATCACACTCCTGACTTGTACCTTGTAGATGGTTGATAGGCTTTGGGGAGTGAGGAGGTGAGTTACTTGCTGCAGTATTTCTTGCTTCTGACCTGCTCTTATTGCCACTGTGTTTAATATGGTGAGTCCAGTTGACGTTCTGGTCAAGTTAACCCCCAGGATGTTGTTATTGGGAGAATTCTGTGATTGTAACATCATTGAATGTCAAAGGGCAGTGGTTACATTGTTTCTTATTGGTGGTGGTCATTCTTTGGCCTATTTTTCTGAGCTGTTGGCTTGAAATTGATAGTTCAAGAGCAGAACACACAGCGAGCAAGACAAGAATTATATTGGAGTGTGCAATTTTTAATTTGCACACCACAGAGAGCTAGACATGACCATGGGCCCACGTACTGCACTCTCTGCTCAACGGCAACCACTGACCTTGACATTTATTGCAGCTGTGATGATTTTACAGATGCACACTTAGGACCTTGGTGTCATATTGGGAAGGTGGCATTCATTCACACATTGTACACTGGAAGAGACTGCCTGCCTTAAACTCGAGGTTCTAATATAGGAGTCCACAACCTATAACTGAAACAGATGACAGATTCACACAAACTGGGGGCTAACCCTTGTTTGAGGTTCCTTTCCATTCCTGGCCTCTTGTCAGCCCTCTCCTAATCACATACCATCAGACTATTCTTCCAGATTTCTCCCCTCCTTTCCTCCTGATTGTTCTTTCTGAATTGTCCTTCTCACACCACCGTCTGCCACCAATTATGGTTTCCTCCCTAACTCTCAGGACTCACTGGAGTGCTTCTGCCAGTGGATCCTCATCCTCTTGAAACTGGCAAGGTCTTCTGGATGGCTGATGGACATCCTCATCTCACCCTTAAAAGGCTAATGCATCTCAAGACCCTACTTCGGTAGAGCTTCATGTCTCTGATTTTTAGATGCACTCCTAGTTTGCTACCTATATGAAGGCCAAAGTCAAAGCCAACTGAAATTCCATCTTATCATCTTTAAATGCAAGTTTCGATTAAACCCCAAACTCCTGGAGAAGTATTCATTGTATCAGATTGTGTTCAAGTTTAAGGTTTTCTAAGGTTTTGGAGTAGATTTGTAGCTCAGGTTGTGGGCGTTGAGGTTGTTGAGGTTTGTTGGCTCGCCGAGCTGGTTTCTTGTTTCGTTACCATGCTTGGTAACATCCTCAGTGCAGCCTCCGATGAAGCGTCGGTGTGTTTTCCCGCCTGGTTTTTAAACTCTGGGGTCTGTTGAGATGGATTGCCTCACTTCCGGTTTTCCTTTGTAGTGGAGTGTATATGGGGTCGAGTTCAATCTGTTTATTAAGGGTACATGAACACCAGCTGGCTACAAAAAGACACGACCAATACTCACTCATCTCAATCCACATGGACAAGGAGAGCCACCACTTCGATTGGGACAACGCCAAAATCCTGGGATAGGCTAAGCAGAGACAAGCACGAGAATTCCTGGAAGCCTGGCACTCCACGAAGCACACTATTGAGAAACAGATTGAACTCGACCCCATATACATTCCACTACGAAGGAAAACCGGAAGTGAGGCAATCCATCGCAACGGACCCCAGAGTTTAAGAACCAGGCGGGAAAACACACTGATGCTTCATCGGAGGCTGCACTGAGGATGTTACCAAGCATGGTAAGGAAACGTCTGCAGAACAACAAACCAGCTCGGCGAGCCAACCAACCTCAACAACCATTAACATTTTGCGCAGAAGAAAAACAATGGATGGTACAAATCAATTAAAAGCTTTTAATGAATTTTATGAATTGAATATCTAAGAAAAATATTATTCTTTTCAGACGAATTCCAGCATTTGCCCCATTAAGATCACAAATATTTTCTGAGAATGCATAAAAGTGAATGGTGAGTACACCTTGTAATACTTCCTGGTTCTTTGAATCATTGATTTCCTACCACAACACAGATGACAATTATTTCCGTTTTATTTGGAACTTTAAAATGTCAAACATGGCTCAGGTGGTAACGCTCACTATCCGAGTCAAAATACAGAGTTCATGACTGATTCCAGAGTCTTCGCCACTCAACATGCTATAGTGGGATAGAGAAATTGCTGTACTGTTAAAATTCTCTGCTTTTTTTACGTCCTCTCTACCTTCTGAGGTGAATATAAAAGGCCCCATATTACCTTTCCAAAAAGAGGAGAGAGTTCCTTTGTTCCCGTGAATCCCTCGACCACTATCACCAAAACAAGATATCTGGTCATTTAGCTCAAAGATACTCATGCACTTTTGTGTGAAAAACTACTTATGCCCTTTTTCCATGTTACAAAAGACATCACACTTTAAGAGTACTTCAATGGTTTTGAAAAGCTTTGAGATCATAAATGATACCACTTTATTTTTCTTATTCATGTGTTGATTCTAAAAGTATAAATATGTATGTTTGTTCCTCATTGAGGAAATATCGAGAGTTATTGCGCTGCTATTGGGAGTGGTAAGCGAGGAGAGCGGGGGAAGTTAATTGAATGAGAGGCCAAACTCAGATTCCTGGGTGCAGGATGAAGGCTTGCAATAAAGTTCTCGGATTGTTAACAGCAGGTCACGTTTCCCAGCAGCATCAGGGAGTCATTCTGCATTAATTTGTGTGTCATACATTCTCACTAAAAGGGCAGTTCACCAGAATTAAATTCCCTTTCCCAACGAGATTCTCTACGAGTGAGCAGTACCCACCCTCCGATTCCAGATTACATACAAAAAACATACCAATAGGTGAAGTGCACTGGGGAAGACAGGCAATCTGACCAGGGAATTCAGACAGTCTGACTGGGGGAATTGGGATGGGCTGATTGGCAAATTGGGCCAGACTGACCAGAGAATCGGGGTATGGTGCCAAAGGAAGGCTGGTCGGGTCAGAATGTTTAGCGGCAGGCCATTGGCTTGTACGGAATGAATATCTACCCAGCTGCCCTTTAAATATCCAATAGGGGTTCAGGGCGGCAGTGGATGTTTATTTGGTGAAAATGGTTTGCAGGGATACAGGGAAAAGCTCAAGACAATACAGCCAGCACAAGTATAGTGGGCCGAAAGGCCCCATTCTGTACCATTACAATCCTGTGATTCTGATTCTATGAATCATGGCATAAGAACCTTCAATCCTTTAAGGCATCGCTCACCTGCCCTATCATGCAAACAAGCTTTGCCAGGCTTACTGCGCATGAAGATGAAGTGAGCTGAGAATCACACGAGAAAAGTTGACCCGTGACCCAGAAGTGATATTTGGGTGAACACCTACTTCCAAACAGTAAATTAACAGAAGCAGGAGTGAGGCAAGGATGGACTTATTGTGCCTGCAATTGTGAGGTTGGGAATAATGATTTAATGATTTAACTGAAGCCTAAAAATTAACAGGAAACAAAAACAGAAATTGCTGGAGAAATTTAGCAGGTTTGGCAGCATCTGTGGGAAGAGAAATGGAATTAATGTTTCAAGTCCAGTGAACTTCAGTTTTGAAGACAGTTCTAAAACTGACTATATTAATTTGCTTTGTTTTTGTTCATCGCCATAGATATATAGAAATGATTTACCCGATGTCTGAACCCAACACTGCATTGCAGCCTTTACCAGCTGGGCACCAGTTGGTTAGCTCTGTTTAAGAAGAAAAGAGAGAGGAAAAGATAATGGAAAAGGAAAAACAGAAGAGGGCTAGAGAGAGAAAGAATTAGGAGAAAAGCAAAGGAAGGGAGAAAGAGAGAGTGAAAGAAACAGTTCATCTGCTAAGATTTCCTGCTCTGCGATGTAAGTTGCCAACTGAATGTAGCACTGATTACAGAAAAGTCAGAAGATATGGCAAATGGGCTGAAGTTTAATGTTTTTAAGCTGACAGGACCAAGTGTAGCTCAGGCAGATTTGCTGGACGATCCATAGCAGTACATCTCCGATGGTACCTGGTGTCTGGCTGAGGAGATGTACTGCTATAAATTTCCTGATATAAACCCACAGAACTAAATCTGCCAAGCTTCCCACATGGCCTAATCTCCACCACACCATGGGCAAAATACCAGTGAGCAGAGACAAGGCCCTTAAGTGGCTCCAAGGACCTGAATAGGCCTGAGGCATTCCCAACGCCCTGTAAAAGTGCAGACAGGAATGGAGCAGGCCGGTAAGTGGCAGGAAGGCCACCCACTAGATTTTACAGGCCACACCACGAGCTTCAAATCTGCCCCTGAGGATCATAAAATTTAGCCCTTTATTCACTTTCAAGACCAAAGCGTTGGTGTTCTGTCTGGCACTCGGGTAACTGAATTATCCCACTATGCTGTTACAGTTTTGGATAAATGGTAATGCACTGAATGCTAACTCGTATTCTTAGTTTGACCGATGCAGTTATTGTTTTAACACTGTGGTAAACAAACCTTTTAATTCTCACCCCTTAGTTGGTCTGCCCTGGTGCTTTATGAAGTGCAGTGTAGAATGTGTGTGACAGAAATAGAGCAGAACAGTGGACAAAAAGTCAAATGCACCCACACTCAGTGGTTTTATGAAGCTCTGCCACAACCTGGCTTGAATCAATCCAGTCAGGAGTCATTAGAATTTTTTTAAACTCTAAATCATCAAGTGTGGGGTTACAGCTGAAACCTTTGGCTGGGCCACAGCTATTTTTCATTAGCTGTTTGGGTGAAGTTTCTGATACGGGTGCTAAAGTGGCAAAATCACAGAAAATCTGTGCTGATCCATTATAAAGCATCAATATTACAGGATTTCAAATGTCAGCTTCCACAAACTACTCCGACTGAGCTCCTGGCACAGATTAAGTCTGTCTCTGGGATCTGACTGACTGCCTGCCTGATGGGGTGGGATAGAGAAAGGTTTATGAGGTGTAGCTGTAGATGTGCGGCTGGTTTGCCAAGGTTTGTTCATTGTTGCTCAATTGTGATGAATACGACTGAAGAAGGAAGTACAAGACCTCAACTTTCAATTTATATTCTGAAGAAAGAAATGCACAATATCAATATTGTCCTCTTTGGGATTACAAAGCATCTTTGATTTTGCAAGTTTCATTTGAAGCACGTAACCTTGCTACTGTCAGAACACAGCTACATAAAGTTGGTCCATTATGAACTGCCCTGGTCAACACACCTTAGGAATGATATATACTAGCTGTTGACAGAATCCAGCACAGATGCACCTGAATGACCACAGAGGTTAAATTTAAAGGACAGAACATACCAAGTCAGGTTATATTCCATTGATCAAAGTGTTCAAAATATTGAAGGAAACTGATTGATTACAGAGAGAAACTAATTTCCCTTGTTATGCAGTTAAACACTAAGGTACTCAGTCTAAAAATTAGTGTCTGCCCTTTCACACAAATTGGATATGAAACACGCCTTGCTTAGAAAGTGTAGTCAAAGTTTTGAAACCTTTTCCACAAATGAAATTGATGCACGTTTTATTGTTAATCTTAAACCTGTGTTTGATAAATTAGAAATATGAGATAAAGACAGGCAAGTGGAGTTAAGCCATGGAACAGCCACAAACCCTTTGGAAGGCAGAACAGGTTTGAGGGCTAAATGGCCTCCTTGTAATCTCGCATTCCTGTGACATCTATCTCTATGAGGAAATTGATTATACTAAGTGCCAGCTCGACTTGCTTTTACCTGAAATAGATAATTGTGATTGTCATAAAATACTCACTTGTTACTTCTTTTGTTCTTCTAGCAAATATGAATTAGGACTTCACTATGTAACATACAAGTCTCATTTTCTTACCTTACTCAGCTCTCCAATGGGGATTATTACGGTCAGAGCTGACCTCAGTGCTGCTAACACTGACGTGGGCTGACATTTCTTAATGTAAGAACGCTGACATGTCTGCCTGTAAATGGAGTTACAACACTGGAAGAGGGAAAAATTGCTCCGTGGAAATTGCATGACGCATGTGAAAATGTATTAAGTTCCTAGGTTTTATGTTTCTTTCCCCATCTGAAATTTTACCTACCTTAATGAGAAAATTACTTTGGCATCTGTTTCCATATCTTTACATCATAGGTACAGCTGGTGATTTGATTCCATTTTATAGCCTATTATATGTTAAATATTAGATTGTTAATAGTTGATTATTACTGTAGACAGGTTTGTTGTGCGCCTATTATAAATGTAAGTGTTCTGTTTCTTGCTTTTCAAGCTGGAACTTAAACATTCTGCATTCAAAATACTAGTTGTTGGATCTACCATACAATGAAAAAATTAAGGTGTGGAATTTTGCTCCCAGACTGAGTGCACAGAGACTGAAGAATTCCCAGCTCTGCAAATCCAACTTTTAAAAATGGCTAGCCAGGTATTAAGTTTTCAATCCAGGGTGTTGATAGTGGATGGATGTAGAGGGAAGAGGTGGTTGGAGGAGCAGCAGCATTGGATTAGAAGTCAGAGCGACTGGCCACAGAAGAACTGAGAGATCAGCCAGGTGTGGAGGAGGACTGGGTGGAAAACATGGTTCAGGAATAAATGGAATGTCACATGAAACATTCCTCTAGCCCTCAGCCCCTACCACCTTCACACATTTCCTAAGCCCATCCTTGCCAACCCATGCTATCTCATTTCCCATGCTCACATAGTTCCTGATATTCCTAATGCCAAGGTCAACCCCAAACAACTCCAGTGGCCTCACATACCCTCCATTCTGGCTTCCACTGAACTCCCTTGCCTTTTAAAACCCATTTGTTAACTTAATACCAAATAATACCAACCCATATCTCCAACTGCTACCCTTTGCCCTTCCACTTACCATGTCAACTCATTAAGCATACAAAATGGGCAAACCTTGGTATTCTATCTCATCTGTACACAGATAAAGTTATAATAAATAAACTACTAGTCTATTTCAGGCTTCACTATATGGAAATAAATCTCTCTCACTCATAAAAACCCATTTGCTACATTTGCTTTCCTTCTACTAAATAAATACTTATAACAAAAACATTTCATTCAATTGCAAGAATACCTTATAACAAACTTTGGAATTCATATTCCTATGTTAAAGAATCTTTAACCACTTGTAGCTATCAAACTTAAAAATGGTAGACACCCTACCATGATAAAGGGTAGTTGTGAGATCATTCATTTAGCAGTAATCCAGTAGTAATAGAAGATATTGTGGCTATGTCAACAGAGAAATTGAAATAAATAAGGGATATGCTCCTTTTCAAAAAAAAAAATCAAAATTGAAAGGATTTTTAAATTCTTTGACATTTTAATAGCTCCCTTTGATAAGTTATTTTGAACTTTTTGAGATACCCTTAACAGATGCTTCTGACTGATTTGAAATTTGATTTTGACAAGTGTTTACAGTTTCTTTCAACTTGACAGTAATGAATTTATATGTCTTCTACTCACATTTATGTCTACTTTTGACTATTGAAAAAGGCGCTTTCTGTCCCTCATAGATGCCCTTGGAACGTATACCTACATATACCTACAAATGGGTACAATGCCCTTCCAAAGAAGCACCCCTGCTTATCCAAAGAAATGAGGAATGTTCAGACCTTCTCCTCCCAGATCCATTCTGTGCACCTCAAATCTCAGCCTTCTCCTATACCAAAATCCCATTTCAGTGGAGGCACCTGGTGATTTAAATATGAGTTAACCCCAACCTGACCTTATTTCTGCCCCCCAAAATGGGAAATGCAGTGTTGGAGGGGGTGGTGTGCAGAGAGATTTCCAATTTCCATGCTCGTCTGTCATTTTCACAATACAGATAGGCTTGGCAAAAACCTGTGATTTGTTTTGAACATGTTATGAAGGAATATGCATAAGAGCTATACCTAAAAATATACAGTGAGCTTCAATATAGTTTTTTTGATGAATAACAGATTTTTCCACTGTCATCTCTCATATTGTATTTTTCCTAACATACGGATTCTTTTCAGGAGATCCACATTTACATTGTAGCAGAAAATATCACTTTTAGATACATCTCCACATTGACTGTCATTTCGATGTATTAATTATCATGCACATGTCCATTTTATCTTTCTCTCGGTATGTGGAGCAGATTCAAATCATCACAGCATAGGTGACAGCGCAGGCAAAGCCTCCACTAAATTGTAGTTGCAATCACTACAAAAAAAAATCTGACTTACTTTGCACTAATTTTTAATGAACTGGTTTGACTTTTGTAGAAAGGAAAGTTCGGCTTTGAAAGGAGAGACTTTTATTTTCTCCTTCGAGTTTGCTGGGTTTGCTGGGAAATAGACAAATAAAAGCATGTGGATTAATATCTAGAGCTCTTGTCTACAGAAGCAAATAAAATTTTAAATAGGAAGAGAGTATCAGTCCATCTAGTCCAATTAACTGCAGTATTGTCCTGGTATATTTCTCATAAGCCTGAATCCTATGTGACAACAGTCCATCCAGTTGCTTCTTTGGGTGCCTTTTTCTACTACCTGTACTGGTAATCTCTTTAATTTATTTGCATAGCTTTCAATAGTTTCTTCTACATTTCCTATTTCTTTTCACTATCATTAATCTGTAAGCGTGACTGTGTCATAGAGGTGAGTGTTTCAATCTGAATGGGGACCAGTAACTATTAGAAAGAAACTCAAACTGCCTGTTATTAACTGTAGAATTAAATCACAAAATTTCATTTTAAACAAAGCCATTATTGCAAAAGAGCTAAACAAAGCAAGTGCTACTATTGCAATTCATTAGCAGATTTTTAAGCCAAAAATTTCAACAAAGTGCTCCCTGTTCTACTATCACTTCCACCCGAGAGTTCCCCAATACCTGCCGGGACCTTGAGCATTCCTTCACTTCTCCTGGGAGAAACCAAGCTGCATTGGAATGTCCTGTGATTCAATTTGTTTCTCAACAATGTTACGCTAAGTCATTTGGTCAAAAACAAATTGTGTGTTACTAAAAAAAGATACATTTTATTGAAGCGTTTCATCTTACACTCATCAGGACAATTCACAAGAAATATCAATGTGAATGGAAAACTGGAGGACAGGGGACTGCTAATTCATTGACAAGTCAACTCCGTAGTAGACGCAATAATAGGAGAATGCAACAGTTAACTGCTAGCCGCTGTTTAAGTTTTAACAATAATAATGGACTCTGACCAGTCAAGGCATTGACGGACAACTGAAGCAGAAAACTTCAGTCACATATTTTATGGTGGTGAAATAGGTGCAGTGTGTGTACATTATCCAAGCTCACCTGACAATCTTACTGAGCCTGTCAGTAAGGCTCAAGTAAGGTGCACTTGCATGTGTTTGAATCTATTATATTAATACCTTGTTTTTGTGTGTGTACACAAAGACACACCATGCCTGCTTCAATGCAACAAAGCATGTGATAGTTATTTTCTGGTTAATTTCTCATGCAGATGCCTTCATCAACTGGCCTTGTTTAAAATTAAAACAAAGTTAAAGCAAAGCAGTGCATTCTTGAAATCAACACCTCTCGCAATCAGAGTACACTTACCAACCAGTCAGCATCCTCTTTGCCTATGTTAAAAATGTTGTTTTCCCTATAGTTTGACCATTTTTGTGAATTTTCCTTGAGTGCAAGAGAAAGTTTCAAAAACTGTGTCTTTTCTCAGCAGGGTTACTCTTGTTCACTGAGGTATGAGATTTTATGTTGTCATTCCACTCAGATTCGACTATGTCATACTCCAAAAGATCCTTTAGCATCTCAGGAGTATGGATACCCAGTTCTAGCAAAGGCCTCAATGCCTTCTTGCTTAATGACTCTGGAAACAGGCTTTCTGATCGTTGTCAGCTATTGATCTACAATGCCTAAAAGAATCCCTCATTCCATTTGTCTCAATACCGCTTCCAGGCCTCAAGTACAACTTTCTGTGAGTGAAGTTGCAGATTTAGAACCAAAACCAAAATGGTAACTCCCTGAATTCACATCTAGGATGTCCCAGATCGAGATTCATGCTAAATTTCTTCAATTCTCAAATGGGTCTTTTCATCTGAAAAGTATACAGATACTTTAATACTTTCCCTTGTTTGGCAATTGCTGCTTACATTCATTGATATGGATAATTTACATGAATAATTTATATATCAAATGTGTGCAAATTCAACCTTCCCAGATTCACTTGTTCCTTTATGAAGTGATGGAGGACCACTTACTGTCGATTATTTTTCTATTCTATCACTTCAAGCACACCTTGAATTAAAATTACCTTAAAATTGTTTATTAGCTCAATTTGCTTCCATTGTCTTTACATTTAACAATTTCATGTCCCTAGCAATTATGCTGAAAAATCACAAAATTAGATATTTTCACAACACCACATATTTACTGACCAAATCAGGAGGAGTGGACAGCCTCTTCTCTTCACTCCACTCCTGAATTTGTGGTGACAGTTTGAGTTTAAAGGGGTAATCATATCATGTTTAATAAATAAATACTTTACTAAATAAAACAAAATGTAAGAAATAAGCCAGCTACAAACTCCTATGTTAACAGGTAAAGAGTTTTATTTCTATAACCCACTCAAGAGATGCAGAAATTATTAACAAAATGTTTAAAATGTACAGATATATTCACTTTCCCACTAATGCAAAAAAAATTCTCCCAAACATGCAATACAATGATAATATTTGATACTCTGCAAGGTTCTAACACTTGCCTTTTTTTAAAAAAAATCATTAAATCTGGATACATAGGTTGTCCAGAAGCTCATTTACAGCTGAGAGGTCAATTTCTACATCAATTGCTGCTCCCAGAGTTTCTCATTGGAGCACTCATGACTAATTGATTTATTCTTCCCGTCGAAACAATCCCATTAATTCAGAGGTCTCTCTTTAAGAACACGCAGTTGGCATCAATGAAGTCTTTTGAATGGTTTTCAATTCACAAATTTTGATGAAAGAGATTTCAGAAAAGGAGAGAGGGGACAAGACTATCACTTCTCAGGCATTTTTCCTCAGAATGAAATTGATTAACCATTGAACAATATTGGCCCTTGAACTAGTCAGGATGATCTATTAAAACACTCCAACAGAGTTCTGCACTAGCTTGTAGGCAAGATACATGTAACAAGTACTGGAACATCTTGAACCCTGACATTTACAATCTCCAGCTAACTATATCCCACAAATGCCAGGCTCAGGATACAAACAGACCAAAAAAGATGATTTCATTTAATTGGATGCAGCTGGTCCAAACCTTTCAGAATTTTAAACACCTCGATCATATTGCCTCTCAGCCTTCTCTTATCAAACATCTTCAATATTGCGTCATGCAGCTTGCCTTTAAATATCTTTGCACATCTTGACTTCTTCCCACTTGCACTCTGTCAGGGCCATACAGGCATTGGTTAGGAAGAGCCTTGACCAGGGATATTCACCATCAACAGGAAGGAGACTGTATTGTGCCTTTTGGGCTACAGAGGAGGCAATAGACTTTGCAATAGCGTATCTTATGCTCTAGCAGCTTCTATTCAGATTTGAAGTGAAAAAAATTCTTAATAGAAACAGAACAGTCCTCAGGGATGTCCTGCATCCCAACATGAGGTTAGGAAGGTAGGAGGGACTAGGGGATCTGGTGGCTCCCACTAGGCCACTGAATGTAACAAAAACAGAAGTTGCTGGAAAAGCTCAGCAGGTCTGGCAGCATCTGCAAAGAAAATATCAGAGTTAACGTTTCAGATCCTCAGAACAGTTCTGAGGAAGGGTCACCGGACCCAAAACATTAACTCTGATTTTTACTTCACAAATACTGCCAGACCTGCTGAGCTTTTCCAGCAATATCTGTTTTTTTTTCCTGATTTACAGCATCCATGGTTCTTTTGGTTTTCACTAGGCCATTGAATGTATCTGCTCAGAAAGCCAGTTATCAATGGCTGAGTTACCTGCCAACCAGCGAGGTCAACACAGCTGATTGGGTGCTTTGGACAGTGACCAAAGAGCCAAGACCCACTAGAAACAAGACCCTGGGAATTAGGATCATTTGTAGCTCCCTCTCCTGGGCCCTGTTGACTTGTAAATGCATTCAACATTATTGTTAGTGTGTGTTACTAAACATTTCAGTTCACAAATGAACATATACCCCAATACCCCGTGAAATCATACAGAATCATCCACAGGTATTTCTGTTTTAATATTTAAAATATCTATTGTCTTTCTAAGAGAAACCATTCCTGGTTTGAAAAGCTGAAATATAATAAACTCCAAAAATGCCATAAAATGCAACAAGTGATATAAAAATTGAAATTTCCTTTGGTGCATTGGGTCTGCCTCAAAACTTGCTAGAAAAATAAATCTCACGCCTCAGTACTCCCATCCCTGTTCAATCATTTCCAAATCTAACTCTGTTGAAAACATCTCTCTTGTGCATTTCTCTCTCTGTAATATGAGAGATTGAAAATGTGGTACACCTGCAGCTTAAGTTATAGCAAATGTACGCTCCACTGCACTTTTAGTCGTTGTGGGCTAAGACCTATATTAAAGTTTTTAATTGTAGCTTTTTTTTAAGCTGATAGACAGCTTTAGAAAACTTTTGATGCTTAGATATAAAAGTGACTAGATATAAAAGTGACTACCAAAATCCCACAAATACATCACAAAAATATAACAAGTGATTTTGGTTCCCTTACAATTCTATTTTCCAGTGAAGTAACTTTATTCAAAAAAAAAGGTCATCTTTGCGTCCATTCTATTTTCGTCTGGATATGTTCTAATTGACCTGTTCAGAGATGTGCACACCACTAGAACACGTGGGTCTTGAACAGGGGTCTCCTAATCCAGAGACACTACCACTACGTCACATTTTTGTCTCGAATTCACGTTAGACCGCTATGCTCTCTATTAAGAACAAGGGAATTGCGTCACCCATATAGAATGTAGGTTCCTTTGATTGGTCAAGATCATTCACTAAACCACAACTGAAAACAAAAAGTGCTGGAAATCACGATAGGTCAGACAGAATCCATGGAGACAGAGGAAGCTAACATTTCGAGTCTAGAGGACATTTCATCAGAGCTAATGTGAAGTGTTGAGGGAGTAGCAATTATGCAATGGTGGGGAGGGTGTGTGGAGTGCTGGGAAGAAGGAATGTTAATCTGTTCCATAAACTCCATTTCTCCGCCAGCATTCTGCCCCACCCCCCCACCCCACCATTGCATAACTGTTGCCCCCTCCACACTCCACATCAGCTGTGATGAAGAGCCATCTGAACCTGAAACATTAGCTTGCTCTCGCTCCATTGTTGCTGCGTGACTCACTGTGATTTCCAGCATTTTTTTGTTTTCAGTACGGCATCTGCAGTATTTGCTCTCTCATTCATAAAACCATTCCTGAATTGTTTTAGAAGCAGTTTGTGAGTTAAATTACACACCCCGATCTCCCGCAAAAATAATTTAATCTGTTGTGTTATCTTCCCTGACCAATTATTTCTGATTGAGCTGGCCCTGACAAAGAAGGGTTCTCTCCCACCACCCTATCTTTGCTCCTTGGCAGAGAACCTGGATTTCCTACTCCTCCTGAAACGTATAAAGAGTAAGCAGCTTTCGTTTCCTCGAGGCCTATCACAAAAATAACTTGGTGTGCATGACAATCTACTTTGCTTGGATACTGGCTCATCCACACTACCTACCTGCCTGTTAGACTACAAACTGGTGTCATGACATCAAAGTCATCATCATTAATCTTTTAGATTTGAAATATGACAGACCCAACCTGTTGCAATTATTTTATCTGGCTATATGTATTGTCCTGTTGAAGAGTACATGTAACAAATAAGAAATGCTAAATGGAAGAGTTATTTCGCATGAGTCCCTAGAAATTCAGAGTTCTTCATTTTACCCAGCATGCTATATTTCCTCTAACAAACTGTTACCTCCGCTAGAATTAATTTCCATCTTAGCGTTGCGAGTTGGATGAATGGCTACTACAGCCTCCAGTGGATGATCATTACCCTCCACCTTTCTGAGCCCACAACTGCACTTTCTGTGTCTAGAGACCCAATGGTCAGAAATAAAAGAAGTGAGATTGTGATTTTCAAAGTAAATGTTAATATAAAAAAGACAATTATTGCCAATGTTGCTATGGAATCTGGGTCAAATATCAGAGGAGCAGAAGCCAAACAAACAAGCAAAACTGCTTCTATTTGTAGACATTTTACATGATCACTAGATTCACTGGAGAAGTGGGGATTATCAGCAAAGGCGGCTATGCACATCCATTCTTCATATTAACAGCATCTGAAGTGTGTCATAACGGTACATACAGGAACCCTTACAATATCCTTCTATTGGTTAAATACAGGAATTGCTCTTACCAGTGCTGAGTGAAATTTCCACATTTTATTTTAGACTTTCACTTTTAACCTCTGTTAGGAACTAAAGACCTTAGGTGGCCCTGGATCTCTAATGCCCCAAAGGGAAGTTATAATTTATTTTGAGCTGTCAAGATACAATTTATCAATAAAACTTAAATTAAAATAGACAGTATTTTATTATTAAAAATTTTAGTGTTTTGAGTAACCATATCCTCCATTTTTCTTGTCCATTGAAGACACTAAGAAGGAAAATTGGATTGGGTGTGTAACAATGACAAATCCACTACCACCTGTTTTGGGCACTTGCTGAATTTGAACTTACTCACCTGATATCTTTATTTACATTTAAGTTTCAACTGATTTGTAAACATATTTACATTTGCAACTGTTCTGTGAATTTGGGGGAGTTTAAGAAAATCTCACAGGAAAGTGAGAGGCTTTTTGTTTATGAAATAAAACCAAATTCTGTTGTAAATTCATTAGAGATAGTTTATTCCTGAAATAAAGATGGCCAAAGAGCTTTGTACTATCATCTTGTGCAGAATGTAATGCCATTCAGAACAAAGGCATACTATTGATTGATACTCCACCTACTGGTTTAACCATCCACATCACCCTCTGCGTACCATGACCACAGCCTGTGCTATCTACAGGATGTACAGAGGCTACTTGCAGAGATCTTAGTTGGCAGCATCTCCCAAATCCATTATCCCTACTGACTCATAGATCAAGAAGTGAATGGGAACATCACCTTTGGCTCCAAGTTCCTATCCAAGTACATATCATCCTGATTTGGACATGTGCTACCAATCCTTAGGCATCATCATTGAGTCAAAATCCTGTAACCCCAACCAATTAACACTGTGGAAAAACCTTTACCACACAGACTACATCTGATCCTGAGAAGGTTGATCATCATTTTATCAACTGATGAACAGTGTACTGACAAATGGTAAGTAATTCTAGTGCCATAAAAATGCTCGGCAAAGCACATCACCTCATGACACTAACTGGAATAGAAACACAGAAACCTGCAAAATAGGAGCAGGAGTAGGCCATTCTAGCCTGCTATGCCACTCATAGTCATCCAACTCAATAGCCTATTCCCACTTTTCTTCCACCTCCTTTAGTCCCAAGTTTTGAAATTGTACAATGTTTTGGCCTCAACTGTTTTCTGTGAGTAGTGAATTCTACAGGCTCACCTCTCTCTGAGTGAAGAAATTTCTCCTCATCTCAATCCTAAATGGTTCAGCCCATACTTTGACTGTGAACCCTAGTTCTGGACTCCCCCAGCATCCTTACTGCATCTACCCTGTTTAGTCATGTTAGTATTTTATATATTTCTATGACATAACCCAGATCTTTCTGAACTCCATTGAACATAATCATAACTGATTCAACCTCTTCTCATATGTCAGTCCCACCATCTTAGGAATCAGCCTGATAAACCATCCCTGCATTACTTCTATAACAAGAATATCCTTCCTCAGATAAAGAGGCAAGACCTGCACATAATATTCTAGGTGTGGTCTCACCAATGGCTTGTATATTTTCAGAAATATATCCTTGCTCTTGTACTCAAATCCTCTTGCTATGAAGGTCAATATACCATTTACCTTCTTGACTGCCTGCTGCACCTGCAACCTTACTTTCACAGAGTCAAGTTAGAGGTCACGTTACACATTCTCTCTCTCAATTTACAGCTATTCAGATAATAATCTGCCTTCCTGCTTCAGCTACCTCATTTTTATCCATATTACGCTGCATCGGCCATGCATTTGCCAATTCACTCAGTTTGTCCAAACTGCAGCATCTCTTTTCTTCTCCTCACAGCTCACCTTCCACCCAACTTTGTGTCATCTGCAAATCTGGAGATATTACATTCAGATCCCTAATCTAAATCACTCATAAATATTGTGAATAGCTGGTGTCCTAACACTTATCCCTGCTGTTTGCCATGAGTCATTGCCTGTCAGTCAGAAAAAAACCATTTGTTCCTACTATTTGTTTCCTGTCTACCAAACAGTTTCCTATCCATCTCAATAGACAAGCACTCCCACCCAAACAAAAATCCAATGCACTTTCATTTTACATATTAATCTCTTATGTTGAACTTTGTTGAAAGCCTTTTGAAAGTCCAAATGAATCACATCCACTGGCTCCCCATCATCAACTCTACTAGTTATACCCTTGAAAAATTCCAATAGATTTGTCGAGCATGATTTCCCTCTTGTAAAATCATGCTGACTCTGTCTGATCTTGTCACTGTTTTCCAAGTGCTCTGCTATTAAATCTTTTGTAATGGACTCTAACATTTTTCACACTACTGATGTCAGACTCACTGGTCTGTAATTCCTGGTTTTCTCTCTACCTCCCTTTTTAAATAGAGGGGTTATGTTAGTTACCCCCCAACCTTGAGGAAATATTCCAGAATCCATAGAATCTTAGAAGATGACCACCACCATATCCATTATTTCTAGGGCCACTTCCTTAAATATTCTGTGATGTAGATTATCAGGGCCTGGGGATTTATCATGCTTTAATCCTATCAATTTCCCCAATACCATTTCCCTTCACATACTGATTTAATTCAGTTCCTGTCTCTCATTAAACCTTGTGTTCTTCACATTTCTGGTCTGTTATTTGTGTCTTCCTTTATGATGAAAGATCAAAGTATGTATTTTGTTGGACAGCCATTTCTTTATTCCCCATTATAAATCCCTCTGTTCCTGACTGTAAAGGACCTGCATTTATCTCCACAAATCTTCTTCTCTTCGTATACCTATAGAAATTTTAACAGTCCATTTTTAGGTTTTCTGCAAGCTTACTCTTGAACTCTATTTTCCCTTTTTTATCAATCCATTTGCCTCCTTTGCTGAATTCTAGACTTCCTCATTCCTTACGTCTGCTATTTTTCTGGCTATATTGTATGCCTCTTCTCTGGATCTAATACTATCTCTAATTTACCTTGGTAATACCTTTACCCATAGTTTGCCTATTTTAGTTTTGCACTCAGGAAGAAATGAACTTTTGTTGAAGATCACCCATGTATTCTTTGAATATTTGACATTGCTTTTCTACCGTCTTCCCTTTAAGCAACATTCTCCAATCTATGGTGGCTAACTGATGCCTCATGCCATCATAGCTCCTTCCATTTAGATTCAGGGCAGCATTCTCAGAATCAACAATGTCACTCTCCACCTTGATGAAGAATTCTATTGTATTATGGTCGCACATCCCCTAGGGGCCTCGCATATCTTAGTTGGCAATTATTTATAGAACCACACAATACAGAAGAAGCCCTTTGAACCGTCAAGTCTGTACTACCAGAAATACTCTACTACCTACCTAGTAACTATACTATTCCAGTCTAATTACACAACATCCAGTCGGGGGATGGCCTATTCTCTGAGTTAGTTACGCAATGTATTGACCAGAAAACCATCCCGTAAACTCTCTCTCCAAGAATTCCTCTTCTTTAATATTATTACTGATTTGATTTGTCCAATCTATGTGCAGATTAAAGTCACCAAAAATTAAAAATGTTCCTGTAGTGATTGCAATGTGGTTAGCGAGGTGGAACTCATAGAATATGATCTCCCTGATTGGAGCTGTTAATCTGGCCTGATCAGGGAGCCCTGGCTGGTAGATAAGAACAGGAGTGGTCAGACATTCTGTCACTCTGAGAGCTGGCTCTGAGAGAGCTGGATCAGTGTCACGGACTCTCCACATGTAAATAAACAGTGACTTGGTGATGGGATACTGGCAACTACGGAGTTATTTCAGTTCCTTTATTAAATGCGCCTTTACTTTCCTGTATCCTGTCATTCCCATTCCCAACATCACCCCGACAGTTTAATGGTCTGTATTAACACTAACTAATGCTTTTTGCCCCTGGGCTTTTCTCAGCTCTGCCCTTACAGATACCACATTGTTGGGGCTAATATCCTCCCTCTCTGTTACATTATTTGTTACAACTCCAGTGCTATTCCCTTTATGTCTGACCTTCCAAAATACTGAATAGGTCAGATTGCTCAGTTCCCATCTCTGGTCACCCAGCAGCCATGTCTCCATGTTCCTGATTACATTATACTCGTTTACATCTATTTGCACAATTAATTCCTCCACTTTATTGCAAATGCACAAAGCGTTAAGGTGTGTCTTTGTAACAGTACTTGTTTTGTTCTCCTTATTTTTCATTGTGGCCCTGTTTGATCCTGACCCTTGATTTCTCTGCCTATCATGTATCTTATTTCCCTTTTGGTCTTTTGGTCTTTTGGTCTTTTGTTCTTGTCCTTGATTCCTTTTCCCCTAACTCCTTGTGTAAATTCCCACCTCATGTCATTAGTTTAAAGCATCTCCAACTGTTCTAGGGAATAATACACCATGGACTTTAGTCCTGGTCCCGCAGTGGTCTAGGCTGCACTGGTTCCATCTCCCCCACTGCAGGTCCCAATGCCCCAGGAATCTGAAAACCACCCCCTTGCACTATTTCTTCAGCCACATATTTTTGCCATGTATCCTGCTATTTCTACTTTGGTTAACACGTGGATCTGGTAGTACTTGTGATATCACTCTCTTTGTGGTCCTATATTTTAATTTAATTCCTAACTCCTTATATCCTGCCTTTGGGACTTCATCCCTTTTTTTTGCATCAATATTGTTTATATGGATGTGTACCACAATCACCGGCTATTCAGAATGTCCCCCTCCAGAATGTCCTGCAGCCACTCTGACACATTCTTGACCCATCAGCAGGGAAGCAACATATTATCCTAGAGTTTCATTTGTGGCCTCAGAAATGCCTATCTATTCTGCTTACAATTCAATCCCCTATAAAGATTACATTCCCATGCTTTTTACTCCTCCATGTGCAGCAGAGCCACCAGAGCAACAGGTTTGGGAAACAAGAAATTTGTCAAGCTTCCTCGGACAGCACCTTCCAAACCTGAACTACCATTGAGAAGGACAAGGGCAATAGATTCATGGGAACGCTTCCAATTATAAGCTCCCATTCAACCCACTCAGTGTCCCGACTTGGAAATATATTTCTTTTCCTTCGGTGTGTCTGAATCAAAATCCTGAAGCTTCCTCCCTGACAGCATACTATGTTTATCTGGACAAGCTAGCAATACCCACATCCCAAAAGTGAAATTTTAGAAAGTTGTCCTCACGGAAATCATTATCAATTATCAGAAAATATATCTCAACAAGCCTTCCCTTTTATTCAAAATTGAGAAAACGGTTGTGCTTTTCCATTGTTAAATACCTATGAATAAAATTATAGGAATCCACAATATTGTATCCTGAAATAAAAGAATGAAACTTTGTATATTTTAAATACCTTTCTAATATTTTTCTACATTTGTACTAAATGAAGTTATTGTTCTTGATATTGTCAAAGGAATTCACCTATTTTTTATTAAAACTTTAATCTTATCCTTAATGCACCATAACTTTCAGATTCCATTCATTTATTAGATTTCCTGGGGAGTAAAATTGGTCCACGCAAGCAATGCAAAATAGAATCAGAGCAAATTGGCAGCTGAATTTTCACCCCACCAGTCTTCTGTTCCCATTAACTTGGAAAATATTGCCAAGCCTTCTCATTTCAAACACTGTAAAAGTAAGACCAGGAAGTGAGTCTCTGAAGAGGATTTGAGCTACCATTCTGTGAACTTCAGTGGAAAAGTATCATGCATAGTGGAAGATCAGCTGCTGTTCCATGACAAAAATGTTTCATGCTACTAGTTTAGATCAATTTGATCCCTGTGATTTTCCTGTCAAATTAAATGGACAGAGAATGAAAACAAGTCACACCGCACTTTGAAATAATGTTTTCCTTTTGTCCATTGCATCCTAATTGTAGACAGATCTAGAAATGTGAGGAAAATAAATCAATTTCAAAATTTACTTATAAAGACGCAATTCTTCAGTCTAAATTCTTCCTTGAATCGTAACTAAACATAAAAGTTGACAGATTTAAACTTAAAAACAACTAATAAACGTTCCAATCAATTACATTTTGAAAATATTTCATAATGACCAATTATAAAATAAATATAGTCATTTCCATTATAAGATTACTTCTCCTGTATGCTTCTCAATTACTCATTGCCCCTGTCAATCAACGCGCTGATTGACATCTATGATAAGTCCACAGCAGAGCTATTTCAAACGCTCCTTGTCTAAGATTGGGCTTCCCTTTCTAAGTGTTACAAGCAAGATCCCAAGAGATTGAGCCTTATTTCCTTCAAAGTTGACTTTGGTCTGATCAAGATCAGAAAAACATTGGCGCCATCTGAAATTTTAACACAACTACGAGATCTGGTCGGCTTTTTGAGCCACTTCATTGCTCAGTTTTTCATCCAGTTCTGAGTAATTTAAAGACGTTTATATATGTATGTCATTAAAATAGTTTCTGCTCATTTCAGAATCAAATATATAAAGCAAGCATATAATTTATCTGGTAATGAACAGGAGGATAGAACTGTATTATTCCATCAAAACTGATATTCAAATCTTCGCTTAAATTAGTATATAAAACTCAATGAACTGCAACAGGGTTAATGGCAGGTGCCTTTTCCCCAGGATGTGGGATTTCAAGACTAGAGGGCATATTTTTAAAGTGAGGGAAGAGAGATTTAAAAATGACACAAAGGACAAATATTTTACACAGAGGGCGGTTCGCATGTGGAATGAACATCCTGAGGAAGTGGTGGATGCGGATACGTTTACAACGTTTAAAATGGAACTTAGATAAGTGCATAAATAGGAAAAGTTTAGAGAGATGTGGGCCAGGAACAGACAGGTGGGACTAGTTTAGTTTGGGATTATGTTCGGCATGGACTGGTTGGACCGAAGGGTCTGTTTCCGTGCTGTATAACTCTATGACTGGTAACATTTGTACTGTTTGTGGCACAGATTGCAGTACCTAACATTACCTATATGGATCACTTTTAAACTTGAGGCTATCTCACAACAGACACAAAATAGCAAACTGACATTGTTCTGTCCATCATTGTATTTTTAACTTTGCGTTGCTACAGTGGTGCAGCAGTATAGTTGCACCCTTACTCGGAGTTTATAGCCTTCTATATGTACCATTAAGCTCATAGTCACACTGTCCCTCATTTAAGAGGCAAGGATAATCTGAGGTTTAAAGTCCTTTTTAGTAGTGCACAGGAAATACACATTATGGAGGTTTATAGTTCTCACTTCTAATTTTACTCAACTCCATCACCACATTAGAATGTTTCAGTGCCAGGAGACACTTCTGATCATAGCTACACACAGAGCAGACAGAATGTGGATTGCTTGATATTTATACATTTTACCAGAAATCTAGAACCTGGATAGTTTTGTGAATTGTTTCAATAAAAATTGTTACTTACATGAGAAAATTGCAGGTAATTACTAGGTAATGTTCAGAATTGCAGTGAGGAATCTGTAAATTATTCTTCCAAACTGGTTTGCAGCTAAGAATTGAATTCAGTGTTTGTTGAATAAAATGTAGTAAAATCTCCATACTACATCATTATTGGGGGCAGCAAGGTATTCCTTATCTGCACTTTATTTCACTGAGGTTTGAGTTCCTCTGCTGGGTGTAATGCGGTGTCTCCCAAGAGCACAAGAACAGTTGGTGATAGCGAGAGGTTTGTAATAACACAGTTTGTTATAATTAGGTTGCACTGTAAAGTCTCACAGTATTTGTAAGACTGAGCATGTACCTTGGGGACTGCTGAGGTTCCTATCAAATTTAGTCAGGCTGTCAGTAACACTGAGTGATCAGATTAGATGAGACCATTCTGTGCCACTGAACGCTGCCTGATATCCTCTTCTACAGTTTCAAAAGTGACCTGACAACTGCTTCGATAGCACTAAGTGATTTCAAAGCAAAACAAAATTATTTTGTGTAATTCTGTAACAGAAGAAAATAATGGATGAAATTAAACAAGTAAACGACTTTAGAAAATTTTGAAGTAATTACACAGCAGTATTCTGTGTAATACATTTTCAAAAATTGTTATGGAAAATTTTTACGCTGTTCCAATGTTTCAAGTATTGTATCTCTCACTAAAGTTGCTTCCCTCTTCTCTGCAGAAGGCTGAAACCAAGGTTCAACAATTTGTATGGTGCTGAGTTGCCAGAATATTCTCCCAGTGTCCAAATTTTCTTGGCAATGGCATAACGTCTGGTGATTTTCCCTCTTGCCCGTCTGTTAAAGTAGCCCTGGACATTGTCTTGTGATACTTCATCCAGATGATTATCATTCACACAAGGACCTTGATAGTGATTGTGAGAGATTAGTTAACGATAATGATACTCAGGGGGAAGTCAGATCCTTTCCTCACTGGTGTCTGCCTACATTTTAGAGTTTAAGCTGGGATCAGCAGATAACAATCTGTGAAGTGACATTGACGAGCTGTTTCTTATTGCTCCTGCTACCAGCCCAGATGAGATCAGCACTCACAGGGATTTGAATCTGGGTCATTCCTCATTTGTAACGTTCAGCTATTCACTGATTAAACTCAGCCAATGGAAAAGCCAGTCGTGTTGGTTTTAATACCATGATTTACTTCAAAAGATATCGAAGCAATGATATTTAAACTGATTGAATCCAGATTGTTGTCTAGTGAGTCAAAGGAGAGTTGTGTATGTGTCATTACATAAAGAAACACCAAACTCTACTCGGCAGTATTCTGTTTAATTAAAGTTTCAATGTAGCTGTTTCGCGGGTGCATTGTAATAAAGGTGATGCAGGCAACAGAAAATGTTGGGGTTCCTATTCTTGTCCATGATTACAGCATGCAACCGACTGCTAAATTCACCTCCAAGAGCACTCAGCAGAGTGTTAAGATGCATGTAGTGTTTGCACAAATTAAAGCTTCTTAAAAGGCGTTCTGCCTCCTGAAGTAGGTGTGGAATTGTCTCTGTTTTACATACGGGGAAAGAACAACAATGGAACAACAGATCAGAGTGAGTTCCCAGGTTCTCCAATGCAGCACTCAATGCCTCAGTCCAAGAGATGAAAGGAAAGAGAGATGTCATTTTTCTGCAGGAGACAAGAGGCTCACCAGATATTCACATTGAAGCAAGTTACCATGGATTCCAAAGCCTACCTTTAAGCCTACCTGGCTGCAGTGTCACTTTATTTATGTGGTTAATGTCTTTTCATGAAACTTCCAGCTGTCAGATAACCAATCTCACAACAGTACAAACCATATCTCCATCATTCACCCATCAGGAATCTCTTGCAATGAAATCTAACAGTCAGGTGATCCAACACACTTTCACATACTGATCGTTGTTCCGACCTTCGCACCACCAGCCATTGAGTACCTCCAGACACATTGGCCAAGTGCATTGCAACATACTCAGCAACGCCTACCTTTCTCTCTTTGACAATGAGAAGGCCCATAACAGCAGGGAGCTACAATGAATCAATGGGAACAGGCACAGTTCCATGTCCTCAGCCCATTGGAGGGGACATTGCTCCATATTATTGGCATGGCAGTAACTGAGGTCATTTCAATTAGCATTGCTGAACCTATCTGGGCTGATGGTTTGTTTGTGCCTTATGCACCATCTCAAATTCCCCTTGGTCCTCATCTTTCAATCTTGCATGAAGTACAAGCTGTGAGGGTGTGACAGTGGACTCCTTGAGCAGAAATATATAAGGTACCAGATTCTTGGCATCGTTTCCACCCCACAGATAAAATATGGGGAAGATGTCCTACAAGAAGAAACAGGTGGTCTGCTGCCTTTTAACAGGATGTTCCTCCTCAGAGAGCTCCCGATTAATCAGAGGATAGCAATGCACCAGGATGTCAGAACTGAAGCATCTTCCAGTAGACTGGAATTTCACCAATGGCATCAGGGTCCTGTTGGAAAGCAGACAATCAGCAGGGCTAAAGGGTGGGGGTTCTGAGATTGTGAAAGCCAACACGAGCTTGCCACCAAGGCTTTAAAATGTTTTGGGAGACTCTCCAGTGAGTTCAGGAGGCCACAAGAAAGCTAAACTCTCCTCTCTGTTACAAACCCACAAAGGGAGAGGTGCCAGGCTGCCTCTTGTCATGACCTCTCCTTTGCACTGGTTTAAAAATGGCAGTGGCAATTTTCAGAGCCCTGAGTGGAATAAAATTGCTCACTTCAATTGCACATTATCAGGTGGGCTGCCTGACACCACACACCCCACCCACCCCCCACCAATGATATAATAACATTGAGGTTACAAACAGGAGCAGGTAGGCAAAGGCAGGCCACCTGCTGGACTTAATGTGTCCTCCCCAACCTTCAAATACACCCTGTTTAATACCCAACTCCCACCCTCCCACACACAGACCCTTACCCCCCACATTACTGTTTCTTATTATCATGTTATGAAGCACTGCCTAGTTATTGTAGCCTGGAAATGAAAGGTAAGCATATGGCAGATGTCTGATGAGAAAGAGCAGTTATTTGATCTCACACATACTATTACCAGGTCAGAGACTGGTGCTGTACAGATTTCACAGTGTGGTTTAGATTTGGGATCAGTAAGTGGTGTCTTGTTGGGCACAAATTGGCTGCAGTCAGGTTGGGGTGATAGGGTGGGCGACAGTTGATGCCAGCACCCCCAACAGAGACATGGCGGACAAAGGCTACCGCAGGACTCAGATGCAGATTTGATAAAATGATATGCAGAAGAATGCTGGTGAGTTCGCACACTTTGATGTTTGGTATTAATTGGCAGTTCTTCCAGTTTTCATTGTCAAGGAATTTGATTCCATATGACAGAGAGCCTTCTGCCAAGCTTGGAGTCCATATCTCCCAGATGGACACGGCGGCCAACTCGACACTTAGTCATGGCTCAGTCTCCAATGGCTAATGTCTCAGCATCCTCCACCACCCATAGCTACAGCGGCAGCTCCCACCACATTTCTGGTTGCTGTAATAGAAGTTCAGGCTAAGGCTATGGGCTGTCTGCTTTTTGTCATGCCAATCTAGTTTGGTGCTAAGTTAGCTGACACTGTTGTGATCATGGCTACAGATATCAGTGCTCAAAGGGCTTGCAGGTTCTCACAGCAGACCATTAATCTGTTCTCCAACAGATCATTGGGATTGCTGATTCCTGTGGGAATGACAGTGTCTCTGTGCTTTGTGCCTGTCTCCAAATTCAATAAGCACAAAGGGCAACAAGATTAACTCACAAATATAGTGCTTTGATTAAAGGACATATGAGGCTCAGCAGCACATGGGCCATCTTATTGATACTTTCATTAGGCATAACCTGGCCACTATTGCTATGAGTTAATTTGCAATTAAAGAGCTGCTTAGAAGTATTCAAGAGGTGACTAGATATAGCACTTGTGTGGTGAATGGGATCAAAGGTTATGGGTTGAAAGCAGGATTAGACTATTGAGTTGGACGATCAGCAATGATCATGAAGAATGGTGCAGCAGGCTCGAAGGGCTGAAAGGCCTCCTCCTGCTCCTATCTTCTATGTTTCTATGTTCAAGTTGTTAAGGCGATAGCTACCTTTTTCATCATTACTCAACCCTGGGAGCAGTTTACTACTACTTCTACAGTTTTTTTTTGGTTTTTCTTACAAATAACCAGCCGTCTTCATTCCTTTTCAGTACGGTTAAGAAGTAGCATTTCCAGTTCAAAGGTCCTAGACTCAAAACCTACTCCAGAAAGTGATCACATAAGCTGTGGTGAATGGTAATTCTGTCAATAGTGTAAGCGAATGATACTGGGAAAGCTCTGCAATGAAAGGCTAAGTTAAAATTACCACATGCAGTACCATTTTGTTCAAGATCCAATGCTTCAGGCAAAGCTAAATCCATTCTGTTCACTCCCTACTCGGCTGCATTGAGTACAGTTAAAGCTCCCATGTCATAATTCAAATCAAAATCTTTTGTTTCTGAGGCATTAATCTTCCTGTCAATGAATGGAGCCAAAGAAAGAATATAATTGACTATTTGTGGTTATTCATAGAATATTGATGTGTCCAAAATAATTGCAGTGTTTACCTCAGTAACAGCAATCAATGAGTTTAATTACTGGTGTCTGGATGAGTTGCATTTGATAGCCCCAGCAAAAAGGCCATTAAGATCACAGTGTGTTATTATTCTGTGCCTGTCAGTGTTAACCCCCTAACCGTGTTGCCACCATGCTGTCTAATCACAACGATTTCCGTGTTTAGCCAGTGCTAACAAGGCTGCTCAATGTCTACACGTATTAGTAGGAGTCAGAGTAACTGTCCTAGTTAGTATTGCTTAACAGTAGGCTGCATTCCTTAAAAGGAAGGTGCATTGTGGCTGCAGAAAATACCGAGGTCATTGGGAACAGTTCTATGCCACAATTAAAAATTGCTATGTTACAAATATGAAACCTAGTGGCCATGGGAAAGAGTGAGCACTAAGTTTTCAGATGCTGTGCTATAAGCCTTAATGGATCAGGTAGAAAAGAGGAGATATCCTGTACCGCAGGCCTGGATACAGAATGAAAAGCTAGTAGGACAAGAGAGTTGCATTGGTCAACGCTAGCAGCTTGGATCCAATGATATGAACACAGTCTGGCAATAATTTCAATGTCATAAGAATGGCCAAAGTCACTGAATGCAACTTTGTAAACCATATCTTACCAATTACTCTTATATTGTTTAATACACTGTATCTCAGCTGAAAGGGTGAACTGACTGAAGTAGATAAAATTATAAGAGGCATGGATACGGTGGATAGTCAGAGTCTTTTTCCTGAGATGGAAATGTCACTTGCTCAGGTTCATAGGTTAAAGCGAGCGGGGAAAAGTTTTAGGAAGATGTGCAAGGAAAGTTTCTTACACAGAGGGTGGTAGGTGCCTGGAGTCCACTACCAGGAAAGGTAGTAGAAACAGATATGACAGCAAAGTTTAAGAGGCATTTAGACAGATGCATAAACATGCAGGGAATAGAGGAATATGGACCATGTGTAGACAGAAGAATTAGTTTAGAATGCCACAGACATGGTGGGCTGAAGGGCTTGTTTCTGTGCTATGTTCTATGTTTGTATGTATGGACATATATCAAACTATTCAGCCACAGCAGCCTCATCACACACGTAGATTATATGATACTCAATAACACATTCACCTCTCTTTTTTAGGACAAGGTGATGCTCAAAAAAGACAGCAGCAACTAAATGAAGAGGGACAGGGCTGCTACTTGTTCTAATAACCATGAAGGAACCAATATTGATCATTATGAGAAGGCCATTGCTAAGGTTATTGCTGAATTCTTTGCTGCTAATAGCATCCTCGTTCCAGATCATCCTTCTCAAATCCCAATTCCCCCTCATCCTATAATGTCCTTGATTTACAAGCAGCAGATACTGTAAACACAGAACTCTTACTCTACCCTTGGCCCATTCCTACTGCAGAGGGATCCGATGACAGCTTTTGATGGGCCAGACTACAGAGTAGGGCAGATGGGTATGCACAGCATAAACAAAATGGAATATTGGCAAGCCAACCAAAAAACCTATGTTCATTGTGACCATAATTCGGTTACGTTTAGTTTAGCGATGGAAAGGGATAGGGACATGCCACTGGGCAAGAGTTATAGATGGGGGAAAGGCAATTATAATGCGATTAGGCAAGACTTAGGAGGGATAGAATGGGGTAGCAAAATGCAGGGGATGGGGACAATCGAAACATGGAGCTGGTTTAAGGAACAGATATTGCGTGCCCTTGATAGGTATGTCCCTGTCAGGCAGGGAGGAAGTGATAAGGTAAGGGAACCTTGGTTTACAAAAGAAATTGTATCTCTTGTTACACGGAAGAGGGAGGCTTATGTGACATTGAGAAGAGATAGTTCAGATGAGGCGATGGAGAGTTACAGATTAGCTAGGAAGAATTTAAAGAGAGAGTTAAGAAGAGGAAGGAGGGGACATGAGCAGTCATTAGCAGGTAGAATTAAGGAGAACCCTAAAGCTTTCTATAGGTATGTGGGGAATAAAAGGATGGCTAGGGTAAGAATAGGGCTAGTCAAAGACAGAAGTGGGAAGTTGTATGTGGACCCTGTGGAGATCAGAGAGGTGCTAAATAAATATTTCTCATCTGTTTTCACTCCGGAAAAGGAGAATATTGTAGAGGAGAAGACTGAGATACAGGCTATTAGACTTGAAATGATTGAGGTTAGTAAGGAGGAGGTGTTATCAATCCTAGAAGATGTGAAGGTAGATAAATCCCCTGGGCCGGATGGGATTTTTCCGAGGATTCTCTGGGAAGCTAGGAAGGAGATGGCAGAGCCTTTGGCCTTGATCTTTGAGTCGTCATTGGCTACAGGTTTAGTACCAGAGGACTGGAGGATTGCAAATGTTGTGCCCTTGTTGAAGAAGGGCAGTAGAGATGACCCAGGTAATTATAGACCAGTGAGCCTTATATCTGTTGTAGGAAAAGTTTTGGAAAGGATTATAAGAGATAGGATTTATAATCATCTAGCAAGCAACAATTTGATTGGAGATAGTCAACATGGATTCGTCAAGGGCAGGTCGTGTCTCACAAACCTCATTGAGTTTTTTGAGAAGGTGACCGAGCATGTGGATGAGGGTAGAGCAGTTGACGTGGTGTACATGGACTTCAGTAAAGCCTTTGATAAAGTTCCACATGGTAGGCTATTGGGGAAAATGCGGAGGCATGGGATTGAGGGAGATTTAGCAGTTTGGATTAGAAACTGGCTTTCTGAAAGAAGGCAAAGAGTGGTGGTTGATGGAAAATATTCAGCCTGGAGTCCGGTTACTAGTGGTGTGCCACAAGGATCTGTTTTGGGACCACTGCTGTTTGTCATTTTTATAAATGACTTGGACGCAGGCATAGGTGGATGGGTTAGTAAGTTTGCAGATGACACTAAAGTCGGTGGAGTGGTGGACAGTGTGGAAGAATGTTGCAGGTTGCAGGGAGACTTGGATAAACTGCAGAATTGGGCTGAAAGGTGGCAAATGGAGTTCAATGCAGATAAATGTGAGGTGATGCACTTTGGGAAGAATAATAGGAAGGCAGAATACTGGGTCAATGGAAAGATTCTTGGTCGTGTGGATGTGCAGAGGGATCTTGGTGTCCAGGTACATAGATCCCTGAAAGTTGCCACCCAGGTTGATAGTGCTGGTAAGAAGGCATACGGTGTGTTAGGTTTCATTGGTGGAGGGATTGAGTTCCGGAGCCGTGATGTCATGCTGCAACTGTACAAAACGCTAGTGCGGCCTCACTTGGAATATTGTATACTGTTCTGGTCGCCCCATTACAGGAAGGATGTGGAAGCATTGGAAAAGGTGCAGAGGAGATTTACCAGGATGTTGCCTGGTCTGGAGCGAAGGTCATATGAGGAAAGGCTGAGGGACTTGGGTCTGTTCTCATTGGAGAGGAGAAGGCTAAGAGGAGATTTAATAGAGACATACAAAGTGACCAGAGGATTAGATAGCGATAAAAGGTACTGCAGATGCTGGAGAATCCGAGATAACAAGCATGGGGCTGGATGAACACAGCAGGTCAAGCAGCATCATAGGAGCAGGAAAACTTGACGTTTCGGGCCTATAGTGGACAGTGAGAGTCTTTTTCCTAGGATGATGACGTCGGCTAGTACAAGGGGGCATAGCTGCAAATTGAGGGGTGATAGATTTAAGACAGATGTCAGAGGCAGGTTCTTTACTCAGAGAGTGGTAAGGGCGTGGAATGCCCTGCCTGCCAATGTAGTTAACTCAGCCACATTACGGGCATTTAAACAGTCCTTGGATAAGCATATGGATGATGATGGGATAGTGTAGGAGGTGGGCTTAGATTAGTTCACAGGTCGGCGCAACATTGAGGGCCGAAGGGCCTGTTCTGCGCTGTATTGTTCTATGTTCTATGTTCTATTGTTAAATCACATAGAGAGCTGCTTCCTAAAGAGCCCGCATCCTGCTATGGAAATTCCATTTCTCTTCCTTCTGCTTCCAACAGCTTGTCAGATTGTATGTGACCTCTGACTCTCACAGTCATGCCTCATTCCAAGAGGAAGGCTGACTCCACCTGTCATGTTTGCAAGGAACTGGTCTCTGCAGGAGCCTTGAAGTCAGCAAACATCTGCACACTATTGAAATTTGGAACAAGAATAGAAAGTAACAAAAATCTAGTGAAGTCTAAAAAGGTGTAGTCCACAGTCAATGAGTGAACTTTACTAGATATACCTATTTATATGGTTTAATAAATGGAAGGCATGCTCTTTCAGTTTTCCCAACACAAGCTACTATTCCATGTGATCAAACATCATTATGACCCAGACTCATTCATATATGCTCTGTAGCCATTCTGGAAGTAAAGTGATAAATAATGCTAATCCTGACCATGGCCTTTTATGGTTCCTCATTTAAACATTAACATTTAACACTTTATTCTCACTCCTCCCTCTCCCTCAATTCTCACAGGTCTTTTTACACAAGGCATTAATTTCCAATAGCATGCTCAATTCTTTTGGAGGATGGATAGGATGATGGTCTTTGTTATTGTCTGTGAGGGTGACAGTGTAGGTGGAGTAAGGTTGTCGTTTCCTGAAAGACAAGGACATTTCTGGAACTGCATTGCAAAATAGAAGTGCATTACTGTCTGCAAGAGAAAAGACTTTGGAGCTGGAATAATTTGCCAGTCACAGGATAACTGCTGAAAGACCAGCATCTCTTGCACCCACGCCACATTTATAAGGCAGTTGCATACCTGGACAAGTACTTGCTATCCAACATTGTCTCTCACCAGCAATGTCATGGCACAGTAGCCACAAAGCCACACAGCTCATGACACATAGCTACCACAGCCTCTCATGCTGTTCTGCATAGCCCCCGATAAACCTTGAGTATCCCTCACCAACATACATGTTCCCAGCTCCTTCATTCCTTCACTTCCCCCACCATCAACCAGCCTTGACTGCCTCACCTCTTTTGGCAGGAGTCTCCCTGCTGCCTCTAAAGGTCCCTATTGCATTCGCATAAATGACTGATGGATGGACCCCTTGGACTCTTTTGGCTCCAGTGCTCTGAAGGACTTCAATGAGCAGCCCCAACATATAACTGACTCGCCTCTAACCACTATCTTTGCAGTTCCCCAAGTTAGGATGTGGGATTTATCTTACGGCCGGTGATTGCCCCATAGTACTGCCCATCACCCACTCTCAGGCTGTTGTTGGACATATTCCCTAACCACAAATAGCCCAAGTGGATAACTGAACATGGTCCAGCTCTTGGACCATGTGTGGACTGAGCTCCTGACTAACAAGACCATGCTAACCTGACAGACAGCCCTTGTCTGGACTAAGGACTAGCCCCCACTTACTTTCTCAATGGCCATTTGGTTGAGTGAATGTACAGTGTGTTTTCCACGCAGCCAGTTGGCACATCTAGCTGTTAAACTGGTAGCCTGATGTGTAATACAGTAAGAAATCCCCCACCCATGGATAGATCTATACTGATTAGCAACCTGTTTGTGTGTTTGTGCAAAACAGCACATCGATACAGCGGTGTTGACAACCTTTTGTACTGACTGCAGCACCAACACTTTAACAGGGATGGCATGACAAAGCATGGATGCTGCAAGCATGCAAGTGGGTGGTACGTGAATGAGCGCTAACAGAGCAAGTGAGTGGCCCTGAGATTGAGTTTTGTCTAATTCATGAACTGGGTGCCTCTGTATGTGCTCAAAGTTTTCTTGCAGTAGCCTTTCAATACAAGTTGCTGGTTTGGCCCCCAGTGCAGGTCTGTGCATCCACAGGAGGCTGCCAGTGGGTGCCATGTTGGTCATGAGGACTTGATTAAAGTTACGTGCCAATGTCCATAGACAAGGAGTATGTGATGTTAGTGACCATGGATCATGCCCCGGGATGATAATGGGTACTCAGCAACCTGGAGGTTCCTCACAGGTACCTGTACAGACTTCCATATAGACAGCTCTAGACATCTATATGGTTTGTTGTGTTTGTTAAGGCAGGAAGACGAATATTAATTAGGTGGGCTGCAGATTTACTAAAGAGATTAACATGTTATAATCTGCCTTAATTGGTAACTCACCACTGCCCAGAGAGAAACCCACCTCAGTGCTCAGAAAATGTGTAAATGACACCATGAGTTGCTTTTGATGTCAGGAAAGACTTTGACAGACATTTCATCTGATTGTGCCACAAATTGTGCCATAGCCCACATTATTCATGGCCCCTAGAAGAATCCTCCAAAAATATTTTTAAAATCAATCAACCTCCTTCTCCAGGTCAGTCACCTGCAACATTAAATAAAGGTGTCTGTTCTCTTTTTCAAGGTTCTCTCTCTCCTCTTTGTAAAGGTTCTGATTCACTGAGCACGACAATGAATATTGATAATGATGTCCAGTGTTCTTCAAGCTTAATTTTCTTTTTACCAATTGTGTAAGAACATTGGCTGCTCCTATGAAGGACTTTTGGAACTTTAATGTAGCTTTTTGTTTCCAAGGATTAATTGTACTGTAAGGCTACCGATTTGTAGGCTTCCAGTACTGTACTCTCCTATGGTAGCTGGAAGTCGCTGACTCTTTGTTAATTGTATATGTTAGAGCTCCCTTTCCTGCTTTATGTTGAGCTGTTTCAAGAACATCTACAGAGGCTCGGAAGGGCTTGATCCATTTTCAGCTGAGGACTTCTATTTCCCTGGCTCATTTTTTATTAGATCCTTGCAAGTTGAGCATCATCCCTACGGGATGTTTCCAGGATGTGGAGTTGTTCTCCAGAAATATTTAGATCTTGTTGATGCTGTCTGTGTACAATTTTAAAAGATCCATTGAATAAAATTGGCTTCTACTAATACAGGTGGGGCATCCACCATACAGCCTAAAACTCCAAAGTTTATAAATATGAACTGGAGCTGTGAGATCATTCTAACTCTATACACCGAGTCATCTCTGCCGCTGTGGACACTTTAGTAGCTGTCAGATTATTTGAGATTTCATCTGTTTGTCTTTGTGGTTCAACAAGTAGAAGATTTTGTTCTTGCTTCAATGAAATGGTCCAGCATTCTAATTATATATCTGTGTGTGTGTATATATATATATATATTATATATATAAATGCAGTTACGATTGCTGCTGTTGTGTCTTAGCCTCTCCTTTGTCTTCTTCAAGAGATAAATGACTATCCTCAAAAGAGACAGCCAGGAGTTCTAAAACAATGGTGTCCAAATGCAAAAGTACATGAAGATCCGAGATCTCAGTCTCTATTAATGGACTCCCTGTGACTGTGTCCTGAAATAGCAAAGACCTGAATACCCTACAGTAGCTGGTCACCTTCTTTACATCTCTTGCCATCAGTGGCTTCTTTTGTGAAGAGGTTGGAAGATTTCCCTTTCTTTTTGAAGGCCTAGGGCTGGAGTGTCAGTCATAAAATGTGGTTCTTGGTATGCTGAATTCACTTCAATATCTCCAGCATCTGCTAACTAAAGAATACTTAAAGCTATACACACAGCTGTACTTAACAATGAAGCATTATCGTGAGGAAGAACATGCAAAGTCTCTTTAATATGCCTTCCATTTTCATGAAGTGAATTACTTATTTCCATTTTCATTCTAATTTTAAAACCTTTGATGCCACAAAGTTGAACAGAGAATTAAGAAAACAAAGAAAGTTTTCTTCAACATGTTATAGCCTCTGAAAGAATCAAAGTTTTCCCTTATTTCCAGTTTGAAATTAGTTTTCTTATCGTTTGTAACACACCAGAGTTTATCTTGATGGTCTGTATTATCAGGGGAGCGAAACTTTTGCAATGTGTCTGCCACATTGTCCAGGAAGAATTCACCCTGACTCTCAGTGTTCCCTGTTCCTGGAACGCCCACAAACTAGTGTGGTGTTCTGGTTTTCTGTGCTGCTTCTATAGTCAAGACCTGGTCTCTCTCTCTGTGCCATCCCTCTAAAGCTGGACGGATTGGATTCCTGCCAAAGAGGAATGTGATGTAGGCCACACGTTGTTTCTCCACCCACTTTATAGTCATTAGTCCATTTTTACTTTTTAATAACAAATATAAGGATTTAAGTCATTATTTTCCAGTGACAGCAGCACATCTTGCTGCATCTGTGTGATTTGAGAGCCTGCTTGAGTTTAATGAGTAATAAATGAAGCCTCCTGAGGACATCATCAAAGTCAAAAGGGCAGAATCAGAACCAATGTAAGATTGACCTGAGAGCCCCATGGGTTAAGGCATGTTCTTTACCAGGTTCTTAAAATTTAAATAATGACAGTGATATTTGAAAATTGCAGACAGGTAGCTGAGTGAAAAATGAATGAAAAGAGAAGTTGAACAAGCTCAGTTAAAGATTCTGGATATTAATTCCTTTGCCAAACAAAATCCAATACATGAAGACAACATTGTATCAGAGATAAAAGGTACTGCAGATGCTGGAGAATCCGAGGTAACAAGCATGGGGCTGGATGAACGCAGCAGGTCAAGCAGCATCATAGGAGCAGGAAAACTTGACGTTTCGGGCCTAAACCCTTCATCAGAAATGGGGGAGGGGAAGAGGGTTCTGAAATAAATAGGGAGAGAGGGGGAGGCGGATAGAGGATGGATAGAGGAGAGGATAGGTGGAGAGGAGGCAGACAAGTCAAAGAGGCGGGGATGGAGCCAGAAAAGGTGAGTGTAGGTAGGGGGGTAGGGAGGAGATAGGTCAGTCCAGGGAGGACGGAAGCATCCTGCAATGCCACAGTGATGCCACCCGAAGGCTGCAGGAACAGCAAATCATATTCAGCCTGGGAACCCTGCAGCCCAATGGCATCAATGTGGATTTCACAAGCTTCAAAACCTCCCCTCCCCCAACCGCATCCCAAAACCAGCCCAGCTCATCTCCACTTCCCTAACCTGTTTTTCCTCTCACCTATCCCCTCCTCCCACCTCAAGCCACACCCCC
>JAHRHZ010000049.1:2899919-2914733 GCA_024137785.1 Ginglymostoma cirratum | reverse complement strand
GTACAAAAGCCTTACTTGCCATTGTCTCTTTCATGGGTTGGGACATTGCAGGGCAATTTCATTCTTAGTTGTGCCATATAAATCAAGAATCTCATTAATTTCAGAAAATAATATAGCTCTGGGGTCTCACAGCCAACATTGGATAGACTCACCGCAAAACGCTATTACCCCATTGTGGTGAGGAAACATACTTTATCCTTACCAAATGATTTCAACCTCATGTGTAAACTGTGTTTGTACAATACCAGCACTCTTCATTAGGATTGAATTACCACCAGTGCCCCCAGATGTGCATTGAATGCCAATTTTGTATCACCCCTACTACTTGCCCAGAAATACCTTCTGATGTGCACCACTTCAAATGTGATACCATTTTGGAATGTACAGTTGTTACAGTATTTTTTTTTGGCCAGTTGAGTTCCACTCAAGGTGTTAAAGGGGGTAACAATAGAAATAGTGGAGGCATTGGTTGTTATCATTTGATAATTCCATAGATTCTGGCAAGGTTCCTGCTGACTAGAAAGTAGCAAATGTAACCCCATGTTTTAAGAAGAAAGGAAGAGGGAGAGTGAAAAACTACAGACCTGTTATCTTGGCATCTCTCAGAGAGAAAATATTATAATTTAGTAGAAAAACGAGATAACTGAATATTCAGAAAAGAATAGAAATATTGAAAAATGTACACATGGATTTATGAAAAGGAAATCATGTTTGAAAATTTGTTAGAGGGTTTTTAAGTTGTTCCTTGCTGATAGACAAAGGAGAACCTGTAGATGTAGTGTATTTGGATCTTCAGAAGGCTTTTGATAATCTCCTACACAGGATTTTAGCAAATAAAATTAGAGTGCATGGAATTGAGGGGAATATACCAAAATGGACTGGGAATTGGTTAATCCATAGAATTCAGAGGATCAAAATAGTTTGAGCACTTTCAAGATGGCAGGCTGCTCCTGGTGGGATACGGCAAAGACCAGTGCTGTGTCCCCACCTTTTCATAAAATGAATGATTTGTATTTGGTGACCAATTGTATTATTTCCAAATTTGCTTAAAGTAAACTGGGTGGGAGCATAAGTTTTGAGGAGGGTGCAAGGAGGCTTAAGAGAACTTGGACAGACTTGTAAGTGGGTTAGAACATGGCAGATGGAATTTAATATAATAAGTGTAAAAATATTCAGTTTAATGGACAAAATAGAAGGCAGAATATCTCTTAAATGGTGAAAGATTGGAAAGTACAGGTGTTCAAAGGAAACTGAAGTATCCTTGTCCATAGGTAACTAAAAGCTAACATGCAGCTGCAATGAACAATTAGGAGGTGAATGGTATGTTGGCATTCATTTCAAGGTGATGTGAATACAGAAGTATTTGCTGCAAGAGCCTGGTGAGACTTTATTTGACATATTGCATTCAATTTTGGTTTTCTTTTCTAAGATTTGATATACTTATCATAGAAGAAGTGCTATGCAGATTCACAAGATTAATGACTAGGATGGTTGGATTGTCTTGTGAGGAGAGATTGAAGAAACTCAGTCTGTATTCTCTAGAGCTTCAAGGAATGAGGGTGTCATCTGATTGAAATTTACAAAATTCTTACAGGATATGACAGGGTGGATATAAATAGGATGTTTCTCTTGACTGATGACTCTAGAAGCAGGAGAATTTTATTATTCATTCATCGAATGTAGGCATCACTGACTGGGCCAGCATTTATTGCCTGTCCCTAGTTGTCCCTGAGAATGTGGTAGTTAGCTACCATCCTGAACTGTTTTAATATAGGCGGACCAACAATGCTATTAGGGAGGGGATTCCATCATTTTTACCCAGCGATACTGAATGCATAGTGATATATTTCCAAGTCAGAATGGTGGGTGATTTGGAGAGGAAAGTGTTGGTGGTGTTCCCATATATCTGTTGCCTGTGACCTCCTAGATGGTAGTTGGTTTAGGTTTAGAATATAGTGGCTAAGGAAGCTTGACGAATTTCTGCTGCGCATCTTGTGGATGGTACATAATGCTGCTACTGAGCGTTGGTGGTAGAACTTGTGAACGTTTGTGGACGTGGTGCCGATCAAATCAATTTTCTTGATGAAAAACGAAAAATCACTCCACCACCTTTGATGACCATTAGATATCACAAAATACTGCTCACTCAATGAATTAAGAAATAAGAGTAGAAGTCGGTCATTCAGCCCCTCACTCCTGCACACGAACAATATCTCTCTGGATGATCTGATCATGGCCTCGACTCCACTTCCCTCACTCCCAAACCCTACCTTCCCCATTCCCTTACCCGTAAGCCCCTTGCTGATCAAAAATCTGCCCCACTTAGCCTTGAATAGATCCAATATCCCAGCTTCCACCATTCTCTGGGTAGAGAATTCCAAATATTCTGGATTTCTAAGAGGGGAAGTTTCTCCTCATCCCTGTCTTATTTGGGAGTTCCCTTATTTGTAAACAGTGTCCTTATTTCAAGATACACCTGTAAGAGAAACAACCTCACAGCGTCTGCCCTCACAATCTTAAATGTGACAATTGTCATTAATTTTTTCTAAACCTCAAATGAGTTTAGGTCCAAACTCCTTGACCTTTCCTCATTGGACAATCCCTTCACCCCAGGGATTACAATGGAAATGTAATCACTGTTGCCAAGCAATCCAATTCCAGCAGCCAATTTGACTTCTAAACAATCCTGTAAATGCAAATGAGATAAATAAGTAAATCTGGTTGAGAGGTAACCACTGGTCAAGACATTAAAGAACTGCTTTACTTTTGGTCAAATGATGTCATTGGTGAACTGGACCTCCGCTTAATATTTCAGATCTAATACTGCCACATTCTGTCAGTCAGTCTAAAATATGTATCTAAGTTGGGCAGCCAAACCAGAATCCACAAACATTTGATTGAGGCATGAGCGCAATAACTGATTCAAGCTGATACTGCCAATAGGGTTTTCTCATATAGCATTGCACTCTTATAAATGATATTGAAGAAGAACACTGAACTAATATGTGTACTTTGCACAAACTCAAGTGGACCATTCATTAGGGAATCGTTGTAAATCATTTGTCCTTTTCCTTCAACTCTGAAACTTAATGATTAGGAACAAAGTCTGTACTACAGCTTCCAGTGCAAATGAAATTGCACCATGTATAAATTGTGACCTGAAAGAAAATCAATGCACTGATAATAGATGGCAGAGGTGAGAGAAAGAAAAAAAACTACTGCCAATGAATTACAGTATTCACTGGGAACAAAGGGTCAAAGTCACTGGTGAGGCTGAGGTTACTCCACTGGCAAATAGTGGTGGGTAGTAATGACAGCTAAATGACTGCAGTGCTGATGAAAATTTAACTGATCATTATCAGCAAAAGCAAGAATAGAGATCTGATAAAAAAAAAAGGAAATATGAAGCCCACTGGTTCAATAACCGCAATGGAACAAATGACCTTGAGCCACTTGTTAGCCCAGCACTCTAAATAACAAAATACTCATGATACTCTCGATTTTTTCCACCTATGTGAAAATCTGACTGTCTTTACTTCATTGTAAATTGTTTTTAATACTCATGATTAACAGTAGGAGCTGTTAGTAGTCAGTATCATTCAAAAAACACAAGCAGGTCACCGAACACTGCAAGTATTGCAGCAGGGAAAAAGACTCCATGAATATGTTGAGGATTTCCCACACCAGCAAATAAATTGAAATTATGTCATACCAATTACTAAAACAAGCATTAGTACAATAAGATTCAAATGCATGGAAGCTTAGTTGTCATTACATTGTGATACTTTTTAGATAGTTCACCAGCATTAAGAAAATTGTTAAATTCTAATAGATTTAATGACTCTATTAACCATTACATGCATATGATGCATGATTCAAATACTGAATTAATATACTCCACGGCACATGAAAATAATAGGCCTGGGTTTATTCATTCACCATCATCATAATTAAATGTCAGGGAATCAGAGTTGAAATCAGGGAATCAAGGAATCAAAGTGCATAGAAAGCTTCAGAAACAATGATTATTGCCCTCTCTTTAACATGGGTATGCCACAATATTAACTACACATGTTAAAGAACTGTAATCAGCTGTTCAGTTGGGATTGCTCACAGCCTACATCTATTTCGTTGATAATCTACCAGCAGTTATTTAACAGTTAGCTAATTGAAATTGATTTATTTAATACCAATTCTAATATTAGATCACACTAATCCAATGAACAATTAACAGTTCAGCTTGCTTTAAGTTAATTTTGTTCTCAAGCAGCATGAGCACATGGACACTTCCGGTACTCTGTTATGTATTGGAAGAACATATATTCTGAGCTAGGTAGCAGCAAAAGAGAATTCACTTTTTATACATTATTTGTGTATTTTTTATTGGCGATAAAAGATGTATTGTTTTATTTCTTAGGTAATTGGAGAGAAGAAATATTAGTTTGACACTTAATCAGAATTCCTGGTATGGGAGTATGGTGTTGGTGTCTATTTCTGATGGTTTTGCAAAAGCCTGAATTTAAAGAATGAAAAGAAAAATTATTCTTGTTTGCTGGCTGAAGAGGATATTGACCTGATCCTAATCCTGTGATGTAAAGAATAAAGCCTCTCACCATGTCAAGATATAAAAATACTTTACAGCCACTAAAGTGCTTTTGAAGTATAGTGACTGTTGCAAGATAGAAAATGTGACAGTCAAATTGTGCACTTTTGGGTCCCACAGAAGCTGAGGTAATGAACAGATAATCTATTTTCTAGTGACATTCGTGAAGGGATAAATATCGGCCAAGACCTTGCTGCTCTTCAAATACTACCTTGGGATCTTTACCAGGGAGAAGGCTTGGCCTCAATTTATCCAAAAGATGATATCTTTGTGAATACAGTACTCCCTCAGCAACTGCACTCAAGTGTCACACCTTTGTATTCAAGGGGGATTTGAATCTGTATCCTTTTGATTGAGGCAAGCAGTGATACTGGTTCATTGTGTGAAATTATATGTTTATTTCATTAGTTGGAAGTGGAAATGCAGCATGAGTGAGTCTGAAAGTTTTTTTTTATCTATAATGTTTACAACAATTGAATATTTTTGTTTGGAGAGTTTATTTCTGAACAGAAAAGCAATGAAAGACAAGTTTCAATAACGGAAAGCTATTTTTAGAATGTGTATTTTCTCTTTTGATTTGTTACTTTATCTAAGTTAAATTTAAATCAGATTTGTCTGGGAATGTAGTTTACAAAACATATGTGATTTCTCAGAATATTCTTTCTTGAAACTCCTGCCAGGCACTTAAAAAAAACATCGCAGGATAAATCGGTTGACGGAGAAGGTATGAAGTCAGCTCTGCCCATGAACCGGTAAGGAACGTCTCAATTATGCAAACTTGCCAATGATATTTATCCAAATGAACCACCATCATTGTTCTGAAACAATAGTATTAACTTATAAAACTCACAGGTTGGAGATGGTGTAAATTAAAGAGGAACAACAATAAAATGTTTTATGTCATTCCTTCCAGTATATTATTCCCCTTTTCTCCGTTTAATGTTTCCAATGTCCGTTTTTGTCTCTCTAGTGGTCAGACCACTTCGTAATTTTAGATTAATTCAGGCTTCAGATTTATGCTGTCCTTCAGTGTTCCAATACTTAATCTAAAATCTGCAAGCAGAACAGTGCACAGTGCGATAAGATACATCAATACTGCTGGCAAACTAGAAATTTTGTTATATCTATTCCCTACGACCATCAGCGCAAAATTCTTTCACTGAATCTAAACTATCTGTTGTGTTCTCCCTTCAAGTGCGAACAGACTGACAAGACATAATCATTCCAACAGAATCAGAAGGATTATGACAGAAAAACTAAAATATGAATATGGATCTACTGTTAAATATAACAAGTTTTCAATGAAATCCTCTCTGAAACATTTTATTTTTCACAGCACCTTCAGTGAGCCCACAATTAAAATTTGACTTGTTGCATGATGCAGTAGGGCAAGACAATATGAAGTCTGCCCCTCTAAGTAGACTCAGTAACTTTGTTTGTAAAAGCAACAAGCAACACCATAACTAGATGCTAAATAAAGCCAATTTCAGATTTTACTTATTAGAAGTAACTGAATTCTACTCCAATTCTGACTGTCTTGAATGCAGAAGTTTGTCTTTCTACAACTCAATATCATATTGCAATTTCCTGCCTGGCGTTCAAAGGGTTGAATTTTCACAGCTACTCTCCCAGTTGTTTGTGATAGCTTCAGCAGGATAATTTCATCTTAAAACTCCAGAGCATCAGGATTAACATCAAAGTTATAGCAATCACTTAGAATAAGCTTCAGAGAAATAAATGGTGCTACTGACACTTCTTTAGGTAACTGGGACACTAAAGCTTTTCCCAAAGCAACATGAATATAAGTGTTCCTCTAGCTCTTGCATGCCATAAACCTTTCAGGTCTTCCCATTTCTCCTTTGCCTGAATCATTGCCTGAGGAGCTGTGTCTTTACACTGTACCTTTTTTAAATCTGGGCTGCAGCAGCAAAAATGTTGGTAGTTTATCTGTAATAGCTGCCAATGTTCCTGATTCATAAGAGTCTCAGAGGTTACCATTTCCTGCCATTCCTTTGTTAACTTGCCTGCTTTTTTTTTGTTGTCTTCCCATCTAATTTGTAATTGGAGTGGGCCTTCACTTTATGGGTGTAATATTATTGTACAGATCCTTGTTTGTCACATCTAACATCATTCTCAAGATGGGCGTGGCAAACAGCGACATCCCTTCTGTTAAAGTAAAACTGTTTCTGGCCCAGACAACAAGATACTTGGTGCAGGAGTTGAACATTGAATCCCAACTATTCAATTATGGCATCCGGAAATCTTGGGGACGCTAACCGCATGAATTACTGCTATCAACTTGGCCTGCAGGATTCAGCACGGTAGAGGGCAACTTCAAAGCTAATTCAATTTCTCTATCAGAGTTGTAGACCCTACAACCATTCCTCCTCTTTACCTCCACCATCAAGCTACAACCATGAACATTTTCCTTTTGTCAGGATGCATAGCCACAAGCATACCCTCTTATGTGTTCCAAATACCTTCAACTGAGCAAATAAAGCTGTCATTCATATTCTTTGCCAACTTGGGCTCTGCCAGTATTCTCACTTACAAATTCATCCCATTCAATAACAGTTCCTTCTTTCCTGCCTTGCACTGCTCACTGTCCCAGTCTATTTTCTTTCTTCTAAAAGTAATCCAGCTGGAGTATGCTCCCTGATTAAGGCGAAGCTTTAGTTACCTCGATACACTGTGAAATGTTTCAACACCCAGAAGGTGGCCAATGTGTGTTTTCATAAGTCAAGTACGCCTTTTTTTGACTGTGACAGTATCTTGGAGGCATGTGCCACTGGTCTAGACTGTCCGTGTTTTTGCTGCATTAGGACCACAGTCAGACCTGAATCTTTGGGGCCAGTGAAATCTCTCTCCAGGTTTGTGTTCCTGAGGTTGAGGCAGTTTGTCAATTTGTCTTCAATCATACAAAGGTATTTTCACATGTCTCCATCCATTCCCACTCTGTTCCCTTCCTTAGCAGTTCACAGAGAGGGCCACTGTTGTGACATACCCTTTTGTAAACTCTTGGCAATAACCAGTGAGTCCTAGAAATTATTGCAAACCAGAAATATCACAAGGCTGCTTAAATCCTTGTACAGCATTCCTTTTTCTACCTTCCATGCCTCTTTCATGTGGCCATATCGTGAGACCGAAGAATAGGACTTCCACCTGACCTATCCATGTCTTTTTGTTTTTAGTTCCATGACTCTCAGTAGTTGTAGCAACTCAGTTGTAAACTCAGGTGCTGTGCCTCCATTAGAGAGAACAGCTATAACTCGCTCACATATGACACAAATTCGTCTGGGGGAATTCCAAATGTTGTGTCTTACATTGGTATTTTATTGAGGGGCTATTGTGGAACCCCTGCACCAAGCATTTCCACACGTATACTGTTGCTCTTTAAAAGTGAATGCAAACTTACATTGATTCTACTTACTGATGGGAATTGACTAAAATTGTTGGAGATATTGAAGACAGGGAGCCCTGGAGCCACCTTTAGAATAGCCACTATCTTGCATGCCACTGTGGCTGCTGTGAGGGGACAGCCTCATTAAGAGTGCATGGTCTACCATCATTTGCCAGGATAAGTCTGGACTAGCAAAATGGGTGCATTTACCTTGCTGACAAAAAGGCGTAGCACTCCTTGTTCTACTCAAAAAAAATTGCTGCCTTTAATTCTGTTTCAAAAATTGATACTGCTTTTGCAATCTACTCATGATTTCTTCTCTATCTGCACTATCTTACACTGCATCCTCTCCCGCTCAATTTTTGTGTCCTGAAAAATCTATTACATTTTGTTGTAAATGATTCAGGTACAATTCTGGAAGCTTTGCAATAAATTCCTGCCAGTCATACATTTCAGAGCTGTCACCAGATGCCCCTCTGTGGTTGGGCAGGAATCACCAGCATTCCTGATATTCCTGCATGAACTCTCCCCACAAACAGTTATTGGCCATGTCCACTCTCCTACACTGCATGGTCATTCACTCTGCTCACACTTCCTCCCTCATTTCACTCTACTTAGCTAATATTCATTCCCTTTGTGTTTCTAGGGGTCACATATTGCTGGAGAAAGGACCATCAGCTTGGAGGGATTGATGTCTACCAAATACTAGCCCTCTTTCCCCTCTTCCAACATAGTCACACCTGGCCTTGCTCTCTCAAGATAAATAAGGGAATGCAAGTACTCAGCAGGTGCACCTCCTTCAGAGTTATGATAAAGGAGTTGAATTCTCACCTGTCAGTCAGTGGGCCTTTTCCCAACTGTACCCTGAATTTGGATACCTCTCTTCTTAATTTGTCCCCAAGCTCTTTCCTTATTTCTGCATGGATATCCAAGGCTCTGCAGCGCAACACCACAACCCCATCACTCCACCTTTCCAAGGGAGTCTTCCTTCCCAGAAGCAGTCTTTTATATTCCCTTTTAAAATGTGCCTTTTGCCCACTGTTGTGGTTTTTTTTTCTTTGTTCATTGATGGGATGAGGCTGTTGCTGGCTAGGCAGCATTTATTGCCCATCCCTAATTGCCCAGAGGGCAGTTTAGAGTCAACCACATTGCTGTGGGTCTGGAGTCACATGTAGGCTAGACGAGGTAAGGATGGCAGTTTCCTTCCCTAAAGGACATTAACGAACCAGATGGGTTTTTCCGACAATCGACAATGGATTCATGGTCATCATTAGATACTTAGTGCAAGTCTGCCAATGTAGTTATCTTTAAATTTCCCTTCTTGTTTGCTTTGGCTTTGTGGTATGTTCTTTGAATTCACACGCCTTCACTTTTGTATTATGTTTGTCTCAGTTTCCTACTGTCACCCCTCAAAGTGCAAGGTCATTGTCGTCCTAACACCTGGCTCTGCATTATTAGCCACATCACACTCAAAATTCTGACATGTTCAAAATTCTGAATTCAAAATACCTGTACATAGGGTAGGAAAAAGACAATCAAAGACCTCAGCCAACAGCTTATTGAGTCTCCCACCAACTGATTCCTATCTTTCCCAGTTCCTCAATGGGATGGCTCATATGCAACCCACACCAGCATACATAAACATTTTGCATTTCAGTAAACTCCTGTTGGACCATGTCTCACTTCACTGTTTGTGGCCATAACTAATGGAACCAGTTTTTTCATAGTTCCCCTGCATCTCTGCCTCCGCTTCTCCTCTGGCAAGAAAGCTGCAAAAATGCTACTTCCTAACATAAGCAACAATTATTTTCGTCATCATGTAGCCCATGCAAAACAGCCCATCTGTTGTATCTCAAGTAAGTGAGGTAGGGTGGGTCGGGGTTGTTTCCAAGCACTGTCACCAGATTTTGCTGCTGGATGGGGGCTATTGGCAGAATCAAGGGCTTGTTTGCTGGGAGTGGCTATCCCATGGATGGTCCTGTACCTTGGCCATCCCTATTTTCATCTTCTCCTCATTATTTTCTGATAGTAGCATCGTCTCTAATATATACCTCCTCCTATTGCAGAAACCATTGCTTCTCAATATCCAGAATTGTATTTCTAATTATTAATTTTGATTTTAATCTTTAATCTTTCTATATTCTTCTTACATTCTGTGTGACCAGGTATTTCCTTTCTGGTGCACCCAAGTTGATCCACCAATCAGTGATATGCAGCCATTAAATTTCCAAAATGCCTCTGATTATTCCCACACTGAACATCTACAAACTGTACTCAGCTACGCCATTATTCCTTTTCTATATTTCAAGTTTGACCTTCCTATCCTTTCTGTCCTCTTCTAACAGTTTCATTAATGATGGCATCCCTCTCTTCAACCATTTACCACAATTCCACAATTTACCATTATTTTGTTAAATGCCTTCACCGGTATGCCACAAGCCTTATCACCTTCATGGGGTTGGGTCTACATGTGAATTTCTGGGTCTGTGATCTGTCTCACTCACTGAACCTTCTCCATCGATGTTCAATTGCACTTATCTCTCCTTCAAAGATCATTTCTGCATTACATACTTGGAGATCAATACTTTCACCACGTATGTAGCTATTTGTTTATCTTCAACCACCCATCTATCTTACCAATATCTGCGGTCTATCCCCTTCCCTGGGTCCACTACCTAATTCTTGCTGTTCTGGTCTACTCTGGATGTCAATGAGTCAATGTATTCTTGCATGTATTCCAAGCAAAATTTATATTAACGAAAGTCCAATCACATATAAATCAGTATCCATATAAGGTATACTCATAATTTGCTTGCTTGAGGATTTCTTGAGAGACAGACAAGCTTGAATGGTCAAACCACCCTGTTCTGTAACTCCCATTGACAGCTAACCAGTCTATCCTCCCTTCAAACTGCAGCCGTGGTTCTCCCGTACATCTGTTTCTTATACCCTTCTGTTGTATCTACATAATACATTTACAGGAATATCACTTTCCCATTGACACAGTGCTCTCAGCCTAAACTTAACCCTAATGAGATACTGGGGCCTTGGGGGTTATCACAAGATCCCCTTTCCTGATTACAGCATTCGGCTCACACTGACTTGATCCTTTAGACCAGCCTGTGTGTGAGTAGGGACAGTTTAACTCATTTCTGTTTGCATGTTCTCTTTTTTCCTGGTCACTTTCTGTCCACAATCTCACCCTCTTTCCATCCACCAACCAACCATTTTGTGTTGTATTAAACATATATTGTTCAATCTCTAATACACATTTACTATGACTTTTACAACAAAAATTGTTTCAAAAATGTGGATCAAAGACAAAAGCTACAAAAATATCTCCATCAAAATATCATTTTCTGTCATAGTAAATGTGGGACAAGTTCAGTTTTGACTATTTCATTGCAACCTTGTCGATCTCCAGATTGTAAAAGTCAGTGGTTAAATTACAGGTGCTATTCTCTTCATTTACTGTCAACTAAACCACACCAATCTGTTGTTTTAAAACAATGCATCTTTGTTGCTAGCTTTACTAACATTTTTGTACCCACAATGGAAATAATTGTACATAACTCCACGTAGGAAGAAAAGTGAGCTACTGAGGGCTGCCTTACAATGAATGAGGGAAAAAATTAACTTTTTAACTCTGAAAGAAGACAAAGGAGATGATTTTATAGAGGTATTAGTAAATGCTATTGAAACATTTCATTCATTCTTTCAATCTAAATCACAAGAATAGAATAAAGAACAGTTTCAAACTAGAAACGAAAGAACATCATTTAGCAATGTCAACAAATTTATCTTCACACAATCACTAACACGTGGAACAGATACACAGGTAGAGATGGATAATTGCTCAGCTAGGGGACAAGGAAACAGTGACTTAGTGGTTAGCACTGCTGCGTCACAGCACTCCACCCTCGAGCGGCTGTCTGTATGGAGTTTGCACATTCTCCCTGTGTCTGCGTGAGTTTCCTTTGGGTGCGACGGTTTCGTCCCAAAATCCAAAGATGTGCAGGCTAGGTGCATTGGCCATGCTACATTGCCTGTAGTGTTCAGGGATGTGTAGCTTAGGTGGGTTATAGGGGGAGGGTCCTGCGTGGGATGCTCCAAGAGTCGGTTTGGGCTAAAGAGCTTGTTTCCACACTGTAGGGATTCTATGGTTCTATGGAAAAGACTTCCCACCAAAAAGGTGGGGTGCATGTTGAGGGCATGGGGAGTGGGGTTGAGTAGCAGTGTAATACAGTACTATGACAGCACTCAAAATGTATCCTGCTTTTCCAATATAATCACTTTCCCCACTTCCCATTTCTGTAATACAGATAACAATGGACCAAATAAAGTCATAGTCCGATGCCATGGTTGGAAAACTGTGGTGTTTTTCTGGATAAATAATTGCAGGTGTACTGAATGGTTTTACTCATCCATAGTTTATCCTGTGAACTCGTATGTGGTGGTGTACGTGTTTCATTGTAAGCACATCTAATAGTGGTCGACTTTCCTTTGAAATTACATTTTTTCCTTACTTCCTTTTATACCTGTGTGAATTTGTTGTGACTTCCTGTTGAACTGATTCTGGTTATGACCTCAGTTCTTGAATGCAAGTTTGCAACCAATCAAAAGAGAAACCATTTAGTAGATATAAGATTAACCATGCCACTTATTTGCAAGATTGAAGGTCACTCTGGTTTGCTGTTTTTAGCAAAAGCAGAAATGTGACTATAAAGAATGGGTTTACAATTTTCATCTTTTGTGAGTTTCTCAGTTCTTCAATAGAGCTGGCCACAGCACAGAATTTAAAAAAAAACAGGGCGAATAGAATTGTAATTGAAAAGCTGGTGGCTAGACTTCTTAGACCAATGACATAACTCGAGGAGAAGTGAGTGAAAACTTAACCAGCTACCTGCCAGAATACTTTTATTTAGGAATACACAGTTACAGTGATTGGAAAGCACTTTTATAGCTCACCACACCAAAAGGGAGAATCAGACTGTGTAGTCTGCGTACCCAATGACTAACTTCAAAACTACAAAAATGTATCCATTATAAGCCTTTCTATGATAAGCATTGAGAGTTGGTTGTTGCAATGTTCGGGATTAGGTGGTGTATTAGGGAGGAACTGTATTAATGCCAGCCTCCACTTGTGGCTCTGGCAAAGTGGGAGGCAGGCAGTACTTCCTCACAATGTCTCACTCCTGGCAAGTGCGGCACTGCATGCCATCCAATGCCGGAAGAGACTGTAAGTTGCTCCCTCATGCTCGACACTAAACCAAGCCCTGTGCAAAGTGTCCTGAACTAAAGTTGATGTCATTCCATGTGAATATGACTTAATGAAATTACCTCTCCTTGTCTTCGTCAACCTTTCTGCTGTCTTTTATATGGTTGACCACATTCTACTCTAAAGCCTCCCATTGCCCAGCTCAGGAAAACAACCACTACATTGTTCTATTCTTACTTATGAATTAGGTTTCTTATCATCACTTTGAGAATTTCAAAGGACCCATCCTCAGTATCTTGCTGTTCCCAGTCCTCAATTATTCCCTGGTAACAGCACCTGTAGAAATACAATCAGTCTGCTCTTGTATTCTGATAGTATCCACCTCAATCTACTGACAACGTTCCTCAAACTATCCATTGCTAAGTACTGTCAGAATATTTGACCCATAATACTTCTTGTCTGAAACCAGTTTACATCCAGTAAAATATTAGGGAGAACTAAGCCACTGTTTGCAGCCCCAACTGAATTCCCAACCACCAATTTCAGGCTGAACCAAGTCTTTGAAATCTTGGCGTGACAATGCATGCTGAGATTATCCTCTACATCTAAAAGTTGACTGTCATTACATTCATTCTCTCTTCCTCTGCAGGATGGCTGCTTAGCAGAGCCACTTCTCGAGGTAGCCATAGCAAGTGCTACACTGGGAGGTTGAGCATCCTCAAAATAGGTAAATGGAATTCTTGAGCATCAGTCAGGAGGAGATTACTGGGGGCAGTTGGCACCTTATTGCCAGTGCCAAAGATTGTCCTAAAATCGGTCCTTACCTCATTCCTGGAGCAGCCTTGGAAGAAATCAAAGTTTACCTCCCAGTCATCCCCTACAATAAAATAGCCCACAACCCCAACTCCATTCCCCAGCAAAATATAGAATAGTAACTGAGACAGGAAGAGAATTTTAATTGACCTGATAAATAGTTCAACTGAGTTTCAAGATTTGGGTTGTGTGCCATCTTTGGCAAAGTGGCATCACATCTAGAAGACTTTGGGCTCATACCCCATGCCTTTTCCACACCCTAAGCTGTCCCAGAAGCTGATGAACCTCAAATTCTCTCCCAAATGCTCTGAGTATCTTATTCATTGACAGCTACCAGAGCCAAAGCTCTCTATCCTTTCACTTCACTTTCCCCATTTTAAAAACCTGTTAACACCCAGGGCTTTGAACTAGAATGATTAGCCTTCTTTGAGTTGTTTTCCATTCATTTTCTTTACATGTCTGTGAAGTGCCTTGGTGTATTTTTCTGCATTAATGATTGCATTTATGGCCAAGTTGTTGCAGTCAGAGAATACAGTTTGAGGGAACAAGCATGGGGCTGGATGAACACAGCAGGTCAAGCAGCATCATAGGAGCAGGAAAACTTGACGTTTCGGGCCTAAACCCTTCATCAGAAATGGGGGAGGGGAAGAGGGTTCTGAAATAAATAGGGAGAGAGGGGGAGGTGGATAGAGGATGGATAGAGGAGAGGATAGGTGGAGAGGAGGCAGACAAGTTGAAGAGGCGGGGATGGAGCCAGTAAAGGTGAGTGTAGGTAGGGGG
>JAHRHZ010000049.1:2886978-2899519 GCA_024137785.1 Ginglymostoma cirratum | reverse complement strand
TCAAGTTTTCCTGCTCCTATGATGCTGCTTGACCTGCTGTGTTCATCCAGCCCCATGCTTGTTATCTCAGATTCTCCAGCATCTGCAGTACCTTTTATCTCTGATACAGTTTGAGGGAGTTCACTTCATTGATTCATGGGATGAATGAATTATTTTATAAAGAAAGGTTGAATAGATTAGGCCTACACCTATTGGAATTTAGAAGAACAAAAAGATTTTGTAAAAAAAGACATAAATGATTTTGAGTAAACTTGGCAGGGTAACCACAGTGAGATACTTCCTTGTGCGAGAAGTCTAGAAGGAGGGACATTGTTAAAATATTATGGGTCTCCCATTTCAGACTGAGATGAGAAGAATTTTTTTCCCCTTAGAAGGTTGTTAAATCTGTGAAGGTCTCTTCCCATGCGAGCAGTGAACACTAGATCATTGCAGATATTTGAATTTGATTTAAATAGATTGATATTAAATAAATAAGGTCAAAGAGAGTCAAGGATTATGAGAGACAAAATGAAAGTGGAGTTGAGGCCATGATCAAATTAGCCATGATTGTCTATCCAATGATGGAGCAGGATGGCCACCTCCAGCTTCTATTTCTTTGTTCTTGCTCTCAGTCATTGATTTAGAATCACCAATTTAACTGGGTTCCTGCTCAGGATTGTGCAATTGTTGGGTCTAAATTTTATTGCATCTGTGTACAAACAGAAAATCAAGGATGGCCCAAAATTGATTATGAGGCTTGATCTAAATATTACAGATGAGCTCCTCTTCTATCCCCACAGGAGGCCCATCTCAAAATTTAAATGTAGGTCTGACGCCCAATTTTTGTTGCTTGTGTTACAGAGTGACACAGTGCAATCTTTCCTTCTCTCCCATTGTTAGAATCGCAGGATGTCCAAAATACAATACAGGAGTATAGCCACAAGCAAAAACACTTTTCATGTTATCCAAGCAACGATAGTGCAAATGGCTTGTATTGTAGCCTTCCTTCAGGCAAATGATATTGAAAACAACTGTTTGGAAATCTGGACACATTGTATTATGTTACTGGTCTAGTAACAACAAGAAGAAAATGTAGATATCTGATCAAGGTTCAGGCTTCAAACAACTCCAATAATTAATGATCCTTAAATGTACAATAGAAAATAGGCAAGTGGGTCACTAAAATTCTGACAATAAATTGGAATCAACCAACTGGAGGGAAAGACCGATGGAGCAAATCCATGTTGGAAAAATATTTTAGTTAATTTAATTAACGGGGACTGACCTTCACTTTGAAATAACAAAAACCACGATATCATGTTTATTTGTAGCAATGTCGGTATCAAGACAATTCAGAGATGAAATGCGTTCCAATATACAAGGATAATACAAGTAAAGATATCAATTGTCAGGCCAGCCTGCAATGATCCCTGCTATATGTTTCTACAACGGACTTTCCCACTTAACAGCCATCATTCAAACCTGCTCAGGATGAGTTGGGGTTAAAAGAATGCTAATTGTGTCTTCAAATTATAAAAAGCAGGATACCCAGCTTCCCATTATTTCCATGTTTCCACACTCTGCCTCATGTATTCATAAGCATCAGGATCACAGATTTGAATAGTTCAGAATGAATGAATTATTTTATTGTCACATGTACTTGGAAAAATAGAGTGGAAAGTGTTCTGTTGCTACAGTCCGGTGCTATTTTGGATTGCAAAATGAATAAAAAGGAATTACTTAAATAGAACTTCACCTTCTGCTCAACTGAGAGAAAAGTATAAAGGCAGAGAATTAAGAAATCATGTTGAACTTTACAGTCCTTCTTGTCAAGCACAGCTCCAGGTTTTCTTATGTTCTCTGGGATTTCTGTAATGTGTTCCAGTCTTCGGGCTACAATGAGTCCCTGTTCTGGGTCCAACTGATGCCCGAGGAGTCCCCGGTTACGCTGCCACTACACCGACATCACTAGGCGTCCCTGCTCCGGGCCTACTGTAATCAGGAGTCACTGCTGCAACCGCTACCTCACTGCTTTGGCCATGAGTCCTGCTCCAGCCTCTGATACCATAATAGATGAAAGAAAAAGACAAAGGAAGAAGACGAAAAGGAAAGAGAAAGAAGGATGTGGCTGACTTGGAGCGGACAGGTTCAGGACCCAAATGCTACTTACCTTGCCAGGTCTGCCATCTTGGTTGGATAAGAAGGCCTTTCAACCCAGCAAGACAATGCTATTCAGTTAGCTCCCTTCTCTGCTTCACTGAAAGTGAAACCTTCATCAAAATCTCTGTTCTAATAATTCTGTTCAGCTCATTCAATATAATTCCGCCCCTGTAAATTCAATATAAACTAAAATGTCACAATTCCCACATTAGACATATCCAGAAAATATTAACAGCTGAGTTTTAAAAATTGTTGAGATTGCAGATATTGTTGCTTATTTTGTAAACTGCAATGCACATAAATAAATAACATACATCGCTGTTCACAGACACTGGCACCCAACTGTTTTCTTATAGCATTATCATAAAAGATTAATGTCCCAGTTTGATTTATCACATAGCATTGTTCATTATTAATCTGCAATGATATCATTCCACAATTCTTTCCGGCTGATAATATCCACAAATCACTACTCAAATCACAAATCATCCACTTTTTTAGTTCAGGAATAATGAGGGTGAGAGGGGCAGTGCAGTCTTGCTGGGAAGGAATTGCTATATTTTCTAAAATGAACTTGATTTTCTAGAATGAACTTGATTTTTTAAGAAACTATTTTATGCAGGGGTTTATACTGATTACTGGCCCTAGGGTAAAGATTACGCTCAAATCAGGTAAAGAATGGCAATGAGAAGCTCAAGGTTACCATACCTAAAAATATGTTTTCACTATTATTGTTATAAATTGCATTCATTTTTAACTCAGTAGAATTTATCGGACTTCTCCGTAGGTCACATGGCATCTTTCCAACGACTGTAATAGGTACACTGATACATATTTGAAACCAAAGTACATTTCCTGCAGCGAAGGAAATACTGCGAAATTTTCTTCAGTAAAATGCTGGGGTGTCTTCAGAATTTCCACGTTTGGAGAGTGGGTGGATAGTGAATGTAATGTACCTTTTCATCTTGGGGGTGGGGAAAGCACGTAGTGCTTGTAGAATCGTCCTCCCAACAGAGTAAAATGTATGGTCATTTTAATGTATCAAAGAGATTTTTGCAGTGTCCCATTCTTCCACCTAATTAACTGCAAACCTTCTCTGATGATTGTCTGAGACATTGTGGTCAAATTGCATTCTTTCATACCAACTCAGTTTTTCAACTTAAAATATTACGTTGGATTTTTATCAATCCAAAAATTAAATCTGGCACATGCAATTTAAAATATATGGAGATGTGACCAACAAATCATGTCATCAGAATAACATCTCAAAATCTTGGCAAGCAATGAAGTACAACTTCAGTGAAAATATTTTCTTGGAGAGCCCAAGCGAAACATAACCAAGGCAACTTAATTTGAGTTACAGATTCCACTGGGGAAGGTAATATAAAGCAGCCTGTGATATGGATTTCATAGGTCTCCACCAGGGACCTTTAATCCAATTGCCCCACTGTTGTCCTCTACCAGGATCAAGCAAAATCCACCCATTTACACAGCTTAAGCTTCATACTGTTTGAATGTATAAAACTACAACCCTTCAATTTTCCCATCATTAACATGGAGGTGAGGTAAGTTTCTATTCACCAGTGATGGGCACCTACAACTTTGAACTCTATCAAATCAAACCAAAACAATTGCTCAAAGATGCCTATCCCCTAACCTTTCTGAACTGTGGAATTTAATTATTGCCAATTGGAAAGACAGAATTTGAAGTGCAACTATTCTACTGCACACAGCAATCGGAAGCAAGTAGATTTCATTCTCTGCCTTCACATTTTCCACCTCCGCCATTTCATTTCAGATCATCAGCCCAAATTTTTCACTATCAGCATATCACCATGTAAGCATAAGAAACCAAGACAGGAAAAAGAGACGTGAAACATGAACCAATACATTTTGTCTCTTAACACAAAGTCTTTCATATATATTCCCTGATCCAAAGGTCATCAAACCAAACTGGAAAATAATCATCCACACACCCACATTTACTCTTCATTCCTTGGCCTATAACCATAGACAGACAACTTTTTATCCCGGTCAGCATTAGCAACAATTGTATCCCATTGTATGATGTCATTTGAAATGTATTTTCATTGCCGCTCAATCAAATTCTCATGCAGGTGTGAACCAAAAACTTCTGTTATTTCTTTTCTCTAAGGTTTTGGAGTAGATTTGTAGCTCGGGCTGTGGGTGTTGAGGTTGTTGAGGTTGGTTGCCTTGCCAAGCTGGTTTCTTGTTTCGCAGATGTTTCGTTACCATGCTGGGTAACATCCTCAGTGCAGCCTCTGATGAAGCGTCGGTGTGTTTTCCTGCCAGGTTTTTAAACTCTGGTGTCCGTTGAGATGGATTTCCTCACTTCCGGTTTTCCTTCGTAGTGGAATGTATATGGGGTTGAGTTCAATGTGTTTATTAATAGCATGTTTCATGGAGTGCCATGCTTCCAGGAATTCTCATGCCTGTCTCTGCCTAGTCTGTCCCAGGATCTTGGTGTTGTCCCAGTCGAAGTGGTGGTTCTCCTTGTCCATGTGGATTGAGATGAGTGAGTATTGGTCGTGTCTTTTTGTAGCCAGTTGGTGTTCACGTACTCTTGTTGTTAGTTTCCTTCCTGTTTTCCAGATGTAGTGTTTCTCGCAGTCTCTGCAGGGGATCTTGTAGATGACATTGGTCCTGTTCATGGCGGCGAGTGGATCTTTAGTTCGGGTGAGCAGTTGTCGTAGGGTTGATGTGGGCTTGTGTGCCACTCTGATGCTCAGCAGTTGTAGGAGTCTTGTGGTGAGCTCCGATGTGTTCCTGATGTAGGATAGTGCGATGAGTGCGTCGGGGCGTGTAATATCTTCCTGATGCTGTTCGTGTAGGCATCTTCTGACCCAGTTCTTTGGATATCCATTATCTTCGAACACTTGGGAGAGGTATTCTTCTTCCTCTTGGCGTAGTTCCATGTTACTACAGTGTGTTGTTGCCCTTTTAAATAGTGTTCACACGCAGCTTCGTTTGTGTGTGCTGGGATGATTACTGTTGAAGTTCAGTACCTGGTCTGTGCGTGTGGCTTTTCTGTGTACTTTCGTTTGGAGTTCCCCATTTGTCTTGCACTCTACCATGATGTCCAGGAATGAGAGCTGTTTGTTCTTCTCCTCCTCTTTCGTGAATTTTATTCCAGTGAGGGTGTTGTTTATAAGTTTGTGTGTCTCCTCTAATTTGGTCCATTTAATGATGACGAAGGTGTCATCTACGTAGCATATCCATAGTTTTGGTTGGATTTGCAGAAGGACAGTCCTTTCTAGTCTTTGCATCACTGCTTCTGCTCTGAGTCCGGAGATAGGTGATTCCTTATGTGTCCCATTGATTTGCTCATATGTTTGGCCATTGAAAGTGAAGTGGGTGGTGAGGCATAGGTCCAATAGTTTGAGCATGTTGTCCTTGGAGATGGTTTCACTGGGGTCGTGCTCTTGTTCCAGTCGTGTTGTCATTGTTTCCCTTGCTAGTGGCATGTGTATTGATGTAAATAGGGCAGTGACATCAAACGATATCGTGGTCTCTTCGTCCTCTATCTTTATGCCTTTGATGGAGTAGAAGAATTCTTGGGCTGAGTGGATAGAGTGGGGTGACTTGTTGATTAGGTGCCCGAGTCTCCTTTATAGTTCTTTGGCTAATCGGTGCGATGGAGTGCCTGGTAGGGAGACTATGGGTCTGAGGAGGAATTCCAGTTGTGAACTTTAGGGAGGCCGTAGAATCAGGGTGTGTTCGTTCCTTTGGGTTTCATTCTTATGAAGTCTGCTTTGTTAATCTGTCCTGTTTGTTTAAGTCTTTGTAGCTTGTAGAGGATTTTGTTGCCTAGTTGCAGTGTCGGATCAGTCTGAACTGGCCGGTATATGTTCTCATCGGCGAGCAGTGCTTGTGTTTTGGAGATGTAGTCCCTTTTATTCAGTATCACTGTCATGCACCCTTTGTCTGCAGGTAGTATTTCTTTTCTATTTTAGAAATGCCTGCTTTTAGCTAGGAGCCTATCTAGGAAAAAAAATTAAAATCTTGGTGCTAAAGGTTGTTTCAGGCAGTGACACAAAACATGTGATACCAGATTATATGTAATATCTCATAATTAGCCCCATTTTGGATGCGATATCATACCCACCAAGACCAGTTGTATCTCAAGGGACCATTGTTTATTTCTGGTTTTTAATAAAACAATTTCATATTGATTAATTAGTATTTTTCTGGTTTATGTCCTAATTATATTTATCTTGTTAATCCCTAGCTCCAGGCCACAAATACATGCCGGATTCACAGCCCGTGCAACAGGTATGTGATATTTTCAAGATTTATTTAAAAAAACCTAATGTTTTTCAAAAGAATGAATTGTGAAGTAATCAGTACTCAGAAGGCATCATGTGCTAGATTCATTAACAGCAAAGTATTACTTTGGTGTTAAGCCTAAGGGTAATCCGAACAAAATAAATTATTTGTGCAAAAGGAGAGATAAACTATAAATGTTGGTAATTTGAAATAAAAATACAAGATGTGGGAAACAAAGTGCAGGTCAGAGAGAATCTGAGAAGAGAAGATAGAAGAAGTGAAAAATGAGAAATGTGGAGGTGCTTTCATATAGAAGAATCTTCCTACCCAGCCCAAAGTTTATAGAAAGGTAACAGAACTTATTTAGGTGGGAGACAAAGATTCAGTTTCCTGGCTGCAACTTTTAAGTTTTGATCCGCAGGATTTGCTTTCCCAACCTTCTATGGCATTCAATAGCCTGCTATGTCTTCACGTTGAGGATATCCTCCATCCTGTTGTGTGGCACAATTCAAGTACAATCATGGCCAAACATTTTTCAAAATGTTTTTAATCTTATAAGGGATATTGGGTATTGCTGACACCGTCAGCATTTGTTTCCCCTAAATTGACCAGCTTAATGAAGTGTCTCAGAGGGCAGTTGACAGTCATCACGCTCTACTTATGAGGAGTAAGGCAGTAGTTCAACATGGGTTCAAAGAAGACCACAGGGTGGCAAGCCAGGTGAAACATTAAGCATCCAACAATGAAGTGGCTACCTGGTGAAACTACAATATAGAACTATTTGCATGAACAACAGCAGAAGCTCGCACAATATCCAAGGCTGAACAATCCCACAACAAACAGATCAGTACTAAACCTTGCAGATCTATCACATCCTGTCATGAATGGATGAATGATTAAATGACTTACTGGACCAAAAGGCTCCTCAAATATCCCCATTCTCAATGGTGGGGCAGACCAGCACATCAGTGCAAAAGACAAGGTTTCAGCATTTGCTTCCAGTTTCGTTCAGAAGTGCTGAGTGCATAGTCAATCTCAGCCTCCCAGCATCAAAAATGTCTGTCTTCAACCAATCTGATTGCACACGATAACAAAAAAAGATAAGATCTTGACTGATCTAATTGTAACCTCAAACTTACATTCTTGCCTACCCCTCATAACCATTCACTCCCTTGTTTACCAAGAATCTATCAACATTTGCCTTAAAAACATTCAACCATTCTGCATCCCGCCACCTTTTCAGCAGATCTCCAAATGTTTCAGGAAATCTCTTTTAAATGCACAAGCCCCAGTTTTTAAGCTGTGATACCTCATTTTACATTCTCCCATAAGGGGAACTGAGGTTGAGCCTCGCTGTTGCATTACACACAGTGAAGTACTGACCAGGTGTGTTTCAATATGATCCCCAGAAGTTGGAGCTTAAAAGATTCTGAAAGAGACCAGAATATCCTGTCTGTCAAAGATAAATTCATGCTTCACCCATTCATGCAAATATATTGAACTGAGAAGTAAATATTTGCGCTAAAAAAATGCAATCTGCCCCCAAGTGAAAATAACTCTTGTTTTTATGCCTGTCTCTACACTAAGTTTTAAAAAAAAAACAAGATTCCACCCACAAAATCCATAGTACATATTAGGAAGGCTAGTGGAATGTTGTCACTAATTGTGACAGGAATTGAATGCAAAAGTAGGGACAATGTGCTTCAGTTATGTGGGGCTCTAAAGAGACCACATCTGAAGTACTGTGTACAGTATTGTTCATTTTACTTAAGTAAGGATGCAAATATGTTGAAGTAGCTCAAAGAAGGCTTACCAGACTAGAATGAGAATTGTCTTATGAGGGAAAGCTAGGTATCTTTCTGTTCCTGTTTAGAAGGGTAAGAGGTGACTTGATTGAAATGTATAAGATCCTCGAGGATCTTAACAGGGTAAATGTGGAGATGATGTTTCCTCTTCCAGGAAAATCAAGGACTAGAGGTCACAAAATTGATATCACCATTTAAAACAGAGATTGGATGAATTATTTTTCTCTCAGGGTCTTGAGTCTTTAGAACTCTCTTTCTGAAAGATTGGTAGAAGCAGTGTATTTGAATATTTTTATGGTTGAAGTGGATAGATTCTTGGTAAGCAAGGGGGTGAAAGATTATTGAGCGTAGGCAGGAGTGTGGATTTGAGGTTGCAATTGGACCTACCATGATCTTATTAAATGGTGGGTGGGTTTGAGGGGCCAAATGGCCTACTCTTGCTCCTAGCCAGTATGTTTAAAGTTCACATTTTTTAAATAATGTAAGAGATCATTTCGCATGAAATATTAGGAATAATCACACATGATCAGAGCTGAGAAGCAGGTCATTTGTGCTCAGTGTAACTCTGGCCTGCTCTAATATTATGATCTCACTCCCTTGCCCTTTCCCTGTCACCCATCAAATTTTCCAGCTTAAAAGATTGATCCAAATCCTTTTTGAAAATTATTGTTAAATCTGCTTTCTGTTTCCATCATCTATTCACACAAAGCATATCAGGTCATGAATTGCTGCGAAAATATAATTTTCCTTTTCTGGCCTTCTTCCAATTAACTGAATTTCAATCTTTTATGTTTTCAATCTTTCTGCTCCCTGACCCAGGTTCTTCTTATTTATTTTGTAGAAGCATTACATGACTTTAAATGCCTTCACTTAACTTCCCTCTTCTTTGCTCTTAGGCATTACAAACCCCATTTTCTTGGGTCCTCAAATAAGTGTTGTCTTTGATTTCTGATATTTTCGTAAGTCCCCTCTGCACACTAAGATCATAGCATCTTTCCCACAGTTTGATATCCAGAATTAAAAACAGTAGTCCACCTGCAGTCGAATGCCTGGCTTATAAAATATAACGTAAATTATTAAAATATGTTAAAGAAATTAAGCATTTATGGCTCGCTGAAGTCAAGACAAGCGTAAAAAAGGATAAGTTGGGAAAATGGGGAAAATTTAATTTGTAGAACATCTCATTTTCAAATATAATATTTGTCTAACACTCAATTTATGTTGTTAAATCTAAGTTGGGCACTCTGGAATTCTCTCCACAATCCTGTTTTTGGTTAACATGAACATTGTGTGTGAATTATGATGGTGGACAGATTAAATCTGGCAAACCACTAGAATATCTATTACATTGCAATGAACTGTGCAACAGCTTCCTTCCCCACATTGCTACATTCCTCTGCACACATTTTCTAAATTTATATTGGTGTCAGGTATCCTTTCCTTTTACCATCAGATATCAGCAAATCACACTAATATAGCCATTATCAACATCAACATGGTAAAGGCGTTGTAATTTTTCTGGAGTGATTCTTTGTAATGGTAGTGAAATATAATGTTGTCTCATTACTGCAGCATTCTGATGACTCAGTCAAGCATGTTAATGCTCCCTGCTAAGTGACAATGATGTATACCTGTTCAGGTAATCTACATTGTAAGCAGATTTACTCAGTCTCACGAGTGCTGTAGACTCTACAAAGGTGGAGTAGTTCAAGACAGCATGGTGGATGTCTCTCTTTGACAGTCCACTTAACTGTTAATTAGTTTGTGTGATCTCAGTTACATTTAATGCCCTGGTATTTGACCTTCAATCCATTTACTTCATTTATGATGACCTGCTGAGCAGGTTTGACCTTGCAAACTATCAAGGCATTTGTTGTTCTGTAAAACAGAAAAACTGCTGGAAATATGAAAATCAAAAGAGAAGAAGCTGGAATTTCTTAGCAGCTTGGGTAGCGTCTGGTGAGATACAATAATAAGCACTGCAGGCCTTTGCCCGTCATCACAATGAACAATTTGCATTTATATATAATGCCTTCATCACATTGTGACATCCCAAAGCACTCTATGGCCAACATTTTTGAAATGTAGCCATTATTTTATGACAGAAGATGCAGCAGCTACATAGCACCCAGCAATCTCCTGCAAACAGCAGTGAGGAATCACCATATATTCTACTTTAATGAGGTTAACAAGGGGTAAATATTGACCAGTACACCGTATAGAGCTCCATTGTGCTTCTTCAAAATAGCGCCATGGTGTTTTTAATATCCACTTGAGACAGAGAGAGAGAGCAGGGCCTTAGTTAACACCCCACTTGAACTATGGTATTTTCAATATTGTGGTGCTCCCCTAGTACTGTACTGAATCAGAGCCTAGGTAATGGGTTAAAGATCATGGAGTGGAATTTTGAACTTACAACCTTCCAAGTCAGAGGTGAGTGTGTGTATAAACAGTTTATAAACAAAAGCATTAATGGATATAAAAAAGCTCCCATCACTAGAGCAAATGACATTCAGATTTCTCATAACTTAATGAAAAAACAATATTTCTAATTAAAATTAAAATCACAGTCGCTCAGGAAAGTATTGTCTATATCATTTTATTCAATCTAAATGCCTCTGCTATACAACTCTTTCCCTGGTGTGTGATCAAATTTGGTACCATAACAGTTCTGGTGCGAGATGAGTTTTGCAGTTATTACGTTGAGTGGTGTGGTAGTTTTGGGTTTTTGCGGCATGAATACAAAATACAATTCTACACATTGCAGTACAGGAAATGTATTTGATTAAAGATGCAGTTTTGTGCTACTTAAATATTAATGATGTGATTGATGATATTCTTCTCTTCTGACCCGAAAGTATCTCATGATAGTGTTTAGTTCAAATGGCATTCATTACCTGGAAGAAAACTTACTAGTGCTTACACTTCAGGGGTCAGTTTAGAGCTTTGTGTTCATGTTAGGGGAGCCTCAACCACCAGCAAGTATATTTATTAAGCTACTCCTTTTATATTCCAGTCCACACATTGTTGGGGATTTTATGGAGTTCACATGAGGAGGAAATATGGTGTGTAGTGTGAATTAATTAGGCAAGATGGGAAATCTTTCACCAGCAAGTTGAAATAAAATCAGTGACACATTTGCAATATGTTGAAAATCACGAAGATCCACAATGATTTCATACTTGTAATATCATTAGGAATATGTATTAACGTGAAACAGTTTCCAGTAAAGATGCACCTTCAAGATAAATTCACTGCCACAAGATAATCCCATGGCACCCAGTACACGTTTATTTAAAAGAGACATGTGCCTGTCCGCTTTGGATAGTAATGTGCAGATTTGCTTGTTTAATTTGATGGCACAAGAGATGAAGGCAGGAAAATGGACAGGAATGTGAGGCGAATTGCAAAATGTGGTTGGGGTCATAAAGAATGAGAAGAGGGATCCTGGGAGGTCCGAAGATTGGATCGGGGAGGTAGAGGGATGAAGATGGAAGGGTCTGGTGCCCAAGGTATGGTGTAGGAAGAGTAGCGAGGACAGTCTGTCAATGCAAGGAAATGAAGGGCTTATGGTAAGAATATTCAGAGATGACTCTATACTGAATTTCTGCATTCAAGAATCTTTATGAAGTATAAACAATATTGAAAAATGTAAGTAGGAAAGAATATTCCAAAATCATCATTGCTCCAGACGCAGCTCCATGTGCTCCATCATCAATGATGACAAATGCTATCCATTTTCATAATAATATCTAACCGTTATCCTACATCTCCACCCAGGTCCTTATGGTCTATCCTTTTAAAAAATTGTTATTTTAGCACTAATATTTTGTTTAGCGTATAGTGCATGTTTCTCACTCCCACTTCCCCCATCAATATCTCTCCCTGGCATTTTTCTTAGTCTATCTTGAGGAAGGATAGGTTACTCAATGTTCACTCTCTGTATCTTGGAAGGCAGAATTTTAAGCATATTGGGTGTGTAACCCAATACAACAGCTGGTACCTGTGTGGTAGCAGTCACAACAACATACATGCAACAGCAGTGAAGAGGGGTCAATGAAGGGTGAACTCAAGAGGTAGACCATCTAAACCTGGAAAAAATGAAGACATTGTTGGGATAACAAGGTGTAGAGCTGGATGAACACAGCAGGCCAAGCAGCATCAGAGAAGCAGGAAGGCTGACATTTCGGGCCTAGACCCTTCAGTCTAGGCCCGAAACGTCAGCCTTCCTGCCCCTATAATGCTGCTTGGCTTGCTGTGTTTATCCAGCTCTACACCTTGTTATTTCAGATTCTCCAGCATCTGCAGTT
>JAHRHZ010000049.1:2821746-2881978 GCA_024137785.1 Ginglymostoma cirratum | reverse complement strand
TTAAAGGCTATGGGCCTAGTGTAGGAAAGTGTGACTACTGTAGGTAGTAGAATATTTTTGGCAGTGCAGACTCGATGGGCCAAAGACAGTCTCTTGCATTGTATGATTCTGTGATTCAAGATGTAACAGTCAACTTCGTGTATCTACGAACAAAGGCAGGATGTGTGCTAGGGCACGTACTGTATATTGTAATGGGGGTGAAATCATTGCCACACTGCATGCCCTTCCCAATCATCATTTCTCTCTATTAAGTGAAAGGTGCTTTTCCAGCTCTGAACCTCATTTTGTCAGAAGTAGCAGAGGACACTGAAGTTTCCTCATAATGCAACGAACCAGTATTCACCAATTGCATTCCATCCCTTTGAGCAAAGGTGAATGTTTTGGATTTTCTGTTTATTCTTTAAGAGATCCTACAAGCAGAGGACCAGAAGCAGTGACCAACAGCAAAGCAAGGATTTAGATATCTTACATTTGCTTTTTTGCAGAAAGGGTGCATGAGAATGCAAGTGTCACCAGTGTCAAGCATTCCATAGAAGAATAGGCTCCTGACCATCCTTATAGAACTGTGTCAATACAGAGGTACATTCTTCTGCACTCTGAAACGACCACTCCTATATCTTTAACTCTCTGACTGAGCTGGTCTCAGTGATAATGTACAGACGAATAAAGTGAAACCAATGTAATGTGAAATGTTAAGAAGTGATGTTTAATTTTGAAATTAAATTGCCACAGGCACATTTTTGCGCTCAAGGTTTATGTGATTGGTAATGGAGTTGAACAATAAACTTATGGCTATGAGGTGGAATCTCCCTGTTTGACCAGGCGACTCTTTAATAGGCAATCTGTACATTCTGTGTTGCCCACAATGATAAATTAAAGTGTTTTACACACATACTATTGGCATTAAGAATGGCAATAATAGGGAAGTTAGGGATAGTATTAGATCCAAGGAGAAGTTGTGTGAAATTGCCAGAAAAAGCAGTCCAAAACATTCGCTTTCCTGCTCTTACGATGCTGCTTGGCCTGCTGTGCTCATCCAACTCTACACCTTGTTATCTCAGAAAAAGCGGTGCATGGAGCAGTCTAGAGTTCAGCAAAAGAGGACATAAAAATTGATCAAGATGGGGAAAGTAGAGAATGAGAGCAAACTTGCATGAACATAAAAACTGACTGTAAAAGCTTCTAAAGGTATGTAAAGAGAAAAAGATTAATAAAGACAATTATATGTTCCTTTCCAATTATAAGTGGGGTAAATTATAATGTGGAACAAAAGGATGGCAGAAGAATTGAATACATATTTTCATTTTATCTTTACAAAAGAGGACACAAATAATTTCCCAGAAATGTTAGGAAACCAAGGGGATAGTGAGAGGGGAGAATTAAGGGAAATCAGTATTAGCAAAATAAAAGGTTCTTGAGAAATTAATGGGGTTAAAGGCTGACAAATCCTCAGAGCCTAATAATCTGCATCTCTGTGTAATAAAGAAAGTGACCCTGGAAATTTTAGGTGAATCGATGGTCATCTTGCAATACTCTATGGACTCTGGAGCTACAGTTTGGAGGGTGGCAAATATAATTGCATTTTTTCTATTGCATAGATAAGAGTTTTAATGAGGTGGTCTCACCTAAGGTGCAGGCAGAGAGTAAGTGGGTGACCACCAGGAAAGGCAAAGGGAGTAGGCAGAGAGTGCAGGAATCCCCTATGGCCACTGCCCTTGAAAACAAGTATACCATTTTGGATCCTGTTTTGGGAGGGGGGCGGGGAGGGGGTTGGTGGCGGCGATGACTGATCGGGAAAAGCCAGGTTGGTGGCACTACAAATGGCTCTGGGGTATAGCAGGAAATGGAAAAGGCAAACAGGACCTTAGTGATAGGAGATTTGATAGTTAGGGGGACAGAAAGGAGATTCTGTGGCTGCAAATTGGAATCCAGGATGGTGTGTTGCTTCCCAGGTGCCAGGATCTGGGATGTCTCGGAGCAGCTGCAGAACGTTCTCAAGGGGGAGGGTGAGCAGCCAGAAGTCACTGTGCACGTTGGCACAAATGACATAGATAAAAATAGGGACGAAGTCCTCCCAAGCGATTATAGAGAGCTAGGAAAGAAGTTAAAAACCAGGATCTCGAAGCTGGTGATCTCCGGATTACTTCTGGTACCGCGTGCTAGTGAAGGTAAGAGCAGGAGAATATGTCAGATGAATGTCAAAGAATTGGTGCAGGGAGCAGGGATTCAGATTCCTGGATCATTAGGATCTTTTCTGGGGCAGAGGTGACCTGTTCAAGAGGGACGGGTTGCACCTGAACTGGAGGGGACCAATATCCTGGCGGGCAAATTCACTAGTGCTACAAGAGAGGGTTTGAACAGATTGGCAGGGGATGGGATCCTTAATAGCAGGGAGGCAAGTGTGAGGCTGGAAGGAGATATAGTAATCATAAATAGCAAGTTGAAGAGACAGGTCAGGCTGGAACAGGACAGGGAGTAAGGAATGCCTGTTGGATTAAATTGCATCTATTTCAATGCAAGAGGGCTGACAGGTAAGGCTGATGAACTCGGGATGTGGATAGGTATATGGGACTGGGATATTATTAGCCATTACAGAAACATGGCTAAGTGAGGGGCAGGACTGGCAGCTCAATGTGCCAGGCTACAGGTGCTTTAGGCAGGACAAAGGTGGAGGAAAGAGGGGAGGGGGAGTTGCATTTTTGATTAAGGGGAGTATCACAGCGGTCAGAGATGAAATAACTGAGGGATCATCCAGTGTGGCTTTTGGGTGGAGCTAGGACATAAGAAGGGGATGGTGACATTTTTGGGGTTGTACTACAGGCCCCCAAATAGTCAATGGGAATTAGAGGAACAAATATGCAGTGAAACTGGGGAGACTTGCAGGTGCAGTAGGGTTGTACAGTGGGGAATTTTAATTTTCCTAACATATGCTGGGACTGCCATAGTGTTAAGGGCTCAGATGGGGTGGAATTTCTTAAGTGTTTTCAGGAAGGTTTCCTCAAGCAAAACTCAACCTACTCTTGGGAAATAGGGCAGGACTGGTGACTGAGGTGACAACTCTCCCGTTTCAGAGAGACAACTTGTGGTGGTTTAACCTGAGGGTCCCTATGGCTCAGGCGAGGGGCATGGTTGAGAAGGCCGAACCTTCAAGGTAACCTCAGCTGGTGTGGGAATTGAGCCCATGCTGCTGGCATCGCTGTGCATGGCAAACCGGCCCCATCCAAGTTAACCAACTACAACTTACACATTAATCAGCCATTGGACTCACCAAAAAAATGTTAACTGCGGAAATAACTAGTGTAGATGCCTTTTTAATTTGATGATAATTATTATTGTTTACTGATCAGCGTCTGTCAACAAGAAAGTGAACAATTAACAGTATTGAATCGCATTTCTTCAGGTTCTGAGTTATTTATGTCAAAATGTAATTATTTTCTCATTTTTGTCTCTTGTTTCTCACAATTATTCTAAATCGTTCTTTTCTTCCTTATGTTTCTCTTTTGAATCTGATTTAACAATAAATTTACCCACACCAATCACCTTCATTTTCAGTCCTTCCCATTCTTTGCTTCTTACCCCTTCAACCTCACTGGTTAATCACTGTTTGTTATTCACCCAAGTCCCAAATAGCATGCTGCCCTCATCAGCTACAAATTCCAGCAAACTTTGTAGGGAATAAAGTGTCAAAGCTAAATGTGCATGAACATGTCTAACTATGACGAGAGATGCCCTGCTGCGCAAAACCTGAACCAATGCAATTTGACTGTGTGTTTCTCAGTTGGATTGCTCTGTACCCTCCATATTATGCATCAAAGCCAATGGGTTGGAAATTATATGATGCTGGTGCTCCATCAAGCTAACTTACAAAAGCAATTTCTGCTACTGCAACAAAATAAAAATCTTCCTAACATTTCCAATCACACACATGTATTCAATTGCATTCCTAAATGTAAGCCTCAACTTATAAAATAGTTCTAATCTCAATGTATTTCATTCCTTCTTACCTCATTCAGGATGAGTTACTTTTATGTAAAAAAACAGCAATAAGAAAATCTTTATGATGCAATGTCTCCAGTCTTTGGACTTAGCAGCTAGTCAGGACTGTTTCTATAGCATTTACTCCTGCTGTTCTGCTACTGACGACTGACAAACTAAATTTTATGCTACATGCTCTATTTGGAAAAATTCTGCTTGTTACATCTGTTTGAAATGAAGTGGTCCCAGGTGGAGCAGCATATATGAACCTCTAAAGTGTGACTGTATTTTATAATGGAGCATTCTGATGAATATAGTGTATCTGGCACAGAATTCAATTAGAGATTACTTCACAATCAAATCATGTCTGACAATTAAAAAGAATGGCACTGCCAAAGTGGTAACAGCATTATCGATCACACTGCTCCTCTTTACTGTTGTTCATTCAACATGGCAATCTAGTTCACTTGAAATACTTGAACTACAATCTAGAACTCTTGAACCAGAGGGATAGATAGAGCAGACAGCCAGAGACTTTTTCCTAGGGTGGAGGTAGCTATTACGAGGAGGCATAGTTTTAAAGTGAGAGGAGGTAGATATAGGGGAGACGTCAGAGGTAGGTTCTTTACTCAGAGAGTGGTCGGGCGTGGAATGCATTGCCAGAGAGGGTAGTGGGTTTGGCCTCATTAGGGGCATTTAAGCAGCTATTAGATACACATATGGATGATAGTATAGGGTAGGGGTGGAGGTTAGACAGACCTTAGGATTAGGGTAAAAATTTGGCACAACATCGTGGACCGAAGGGCCTGTACGGTGCTGTACTGTTCTCTGATCTAAGTTCTATGTTCTAATCATTCCTTAAGCTGTGATGTGTGTTGAAATTTAATTGATTTTTATGGACTGTACATGTAATCCATAAAGTGGTTTATATCCAAAGCACAGGAGACATGCGAATATGGAGGGTAATCCACTCTGCCCAAAACAATGGTGATAGTAGAAGATTTCCACATTGATAATGGAATAGAAGACAAGTGAGTGGCAAGACGGTTCTTGAAACTGTGGTAGATTGAGTAGCCACCTCAACACGATGGTTCTTTCTCACTTTACAATTTTAAATAAGAACCAGAAGGAAACATTCAGGCCTCCTGCACAGTGGAGTAGGCTTGTTATAGGGAGTTCCAGAATTTTGGCCCAGTAACAGTGAAGGGACAGCGATATAGTTCCGGATCACGATGTTATGTAGCTTGGGGGAACTTTCAGTATGGTGTTGTCATACACCTGCCACCCTTGTCTTTGTCAATGGTAGAAGTCACAACTTTGGAAGATCCTGTCAAAAGAGTCTTGGTGACTTTCTACTGCACATCTAGTAGTTGGTACAATTGCTGCTACAGTGCATCAGTGGTGGATCAAGTGAATTTTGAAGGTGTTAGATAGGGTATCAGTTAAATAGACTGCTTTGTTTTGGATGGTGTTAATCTTCTTCAGTGTTTTTGGAGCTGCACTCATTCAGACAAGTAGAGAATATTCCATCACTCTTCTCTTCTGATTTTTGCCTTGTAAATGATGGACAGGCTTTGGGGAGTCAGGAGGCGAATTGATCTCCACAGAGTTCCTAGTTCCTGACTTTTTTTGGCCACAGTATTTATAGGGTTAGTTCAGTACAGTTTCTGTTCCATGGTAATCCCCAAGAATATTGATAAGGGGGATTCAGCAAAAGTGCCATTGAATTTTAATTGAGAATGATTAGATTCTCTCTTAATGGAAATGCTCAGAGCCCAGCACTTGTGTGACACAAATGTTACTTTCAATCTGCTAAATCAAATTTGACAAATGGTAAGTAACAAATAAAATGGGTGCAATGCCTGCAATGTTTGGAAATATCCTTATAGATAGATGCAACTGGACTAATTTTAACCCCCTGAGGGAATGTAGACTATTTAGAAGTTAACTCAAAGTGTGGTTGCAGGGAGGCTTTACAAATTTAATCAACCAGCTCAGAGGTCAGTGAGAAATAGCTGCCTAGCTGGCTCAGAAACAAGACAATTGTGCTTAGCACTAAGGTGACTCCAACAAGTCCCTGGGCCAATCCTGGTCAGAAGAGGAAGATGAAGTTTATGGCTGCAATGATCAAGTTTTACTTCTTCTCTAGAAGATGCTTCAGCAAATTGTTTTTTTGTTTTAATTACAATGAGCCATTTCCGATGAGGGATCTAACTCCTGAAAGCTTTGGGCTGACAGAGAAACCACTGATCCCCAATTCTCAAGTATCAAGAACAATTATGTTATCAGGGTATGGTAATCCTGTTTGCAAAGCACCTGTTGACTTTAGGCAGGTGTCATTGTTAACTGTAAATAACAATCAGCCAGGTCCGGGATTGACAGTGGCTTAGGAAGCAAGTGCATTGGAGTAGTCACCAACCATAATTTTAAAAAGGTTAGAGACAAAATACACCTACAGATGCTAGAATCCAAGGTAGACAAACAGGGGGCTGGAAGAACACCGCAAGCCAGGCAGCATCTGGAGGAAAGGAGTAGTCGACGTTTCAGGTATAATCCTTCTTCAGGACTTCAAATATTAACTGCTCCTTTCCTCCAGATGCTGCCTGGCTTGCGGTGTTCTTCCAGCCTCCTGTTTGTCAACCATAATTTAACAGCCTGATCACTACCAGGTTTTAAAGGAAGTTAAAATTGTCCTTTTGTCTTTTGAATCTGATATATTTCTTCACTGTTAACTACATTTAGTGTATTTGAAGAACTTTATTAACTGGTCAATGTTGTATATTATATACAGATGACCGCCTGGAGCTTCACTGATTTTTATAAGGAAAAAGTTACTTAGATATTTTTTCTGATGTTTGTCACTGTTTAGTTAATTTTTAAAAATCCTCTCATGGAGTTAATTTTACTCATGATTAGGAAAAAGGTACATAAAGCAGTACTGATGGGATAGGGTTAGAGCTCATGAGCATGACCTTTTTCTCTTATTGTGCATTTATAACTTCATCTTGATTTAATAACACTTCAGGAGTGAGTATTCTTTCCATTCTGAGTAAAATAGATTGAGCTTTACTTAATTAACTTATTTGCCTACTGTTGTCAGCATTGACATCTGTATTCTTGTTGAATAAGTTGTTTCAGGTTTTAATTTCAGCAGTGTCACTTAAAACATGATCTGTGGTTCCATTTTTCAATTGGGTTGTGTTAAAAAAAATCCATGGCATATGTCAACTGTGATTCCAGTTCTCTCTTATAACATAGTGCTTTGATTTCTGAGAATATTTTGCTTTCAGGTGTAATTATCTGATTAAAAATATCTTCACATCAGGCACACTGCACAGAAAATTGAAATGTTAATGGATTCATTTTGATGCAGATTATTCTATGAAATATCATTTCACTCTTTCTTTATCTGAATAACAGTAGAGCTCAGATTTATTTGAATAAAACCTCCATTATATAAAACTCCTATAATTTTGAGAAAAAATAAATCTCATAAAATTATAGTTGTAACAACATTTTGAAATATATATTCGTACTACTATTACTTTATTAAGTTGAATCAATGAATCCGAGAATTCTATAGTTCAGAAGGGGACACTTTGGCCCATCATGTCAGTGTTTGTTTGTTGAAAGAGTTCAATCCATTTAATTTTTCTGCCCTATCGTTTTCCCATGGTCCTACAAAATTTTCCCATTCATATTTCTATCAAAGTCCTTTTTGGAAGTTACTGTTGAATCTGCTTTCACCACCCTTTCAGCCAGTATATTCCAGTTTGTAATAATTTATTGCATAGAGTCTTTCTTATCATCTCCCCCAGCTTTTGCTAATGATCAAAGTTATGTGCTCTCTGGTTATCAGACCCCATGCTAGCAAAAGTATCTCAACTTCTACTGTATCAAGTCTTCATAATTTTGAACACCTCTATTAAGTCTCTCCTGAGCTGTTCCTGCTCGAGGGAGAGACAAGTTAGCTTCTCTCATTTTCCTTTGCAAACATCTCTGCTATCATTCTAGTAAACAAAAACCTGCAGGTTCTTCAAGGCTTTTACAACAATCCTAAACTGTGGTGCTCAGGACTGGGCACGACTTGCAGCTGAGTTCTAAGTAGGGATTTATAAAGGCATTGTGTGACCCCTTTTGTCTCATGCTCCATTTTCTCTAACCATCAAGATAGATATTATGTAAATTAAGTCTGTAATGAATGAAATGCTATTTTTCTCAGCTACTGAGAAACAGTAGCTCAAACAGAAGAACTATTTTGAAACTTAGATTGGTATCTTCTTACACTTGAATTTCCCCGCAAAGGTTGTGCAAAGTACCCTCTAGGTTGTTGTCAATACTAAGCTGCGGTAATCTCATTGGTCACAATTGTAGCAGCTATATATTTATAGAAGGTACCTAAATCACCACTGCTACTATTATGGTGGCCAGAACTGTGGTGGATGGAGACAGGATTCCAATTTAAGCTGTGAACTTCTTACTTGACAGTGAGGCAAAAATGGATTCAACTGTGGAGAGCTTGCAAGCCAAGCCAAATGTTGTTCCATGCAGACTCCATTCAGACACTTTCAATCAGAGATTTCTCAGATCACAACCAGGAAGTGGAATCTTTGAGTGTACCCTGTTGTCCAAGATGAATTTCCAGCAATTATCAGCATCTAATTAAGTCAGCACAGTCAGGACAAGTAGTGTTGACTTCGACGAAGATTTTTGAGAAAGATGCGTAACAGTGTATAAGCAAATTATGAGCAAAGTACCATGAGCAAAAGAATTGCTATTGTTCATTTTATACTATTGGCTAAAGTAAAATCACTTCTCTTTTAGGATCTCTTTTGTTAATTCAGATTCTGTTCATCATTGGTTAGTGCATTATCAGTAGAGACTCTCATTTCACTTTTGTTTAATCACATTCTGTATTAGAAGTGCACTGTGGCAGAGTATCTGTACTGAGCAATGTATAATCGTACAAGGAGTCTCATTTTATAATCAGTAATTGTGAAGTGAGAGGTCTTGACACAGTTCCATTAAACAGATACTTTAGTAGAGCCAGACTCCATGATTACATTGTTCCCTTTTAGATACAATAAGCTTTCACGTGTCTTACTGATTAAAGCTGAAACAATTTCATATAGAGTATTGTGATTACTTACATCACTTCGTGCAGCACACTACAGTTTCATTGGAACCTCTGATGCTTTTCAAGAAATGTTTTTCACACCTCAATTGCAAATTTACTCAATTATTATCAATCACTCATCTTCAGATTTATAAATCCAAATTATCACCTGGTCATCATTGAATCCTTGTTTCATTCTATGCCTGAAGGCCAATCACAGCTCCTTCCAAGTGCTCTTAACCCAATTCAAAATATAAGCTTTTATAAAGTTACCTAGCTAATACAAAGCATTTAATCTTTTTCTTGTCTGAAGAAAATTACATTGTGCTGGATCTGGTTGAAAAGAATGAGACACTAATGTTTTTATCAATATAAATTTATTTCTTGAATACAATTTAGCTTATGTGTAAACTTTATCTAAAGCAAATATAGCAAGATAAGGCAGGATTTTCATTGAATCATGAAGACCCCCATCACCTTCATAAATAGAGGGCAGGCCCCAGCTATGGGAAGTCCCTCTTCCATTACTGGTCAATGCCATTTCTGCAGATGATCCAATTTTCGCACATAGTACAGGAGTCATGAAATTATGATGCAGGCTTAAACATTTCTGAAGACTTCATAATAGGTGTGTATCCCCTGTTGTATATCTCTTGTGTGTAGCACTGCAGAGATAATTTTAAACACAGCAGCCATACCTCAAAACTAAAGGTTGATGGCAGACCATAGGAAAGGTTAGGATTTTGTGAAAGCAGATGAACACATCTTTGTGCTCCATCGATTATTCTTTGCTTGGGGCAGTCAAGTAGGAGATTGGCCAGACTGCCAGGTTCACTGGGTGAAGAGTATATTGTGAAGGAAGAAAGCACAAAAACATGGGCACAGTATCTTCACATATGCAGTCGAGAGAAGAGTTGAGTGGTTAAAATGTGCAACCGGAGTCAGGAGGTAGCAGAGTCAGCAGAGAGAGCAACAGAAAAGAATTAATGGATGAGATATCACTCTGCGTGAAAGCAACACCATCTCTGAAGAGGCTTTCTCAACAACCAAAAAGCAGTGGAGGCAAAGACTTCAAACTTCCTGAGAGGTGATTAGAGACAGCTATATTCTGGTGGATAAAGACCATGTGCCACAATCAAACAATCCTCATCACATACTCATTGCACTCAGAAAATTAGAATCAAGGGTGGAAGTATTAAAATCAAGATGTTATTTAATAAGGAGCAAGTGTAGGTCAATGAGCAATGGGATGATGGGTGAGTGTGATATTGTGTCAGTTAGGACCTTAGCAGCAGAACTTGGGCTGCCTCGAGTTTATGGAGTTGGAACTGCCATAGACAAGTTAAGAAAGATATGTAGGAGGATTTCAGCAATGAAATAGCAGAGTCAGGGATAAAGTTGTGAATCATTATGGGGATGGAACTAGGTGGCCCCAGTGAAAAAAGAAAGGACCTATTTTAGAAGACAGTTAGGATCTCAATAGGTTAAGTGACAGCACAAGGTATGCAATGGCCTAGTGGTATTATCGCTAGACTATTAACCCAGAAAATTCAGCTAAGGCTCTGGGGACCCAGTTTCAAATCCCACCACTGCAGATGGTGGAATTTGAATTCAACACAAAATAAATCTGGAATTAAGAATCATGAAATCATTGTTGATTGTTGGAAAATGGCTCTAGTTCAATAATGTCCTTCAAAGAAGGAAGTCTGCTATCCTCATCTGGTCTGGCCTACATGTGACTCCAGACCCACAGCAATGTGGTTGACTCTCAACTGCCATGTGAAGTGGCCTCGCAAGCCATTCAGTTGTACCAGTCACTACAAAGTCTCAAAGAAATTAAACCGGGCAGATTACCTGGCATTGACCCAGGCACTGGAAAAGACAACGGCAGAAACAGCCCTGTCGACCCTACAGGGTCCTCCTCACTAACCTCTAGGGGTTAGTGCCAACATTGGGAGAGCTGTCTCACAGACTAGTCAAACAACAGCCTGATATAGTCATACTCACGGAATCATGTCTTACAGACAATGTCCCAGATACCACCATCACCATCCCTGGATATGTCCCGTCTCACCAGCAGGACAGACCTATCAGAGGTGGTGGCACAGTGGTATACAGACAGGAGGGAGTTGCTCTAGGAGTCCTCAACATTGACTCCAGACCCCATGAAGTCTCATGGTTAAACATGGGCAAGGAAACCTCCTGCTGATTACCACATACCATCCTCGCTTGATTGATGAATCAGTATTCCTCCATGTTGAACAACACTTGGAGGAAGCACTGAGGATGGCAAGGGCACAAAATGTACTCTGGTTGGGAGATTTCATATCCACTACCAAGTGGTTACCAAGTACTGCTCAGCAGCAGCACTCCTGATTGAAATGGTCAGGTCCTAAAGGCTATAGCTGCTAGACTGGAACTGCAGCAGATGGCCCACAGCACCTCAAGGATGCAGCAGATGGTGAGGGAACCAACAAGAGGGAAAAACATACTTGACCTCATCCTTACAGATGCATCTGTGCATGACAGTATCAGTAAGAGTGACCACCACACAGTCCTTGTGGAGACGAAGTCCCGGCTTCACATTGAGAACAATCTCCATTGTGTTGTGTGGCACTTCCACTGTGATAAATGGAGTAGACTTCAAACAGATCTAGCAACTCATGACTGGGCATCCTTGAGGTGCTGTGGGCCATCAACACCAGCAGAACTGTATCCAGCATTATCCACAACCTCATGGCCCAGTATGTCTCCACTCAATCATTACCAGCAAGCCTGGGGATCAACCCTAGTTCAATGGAGAGCGAAGGAGGGCATGCCAGGAGCCAGCACTAAGCATACCTGAAGATGAGATATCAACCTGGTGAAGCCAACAACAGGATGTGGCAGGACTGCAAACAGGACTACTTGCACGCCAAACAGCAAAAGTAGCAAGGTGATAGACAGAGCTAAGCGATCCCACAACCAACAGATCAGATCTAAGCTCTGCAGTCCTGCCACATCCAGTCATGGATGATGGTAGATGATTAAACAACTCACTGGAGAAGGAGGCTCCATAAATATCTGAACAAAAACAGAAGTTGCTGGAAGAGCTCAGCAGGTCTGGCAGCATCTGTGAAGAAAAAATCAGAGTTAACATTTCAGGTCTGGTGACCCTTCCTCAGAACCCCATAAATATCTGCATCCTCAATGGTGGAAGAGCCGAGCACGTCAGTGCAAAAGCTAAGGCTGAAATTTTCGTAGTAATCTTCAGCCAGAAGTGCCGAGTGGATGATCCATCTTGGCCTTCTCCAGTGGCTCCCAGCATTACAGATACCAGTCTTCAGCCAATTCGATTCACTCCACGTCATATCAAAAAATAGTTGAAGATACTAGATGCTGCCAAGTCTACGGGGCATGACAACATGCCAGCAATCCTACTGAAGACTTGTGCTCCAGAACTTGCTGCTCCCTTAGCCAATCTGTTCCAGTACAGTTACAACACGGGTATCCACCTGACTATGTGAGGAAAATAGCCCAAGTATGTCCTGTACATAAAAAGCAGGACAAATCCAAACCAGCCAATTATCGTCTCATCAGCTGATCATCAGTAAAGCAATGGAAGGTGTCAGCAACAGTGCTGTCAAGCAGCATCTGCTCAGCAGTAACCTGCGCAGTGATGCCCAGTTTGGGTTCCGACAGGGCCACTCAGCTCCTGACCTCATTACAGCCTCAGTCCAAACATGGACATAAGAGCTGAATTCCAGAGGTGAGGTGAGAGTGACAGCCCTTGACACCAAGGATGCATTCAACCCACTATAGCATCAAGAAACCCGATAAAAACTTGAATCAATGGGTATCGGGGGAAAACTCTCCCTGGTTAGAGTCATACCTGACACATAGGAAGATGTTCGTGGTTGTTGCGGGTCAGGCACCTCAGCTCCAGGACATCTCTGCAGGAGTTCCTCAGGGTGTCCTGGGCCCAACCATCTTCAGCTGCTTCATCAATGACCTTCTCTCCATCATGAGGTCAGAAATGGCAATATTTGCTGATGATTGGACAATGTTCAGTGCTATGTGCATCTCTTCAGATACTGAACCAATCCATGTCCAAATGCAGCAAGATCTGGACAATATCCAAAATTGGGCTGACGAGTGGCAAGGAGCATTCATGTCACACGAGTGTCAGGCAATGACCCTCTCCAACAAGAGAAAACATAACGATCATCCCTTAATATTCACTGACATTACCATTGCAGTCTCCCTAATATCAATGTCTTGGGACATTGCCATTGATGAGAAATTGAACTGGACTTGCCATATAAATACTGTACCTATGAGAGTAAATTGAAAGCTAGGAATTCTGCAACATGTATCTCACCTTCTGAATCCCGAAAGCTGGTTAGCTGTTTACAAGGAACAAGTCAGGAGTGTGATGGAATACGCCCCAGTTGTTGAGATGAGTGTGGCTTCAACAACACCCAAGAAGCTTGACACTATCCACAACAAAGCAACCCACTTGGTTGGCACTGCATCCACAAATATTCACTCTCTCTACTGCTGTTGTTCAATAACAGTAGTGAGTACGATCTACAAGATACACTGCAGAAATTCACTATGGCTCTTAGACAGCATTTTCCAAACCCCGTCATCTAGAAGGACAAGAGAAATAGATACGTGGGAACACAACCACCTGCGAATTCCCCTCTAAGCGATTCAGAGATGGTGCAGGTGACATTGAAATCTGGGCCTCCTGGCTCAGAGGTAGGGGCATTATTGCGGCACCACAAGAGCCCTTCTGGATATTTTCCTAGTCAGGTCTTTATTACACACTTCTGGAGAAGGTGGGATTGGAGTCTTTGCATCCTTGCTCAGAAGTAAGGACACTATCGCTGTGCCACAATAGTCCTACAAGACCCCTTCACTTTTGCTACAAAGCGAGAACAAGGCACCATGTCCTCATATGACGATAATGTGATAGTATTCATGTGATTTATGTTCACAAGTCTGGAATTTGACTAAAAGCATTTGAATTCTAGTGTACAACACTGCAGAAAGGTCAGGAAGCATAAAGACCGATAGTTTACCTTTATTAGAGTCACATAGGATGCCTTTGCAACTTTGATAAAAGCTGTTTCAAAACACTGCAGGGGCAGAAACCATGTTATACGTATTTAAACACAGAATTCCAGCGACACTGAGGCCGAATTTAGGAAAAACCGACCTATTCAAAAAGGAAAGAAAGGTTGGAAATGGGTGTGTAGTTTGCAAGAATTGAAGGATAAGGGTTTCATTTACTCCTCTTCTAAATTCAGAAATGTAGCTCAGTTTAATATTTCTAACTTTTCTGTTTAATTTAGTTTCATACATTAATTTCATACTGAAATGTCATTATTGCCTTTTACCTCAACAAGTATAATAGCGCTGTCTCAGTTCCTAATCAGTTAAATCATGGCCCAGCAAGCATTTCGGATTAGTAAGGACTGATTTATAAGACTATAGATAAAAGAGACATTTACAGGCAGGGAATAGATTATATCACAAACCATCAAATTCAGAATAGCAAAAGAAGATAAGTCCAATGATTATGATAATAAGTATTTAAATAATCCATTAAAATTCAGTTACATTTACAAAGATTACTAGAATGAGCAATTTTTAAACACATCTTATTTTGTTCTTAAATAACTGAATTCCAATGTAGCATTTCTTGTTATGATACAGATTTAGCCATCCTCAAGAAATTTTACCTTCCCATCCATACCTCATTTCATTTAACTCTTCCATATTGCATTATCACAATGGGAATAAATGTTATAACCAAGCAGAAATATCATCTTCTGATTATAGATAGTTTAGCTCGTTGTATAGGAAGTCTTGTAACACACTGTTAGTGTCCTTGCCACTGAGCTGGAAGTTCTCAGATCAATTCCCACCTTAAAAGCCAAGGAAGGTGCATTTGTAATAACAGCCAAAGTTTTCCCAGACTAAAAATCTGGAAATACTTGGAAATGGTTGTACTGGACCTCCATTTTGAAACTTACAAAATGGGACAGATCAGTATGTGTCATTTGCAAGTTTTTTTTTTCCTTCTAGGTTAACATCAATTTGCAAATCTAGACATGGCAATAGCAGACAGCAAGAACAGGAAAGATACTGCTTAGCCATGCGATGGAAATAAATTAGAGATTCTAGCATAGTTATGCATATCTCCAGGCTACAATGTGCATGTGAAATGTTTGTTTCTGCAGCAGCTCTGACTCCTTGGGGTCTGAGTTATGTGGATGGCAGGTGTGATCAGATTGCTGCCAACAGCACCAGTTCAATTCCCATTCCAGCTGAGGCAGGTTTGGGATCTGCACTGTGGATTTGTAAACTTAAGAAGAAGAAAGTTTATTCTAAATAGAAATTTACTTAAGTAAATGTTGTTGGAAAGTTCAATAGATTTTTAAATGGAGATATGGAAAGATAATCCTGGATACAAGTCATCACATCATTCACAGCATTCGGTATAATGAACCTTCAACAAACCTTTTTAGGTATGGGGGAAATCTGGGGGCGTATATCACATTTTTGAAACTTAGTTTTGTTACTCAACCAATCAACAAATATATATTCCAAAAACACATCCAGTGAATCTTTGTTCCAAGAATGTAACTGCTTGCAAGAACCAGTGATCTCCAATACCTGATTGGTCAAAGTCCGTGGGATGCGATTGGGCTGTTAGAATAGCATCTTGGATTCTTGTCTACAGTTGCATATTTCTGCAATCAAAATGGACAATAATTTCAATATATTTACTCAATCGGAATACAATAAATATAAATAAGACAACCTGCCATGGACTTAGAACGCTCTGGTACATATGCTCCTGAGAGCATAGAATATGATGAACAACATTGCTGCAATGTCATCCTCATAGATTACAATACAGATCTGTCCTGTTTCGTATGCCTCAAAATGAAGGTCCAGTAGACCCACTTCCAACTATTATTGGCTTTTTCCTCTGGTAAAACTGTTTGATTGGATTATAGATGAACCTTCTTTGGCCATTAAGTACTGAGTGGGAATGGATCTGAGAATTTCCAGCTCATAGACTACAGTGCCACAATACACATGGCATTATTCAGGAAGTTATTTCTATAGTTTGTGATAACATTGTTGGTCAATAATGCTTATTACAATAATTGATAATCACAAATTTAACACATTTAAGGTATATGTCTATATTTTTCACTTTCTAGAGCCAAAGGGAAATAAAAATTATAAATGGACATCCAAAACATTTGTAAGTATTATTAATGTTGTATTTTGAAACCAATAAATATGTTGCTAGATTATCAATAAATATTTTTGAATTAATTCTCTCTTTACCAGTGATATGAACAGTGATGAGCCCTAACTGTATATGAATACCTACACATTTTGTGCACCTGCTTACATTTGTTCCTTTTATTTGTTTGAAGGGCGTTGTAGCCTTTGATGATGAGTTATACTGTTCACTCTGCTTCTCTCTCCTGTCAAAGTGGATACCTATACATCTTATGCTTGCATGCTTCTGCAGTTTTCCAAAGGCATAGAAATATATCACAACATCAAACACAAGATGTGCAGTAGATTTTTTGTTAATATTAATAAGTTTGAAAGAGATCTGGGAGCATTTCCACCTTCTCTAGACGCAGGTTTTATTGTTGCACCTTGTGCTGTCACAGCTGTTAATTTGCATTGCCAAAAACTTTATCATTTGATCACTCCTGCTTTATATCCCAGGCCTACACCTTTGTTCTTTTCCTGACACACTAGACCCACCCAATCCCACTATCCATCTCTCTTTCCCTGGGCTCCATTCCTATTTGAAAAAAAATACTGTTCATCTTTATCTTCTTCCAGTTCTGATGGTAAGTTGCAGACCTAAATCTCTTGCTTTCTTAAAATCTCTACAGTTCTGCCCAACCTCCTGACTGTTTCCACTATTTGTAATGTTTGAAACAGTTTCTAGTCTGCTTATCTAAATGAGCACAGGACAGGCCTTTTTTTTAATTAGTCATAGCACTAGTTACAGCTATTAGTACAGTTGATGCAAAACTAAAAGGTTTGGTTTGTTACAAAAACAGAAAGTGCTGGAGGAAATCAGCAAATCTGTCAGCAAAATTAATGTTTCAGGTCCATTGTGACCTTCCTTCAGTTTGATCTGTTTCTTACCCCACCTTGCAGAATTTCATTCTGACCACCTTATTCCCTCATTATTTACATTGATACAAAACCAAAACTATCTTGCATCAATAAAATTATGTTCAGTAACCGACCTACAAAACACCACACATCAGACTATTATCTAACAAATTATAACTTCTTTTGATCAGAGAAAATAATGTGTACTCAAACACGGCCGCACTGATGTCCATGCCTGAACGCCCAGTGCTAGCTTCCATCAACTGAGACTTTGGAATGGGAGAGGAGTTCAACAAAATTTATCTTCTTGCTTGACACATAATCTCAGAGCTAAGACAAAAACCTTTTCATAGGCAAAGAAAATTGACATGGATTGTTCTATTTATTTAGGCTCAGTAACCTCAACTGTTTCCTCAATATTTTCAACCAATAGCCCAATATAATGCCAGGTAGTTAATCACATAGGGCCCAGTGTGAGCCTGTTTGGTCACACGCTTTTCTTGCACACTCACATGTGTGAATGGATTGTTCACCTCCTGTAATATAGGATGAATTAGCACAATTCCCTACTTTTCTCAAGTGAATTAAGTCCCTACCTTGAAGTATTGCATTAAAGCAACTAAACCTAGTCATTTTTTACTACCTTGCAAAGTTTACTTTGAACTCGGGCCATGTTTTGGAGGAGAGATGGCAGCATCCATTGACCTCTATCTACAAAGTCCCTGAATTTTATACCATTATTTTGCTCTTCCTTTCCTCTTCTTTATTTTCCCTCTGGTCCGTTTTTCACCTCTACCTCAATCCCTCACTACTCTGTTTGCCACTGATTTTCTCATCTCTAAACCTCTGATACCTCATGTATCCATATTGTTAGCTTTCAGTGTTTTCAAGTCTGTGTAGTGCACTGGCTAGCAATTGAACCAACAGCAGAGTGTAAAGTCTGAATGGAAATGAATTTGGTTCTGCTGTACTAATCATCAGAAACTGATATCAGATAGTTAATTTTATTAAGCGACAAAATGGGAGTAGTCATACTAGAGCTGGAATAATTCACACGAGCAGAGTAAAAAAAATTTGCTGAGTGCTTGATACTGGGGGCATATGTTCATTTCTGTAGCACTCTTTCAACTTGATGAGGTGGAAAAATTCTTGGCAAAATATAACTTTATAAGATTTGACTTCTAGGAATTGTAAGAAATAAAAAGGAAGAAAGAAAAAATAGAAAGGTTCATTGGGAACAAGCCTGATCAATATTCTGCAAGAGCGGGTTTGCAGCAATTTGCATTTTTCCAGGTGATTTTTGGGTTATTCAGTTATTTTCCGTAATAAAACCCATGACATTAGAGACTCGTGGCTTCAAAACAAAATCCAAAGATTTGCCACAGTGTAATTTCAGTGCTTGAAATCCAATATTTTCATGACACACATTTCATTTTTCCAAGGAATGTCCTTTTCTTAAGTAGAACCATTAATAATGTCCTGGTTTAAATATACATATGAGTATCAAAATAAGGAATCCTCTGCAAGGTGCTTCATAAATTTAGCAAATCACTTCTGAATTGAAGCCTCTGTTGCAAAGTAGAAATGTGATAGCTAGTTTCCCAAGAACGGTAGTGTGATAGTGTGCACTAAATGGGGGTCTTGGATATTACAGACGCCATTTGGGACTAAATTGTTTATTGAACTATGAAGACACGTAGAGCATCAAATCAAACAGCAGGAAATATGAGATAACAAGCATGGGGCTGGATGAACACAACAGGTCAAGCAGCATCATAGGAGCAGGAAAACTTGACGTTTCGGGCCTAAACCCTTCATCAGAAAACTGCAGTACCTTTTATCTCTCAGCAGGAAATATGCATTTTTTTTATTCATTTGTGAGATGTGGGCATTGCTAGCTGGGCCAGCATTTATTACCCATCCCTAGTTGCCCGTGAGAAGGTGGTGGTGAGCTGCCTTCTTGAGCCGCTGTGGGTTGACCCACAATGCTATTGGGGCAATTTCAGAATTTTGATCCAGCAACAGTAAAGGAACGGTAATATATTTCCAGGTCAGGATGGTGAGTGGCTTGGAGGGGATCTTGCAGATGGTGGTGTTCTCATGTATCTGCTGCCCTTGTCCTTCTAGATGGAAGTGGTTGTGGGTTTGGAAGGTGCTGTCTGAGGATCTTTGGTGAATTTCTGCAGTGTATCTTGTAGATACTACACACTGCTGCTACAGAGCGTTGGTGGTGGAGGGAGTAGATGTTTGTGGATGTAGTGCCAATCAAGCGGGCTGCTTTGTCCTTGATGGTGTCAAGCTTCATGAGTGTTGTTGAGGCTGCACCCATCCAGGTAAGTGGGGAGTATTCCATCACACTCCTGACTTGTGCCTTGTAGATGGTGGACAGACTTTAGGGAGTCAGGGACTGAGTTGCTCGCCACTGTATTCCTCGTCTCTGACCTGTCTTCTAGTCACTGTGTTTATGTGGTGAATCCAATTGAGTCTCTGATCAGTTGTAACCACCAGGATGTTGATAGTGGGGGGATTCAGTGACAGTAACACTGGTGGCCAATGATCTTGGAAGTCTTGGAGGTTAATCCTTCCATCGATGCTGTTTCTTAAACGAGCATAACTAAACATTTATTAAACAACAGGAAGGTATCTACACAACTACACAATCTCACTCCTGTTAACAACAGTGTCATTTGAGATCACCAAAGATAAAAACAATGGTTGCTGATTTATGTATTCTGGCTAGTGATGCAACAGGTGCTATTGTTTTGGAGTTTTCTGTTGTTATGTCAAGCTGCGAAACTCTCCAGGGAATGGTTTGGAAGTTGCTGAATTACGTTTTTGTCACCTTTGTGGGTCCTTAATGAAAGAAGGATTGGCGAAGGCAGAGCAGTGGATGTTTCCTATATGGTCTTCAGCAAGGAGTTCAACTATTAAGGTTAAATTGCATGGAATTCAGGGAAGGCTAGCTATTTGCATACAAAATTGGTTTGAAGGTAAGAGAGAAGGGGTAATGTTGGAGTGTTGTTTTTCTGACTGGAGGCCTATATCCATTGTTGGTGCTCAGTTCTCTGCTTTTTATCATTTATATAAATTATTTGGCTGTGAATATAGCATATATGGTTAGTAAGTTTGCAGATGACTCCAAATTTGGTGGCATAATGGATAGTGAAGAAGATTATCTCAGAGTACAACAGGACATTGATCAGATGGACTGATGGAGTTTGATTTAGATAAGTGTGAGGTGTGCATTTTGGTATGCAAAATCAGGACAGGTATTATACACTTAATGGTAGAGTCTGGGGAGCATTGCCAAACAAAGAGACCTTGGGGTACAGATTCATGTTTCCATGAAAGTGGAGTCGCAGGTAAACAGGATAGTGAATAAAGTATTTGGTACATTTGCCTTTATTGGTCAATTTATTGAGTTAAAGCAGGTGGGAGGTCATGTTGCAGCTGTACAGGACATTAGTCAGCCCAGTTTTGGAATACTGCATTGATTTCTGGTCTCTCTGCTAAAGGGAAGGATGTTGTGAAACTTGAAAGTGTTCAGAAAAGATTTACAAGAATATTGCTGGGGTTGGAGGGTTTCAGCTATGGAGACAGTCTGAACAGGCTGGGTCTATTTTTCCTGGAGCGTTGAATGCTGAGGAGTTAGTATTTATAGAGGTTTATGAAATTATGAGGGGCATGGATAAGGTGAATGGCCAATGTCTTTTCCCTAGGGTAGGAAAGTCCGAAACTGGAGGGCATAGGTTTAAGGTGAAAGGGGAAAGATTTAAAATAAATCTAAGGGACAACCTTTTCACGCAGAGGGTGATGTGTGTATGAATGAGCTGCCAGAGAAATTGGTGGAAGCTGGTACAACTACAACATTTAAAAGGCATCTGGATGTGTACGTGAATAGGAAGGTTTAGAGGGATATTGGCCAAATGCTGGCAAATGAGACTAGATTAATTTAGGATATATGGTTGGCATGGACGAGTGGGACCGAAGGGTCTGTTTCTGTGCTGTACATCTCAGTGATTCTATGACTCTTGAAATGATTTTGGCTCCAAAAAATGTGTCCAGTAATCGACAGCTCTACAGCGAAGACTAACATCCATTTGATACAGGACCTTATGCTGTTCTTGGTGCCCCTCTTTTCTGATGTGGACATGATGGCCATCTCTGTGGGAACATTTTCAGACCAAGTCATGATGCAGGGTCTGATAGCCAGCATCACCTAGTGATCCGTCAGAGGCCAGATTGCTGGACAGCTCTGGCAACTTGTATCCCTTTAAAGCAGTGATATCTGCAGCTTTGATGGCAGTTGTTGAAGGCTGCACAAGCATGTTCTGAGCTTCCTCTGTAATGTCAAGATATTAATGGCTTCTGCTTGTGATGCAAAGGGAGCTGAGATATCGGCCATGAGATGCTGCATTGTGGTTTGGCCTGAAAGTGTTCTCATTGGAATTGCCCACCATTTCCATATTCACCATTACTATATCCATATTCCCTGCTACCTTAAAACATCACCCTGTTCCCTGGCGAACATCCCTGACTCTGACTTGCTGCAATGTTCCAGTGAAGCTCAATGCAAGCTGGAAGAACAGCACCTTATTTTCCGCTTGGGGAACCCTGCAGCCCTCCGGACTCAATGTCAACTTCAGTAATGTTAGGGCCTAAAGTCTCCCATGTCTCAGCCCCCTACCACACATCAGGCCTTGTTACCACATAGCCTGCCATTACAAGCTCCCTGTTGTTAACCACTAACAGTCTCCATTAACAGCTATTCACCCTCCTAGCCTGATCGTTATCCATTCCTTTGTCTATACAACTGCTCTTCTTCTCTTTTTGGGCTCTATCATTTATCTAATCGTTTACATCCTATACCATCCCCCAACCTATTTTCTGCATGTAACCCGATGTCTTCCCAGCCACCACCAGTTCTGAGGAAGGGTCACCGGACCCAAAACATTAACTCTGATCTTTTCTTCACAGACATGCTGAGCTTTTCCAGCAACTTCTATTATTTTTTTCATCTTGGGAAGGATGGACATCAGACACCAAGTATTTCATTTACATATCTATCTGCCTTATTCAGAAGCCCACCTCTTCATCTGAGTGTTCTGCGCAGAAGACAAGTACAACAATATCTGCTGGCCGGCTAGAATCTGTGACCTTCATTTCCTGCTTCAGCTGCAGGCCACTCATGTCCAGTATCTGATCAGGTGCTGATCCCACTTCCCAGCTTTTCTCTGCAGAACATGCAGTATTGATGTCTGAGCTGATAGCTGGAGTGTGGAAGGAAGGGATGTGTTTCCTCTTCTTTTCTGTCTTCCTGTGCTTTCACCTCTTGCTGTTCCACCACTGCCCTGACCAGGTTGCAGTGTTTGTACATCTAGAAGAAGAAAGGATGAAGTGGGCAGTAATGAGGGAATGAAAGGAAGGACAGAAAGAAGGAAGGAAGCAAGGGAAGGAAGGGAGGGAGAAGAGGAGAGGGAAGGAGCACCATCAGCAGCTTGTAAATCAGCATGGATTGTTGATTGGCAGAAGTGGAATGTGGAAGGGTCATAAATGCACATACAATCAACTTTGATGGTTTCAGCAGGGTGGACAACTCTTAAGTTATAAATTGATGAATACTTTTGTATCCAACGAGGGAAAGGGGACTGCATTGGTGGTGTCAAACTTGTAAATCCTTGCCACAGTTAGTGATGGGGAACAAAAATAGAGATTGCTGGAAAATTTCAGCAGGTCTGGCAGCATCTGTGAAGAGAATTCAGCGGTAATGTTTTGAGTCTGGTGACCTTTTCTCAAATCTGGGTTCTGAGGGTTCTGAGAAAGGGTCATCGGACCTGAAACATTAACTCTGGTTTCTCTTCACAGATGCTGCCAGACCTGCTGAGCTATTCCAGCAATCTCTATTTTTGTTTTTGATTCACAGCATCCGCAGTCCTTTTGGTTTTTATTTCATGATGGGGGAGGTGTGAGTTGTGGAATGCCTCCAGATCTCAGTTTGAAAGGGTGTAGCCAGACTACTTGCGGGGGAGTGTGCATGAGCAGAGATAGTCTGTGTATGTGCAAAAGACAGAAACAAAATTATGTGGCAAACAGCTTCTCAGTCAGGTGTCTATCTGGGACATGAGGGGCAGGCCGCAAATATGAGATGGTCCTCAGCCATTGGCTCCTCCAGTGATGGCAACAGCATTTCTTCTGTGGCAAAGAGGACATGTCGTGTGTGAAGGTGACCTAAAGCTATCAATGTTTGGTTGAGTACTGATTGATATAGATTATTGGCAAATGAGTGTTGTGAGTCTGGTGCATTGATCTGTGTGTGAGGCTGTTGATAGGACATGGCATTTGAAAATATATTCACTTACCTTGACCACTCATTTGAAGTCATTAAACTTCTTGTAGCTATGCATTAAGGTCCTTGGGACTAGACTCCTGACAGATAAATGACATGTTAAACCATTTCAAAAGGCAGCTAACAGCTACCAATCTCGATGCAGGGCTATCAATATAGGTGGGATTCTTTCCGAAAGGGCAAAGGATGTAAAATCGCAAGTTGTATTCCAGCCATATATACATATGCATGTTCTTAGATGTATAGCTAATCCTTTATGCAAACCAACCTGTATCTACGTCTGTGCTTCAGGGAGTAAAAATTTCTGTCAGAAACAAGTAGGCAAAATTAAGCAAAATCTGTTTCTGTAGAAAAGTCAGAAGTTTAAATAAAAAATTTCTGTTACGGCAGTTAAATAGCAATCCCACACCAACAGACCAAGCTCTGTAGGCCTGCTACGTCCAGTCAAGAATGGTGATGGACAAATAAATAACCCACTGGAGGAGAAGGAGACTCCATCCCCATCCACAATGATGGAAAAGCCCAACACATCAGTGCAAAAAACAAGGCAGAAGCAGTCACAGAAATCTTTAGCCTGAAGTATTGTTTGGATGATCCATTTCAGCCTCCTCCAAGTGGTTCCCAACATCATAGGTGCCAGTCTTCGGCCAGTTTGAGTTAATCCATGGAATATCAAGAAGTGGCTGCAAAGGCTAAGGGCCCTGACAACATTTTGGCAATAGTACTGAAGACTTGTGCTATAGAACCTTTCACTCCCCTAGCTAAGCTATCCCAGTACAGTTGCAAAACTGGCATCTACCCGATAATGTGAAAAATTGTCCATATATGTCCTGTGCACAAAAACAAATCCAACCTGGCCAATAACCCACCCCATCAGTCTACATTTTATCATCAGTAAAGTGATGGAAGGTATCAAGCAGCACCTGCTCAGCATTAACCTGCTCAGTGACGCCCACTTTGTGTTCAGCCAGGGCCACTCAGCTCCTGACCACATTACAGCCTTGGTTCAAACATGACAAAAAAGCTGAATTCCAGAGGTGAGGTGAGAGTGATGATAGCCTTTGACATCAAGGCTGGATTTGACCAAGTGTAACATCAAGGATCCCTGGCAAAACTGGAATCAATGGGTATCGGGGACAAACTCTCTGCTGGTTAGAGTTATACCTGGCACATTGGAAGATGGTTTGGTTGTTGGAGGTCAATCATCTCAGTTGCAGGACTCATCTGCATGAGTTCCTCAGGGTAGTGTCCTAGGCCCATCTTTAGCTGCTTCATCAATGACCTCCCCACTATCACAAAGCCAGAAGTGGGGATGTTCACCGATGATTGCACAATGTTCAGCACCATTCATGACTCCTCAGATACTGAGGTAGTCTGTGTTCAAATGTAACCAGGCATAGATAATATGCAGGCTTGGGCTGACAAGTGGCAAGTAATATTCATGCCACACAAATGCCAGACAGTGACCATCACCAGTAAGAGACAAACTAACCACAATCACTTAAAAAAAAAGTCCCTTGACATTCAATGGTGTTGTCATGACTGAATCCCACTCTATCAACACCCTGGGGGTTACCATTGACCAGAAATTCAGGTCAGAGGATAGGAATTTTGTGGTGAGTAATGCATTTCCTGACTTTCCAAAGCTTGTTCACTAACTATAAGGTACAAGTCAGGAGTATGATAGAATACACCCTGCTTGCTTGGACGAGTGCAGCTCCAGCAATGCTCAAGAAGCTTGACACCATTCAGGACAAAGCAGCCCACTTAATTGGCACCACATCCACAAGCATCCACTCCTTCCACTATCGATGCCCAGCCACAGAAGTATGTACTATCTATATGAAACACTGCAATAATTTGCCCAAGATCCTTAGAAAGCACTTTCCAAACTCATGACCACTTCCATCTAGAAGGAGAAGAATAAAAGCTGGGATGGGAATTGTAAATGGGTCTGAAAGTGCCTGAAAGAGTTAATACTAGCAGATCCAAAAGCACCATTCCTTATGATAATGTCAAATGAACTCATGAGCAGTAAAAGCATAGAATCTCAGCTAAGTGAGAGCTAACATCTGGTCTTTTCAAAGTCTTTGCAACAATGTTTATCATTTCAATGTAATCTAACTAGCTGCAAAGGTGTAATAAACTGCATTTTGTGATCTGTAAGAATTTCTTCTGGTTAAACCAGGAAGTGGTTTTCCTTTCCCACACTAGACCAAGCAGGTCTAGTGTTTTTTACACTTAAAAAGGATGGTAGCAGCAACCTACAACATAAGCAGCAACGCTTGCAGTTTAATGAGCTTGCATACCTTCATGCTGATGGTATATATAGAGCAATACAGAATCAGACTGGAATCTTACATAATTAGGTTTCTGGCCTAAATTCTGGCTCCATCTAAAATTATGCAGGAGTACTGCAGTATGGTTGTGGATTTTCTAAGGAGCTGAGTTGGATTTTACTCCAAAAGCCCTTTCAACTGAATACCATAAATGGAACACTTCCATGCAATCTTTGCATATTAATTTGCCTGCTATTCGTTTCTGGCATTTTCTCTTTTCACGTTAAGCTGCCAAATTTGTAGCATTTATTTTCCTCCCAGTGTAAAAGTCTGGACACTTTTTCAGATCCACATGTCTGAAAAACCCTAATTGCTGTTTCTAAATTGTTAATAAAGTCTAATAAGGAAAGGATGGGGTTTTCATCAATGTTTTTCTACAGTTATTCAATTGCTACTTCACATGAGTGAATGAGGCAACATTCCTCTTTGTAGATTGTGACCATCCAATTCTATTTGCACTTATCATTTTGCAAATATTGTAGAAAGAATTACACTCCAAAGGGCTAGATTGTCCATCATTCATACTTAACTGAAGAAAAATCGAGTTTGCACTCCCATAGGAATTATGTTCATTAATCTACTATATTAAAATATCCTTCCAGTTGCAATTGTTTCCATGTTACTGCTTATAAAGTACTGTCTAAATGATACATAGAAAATGATTATCTTTCTATGTAAATAACCTACCAATCTTGTACAACTGTACTTGTGCACTAAGGTTATTTTTTAAAACTAATGCATACTTCATGCAGCCTCCAATCATCTAAGTTGAGTCACAAAGCATGATAACTAAAAATTGCTTTACGTCTTTCCTATGTTGTCAGAAATAGGGAATTAGACGAACCTGTAGGTTATGGTGAGTGATGAAATCAAATGAATGTTTAAAAGAATTGGTAGCACCTCTTCAAAATATCCGAAACACTGGGAGGAAAATAAATGCTACAAATTTGGCAGCTTCACGTGAAAAGAGAAAATGCCAGAAACGAATAGCAGGCAAATTAATATGTCAAATGCAAAGATTGCATGGAAACAGGATTGTAAGTCAGTAGATTGTGTCCACGTAAGAATATAGTCTACAAATATTTCTATACTGTGGAATATGTCTATTAAACAATTGCTCAAGTTTCTTAAAAAGAACCTCAGTTTCATTTGCATTTTTTAATCTTAAATTCTCATATTAGTAGAGGAAATAGTACGTGACAATATATAAAGGACCAGATGTTACCACAGCAAATTTGAATCCGGATCAGATAAGAACCCAGGAAAAATAAGCAACAGATACAATTTATGCTAAAATAACTCTTACCTAGTGGCAAATTATATTTTACAATAACAGAAATTTTGCCATTTCTTTTATTGTTTTATAATTTTAGTCACACAGTAAATTGCCAAGGACAATGACTAAAAATATTGTTTTTCTGATTACCTTATGTTACTGTTATGTAATTACAGCCAGACATTAATTTAACAGTGATGACTGACAGTCAATCCGAATGTGAACAGCCTTCTGCACATCGAAATGAACAAACTAGCTACGATTATGAATATGTCACTTCCTCCAGCCTGGAAGATTTACGGCATTTGAAAATTTATCCGGCTAAGCCAATGATTATGCAGTCAGTTTATGCAGGTAATTGTACAGAGCTACGTTTTGCCCTCTATTTTGCTCTTGTTTCAATATCCTTGTTACAAAGCTGCTTGTGCTGACAACACACAAAAAAGTTTTTGTTTGAGCCAATTTTTTTGTTACCCAACATTAAAGTCAATGCTGTTTCAGGGATAGTAGATGCTGGAGAATCTGAGATAACAAGGTGTGGAGCTGGATGAACACAGCAGGCCAAGCAGCATCAGAGGAGCAGGAAAGCTTGACGTTTCAGGTCTAGACCCTTCTTCAGAAATGGGGGAGAGGAAGAGGGTTCTGAAATAAATAGGGAGAGAGGGGGAGGCGGATAGAAGATGGATAGAGGAGAAGATAGGTGGAGAGAGACAGACAGTTCAAACAGGCAGGGATGAAGCCACTAAAGATGAGTGCAGGTGGGGAGTTAGGGAGGGGATAGGTCAGTCCAGGGAGGACGGACAGGTCAAGGGGGCGGAATGAGGCTAGTAGGTAGGAGATGGGTGTGGAGCTTGAGGTGGGAGGAGGGGATAGGTGGGAAGAAGGACAGGTTAGGGAGGGGGGCACGAGCTGGGCTGGTTTTGGGATGCGGTAGGGAGAGGGGAGATTTTGAAGCTTGTGAAGTCCACATTGATACCCTTGGGCTGCAGGGTTCCCAAGCAAAATATGAGGTGCTGTTCCTGCAGCCTTCGGCTGGCATCATTGTGGCACTGCAGGAGGCCCAGGATGGACATGTCATCTGAGGAATGGGGAGGGACAGTTGGCACTACAATCAACCCTACCCCAGCTTAAAGCCTCCCTCTCCCAAACCTGCAAAGGACCCCTCCTGTTTTTTATTCTTCGTAGGATCCACAATCTGAAATCACAATTCTACTCAACTTTATTGGACACCAAAAACCGTTAAGTACAGGAAATGTACTGGTGCCTGCCACCCAAAACGGGCTTCCTCCACCCCCCAAATCCCCAACCCTACCCAGGACCTTCCCCACAATGTGCCCGCCGCCATTGGCCATGTGGCCACTGTTGGAGCACCCATGGATGATGTCACATCCTCCACCGCTGAGTACGCCACTTCCGGTATAGCGAACGCCATCGACACTGCTGCTGATGCCACCGCGTCCGTCTCTGAGGCCAACACCACAGACACCGAGGACGCTACTGCCAACACCGCTGCTGCCACTGCAACCAACATCCAGGACTTACTGACTGACTCTGCTCCCCCCACCGCCGACGCCGATGTCGCTCCACCCACTGCCAACACCAACGCAACTCCGTCCACCACCAATGCTGATGCAACTCTGCCCACCACCAACGCCGATGCAACTCCGCCCACCACCAATGCTGATGCAACTCTGCCCACTGCCAACGCCGATGCAACTCCGCCCACCACCGACGTCACTCCGCCCACCGCCTCCACAGCCAGGAGCTCCAGAGGAGACAGTAGCACCCAGCCCTGCCGAGTCTTCACCATCCCCCGAGACCTCCCCCTTACTGAGGATGAATGGTCAGTCCTCAGTAAAGGGCTCACCTTTGTCCCCCTCCACCCACATATCAATGAATACCGCTCACGCTTGGACATTGAACAGTTTTTCTGCCACCTCCGCCTCTGCGCTTACTTCTTTAACCGTGAGCCTAACCCTCCCTGTACTGATCCCTTCTCCCGCCTCCAACACACCCCCTCCGCCTGGATACCACTCCAAGGCCTCGTACCCTCCCTCAACCTCTTCATCTCCAACTGCTATCGTGACATTAATCACCTCAACCTCTCCACTCTTCTCAGCCACTCCAACCTCTCCCCCACAGAACATGCAGCCCTCCGCTCCCTCCGCTCCAATCCCAACCTCACCATAAAACCCGCTGACAAGGGAGGAGCAGTTGTAGTATGGCGCACTGACCTCTACACCGCTGAGGCCAGGTACCAACTCTCCGACACAACCTCCTACAGCATCCTTGATCATGACCCCACCTCCGACCACCAAACCATCATCTCCCAAACCATCCACAACCTCATCACCTCAGGTGACCTCCCACCCACAGCCTCTAACCTCATTGTTCCCCAATCCTACACCACCCGCTTCTATCTCCTTCCCAAAATCCACAAACCTGACTACCCTGGTCGACCCATCATCTCCACCTGCTCCTGCCCACCCTGAACTTATCTCCACCTATCTCGACTCAATTTTCTCCGCCTTGGTCCAGGAACTCCCTACCTACATCCATGACACCACCCAGGCCCTCCACCTCCTCCAAAACTTCCAATTTCCCCGTCCCCAACACCTCATCATTACCATGGACATCCAGTCCCTATACACCTGCATTCCCCATGCAGATGGCCTAAAGGCCCTCCGCTTCTACTTGTCCCACAGGCCCGACCAGTCCCCCTCCACTGACACCCTCATCCGCTTAGCCGAACTCGTCCTCACCCTCAACAACTTCCCTTTCAATTCCTCCCACTTCCTACAGACAAAGGGGGTGGCCATGGGTACCCGCAAGGGCCCAAGCTATGCCTGCCTCTTTGTAGGTTACGTGGAACAGTCCCTCTTCCATAGCTACCCTGGCCCTAAACCCCACCTCTTCCTCCGTTACATTGATGACTGTATCGACGCCGCCTCGTGCTCCCACGAGGAGCTCAAACAGTGCATCCACTTCACCAACACCTTCCACCCCAACCTGAAGTTCACCTGGACCTCTCTGATACCTCTTTCTCCTTCCTGGACCTCTCTGTTTCCATCTCTGGCAACCACCTAGAAACCGATATCCATTTCAAGCCCATCGACTCCCACAGCTACCTGGAATACACCTCCTCCCACCCACCTTCCTGCAAAAATGCCATCCGCTACTCCCAATTCCTTCGCCCCCACCGCATCTGCTCCCAGGATGAGGCATTCCACTCCCGAACATCTCAGATGTCCTCGTTTTTCAAGGACTGCAACTTCCCTCAGTGGTCGAGAACGCCCTCGACCGTGTCTCCCGCATTTCCCGCAACTCATCCCTCACACCCCGTCCCCGCAACAATAACCAAAAAAGAATCCCCCTCGTCCTCACATACCACCCCACCAGCCTCCGGATCCAACGCATCATCCTCCGACACTTCCACCATCTGCAATCTGACCCCACTACCAAAGACATTTTTCCCTCCCCACCCTTATCTGCATTCCGGAGGGACCACTCTCTCCATGACTCCCTTGTCCGCTCCACACTCCCCTCCAGCCCCACCACCTCTGGCACTTTTCCCTGCAACCGCAGGAAGTGCTACACCTGCCCCTACACCTCGCTCCTCACCCCCACCCCAGGCCCCAAGAAGATTTCCACATCAAGCAGATGTTCACCTGCACATCTGCCAATGTGGTATACTGTATCCTCTGTTCCCGTTGTGGCTTCCTCTACATCGGGGAAACCAAGCGGTGGCTTGGGGACCACTTTGCAGAACACCGATGCTCAGTTCGCACTAAACAACTGCACCTCCCAGTCGCGAACCATTTCAACTCCCCCTCCCATTCCTCAGACGACATGTCCATCCTGGGCCTTCTGCAGTGCCACAACGATGCCACCCGAAGGTTGCAGGAACAGCATCTTATATTTCACTTGGGAACCCTGCAGCCCAGTGGTATTAATGCGGACTTTACCAGCTTCAAAATCTTCCCTCCCCCTACCGCATCCCAAAACCAGCCAAGCTTGTCCCCACCTCCCTAACCTGTCCTTCCTCCCACCTATCCCCTCCTCCCACCTCAAGCCACACCCCCATCTCCTACCTACTAGCCTCATCCCGCCCTCTTGACCTGTCCGTCCTCCCTGGACTGACCTATCCCCTCCCTAACTCCCCACCTACACTCACCTTTACTGGCTCCATCCCCACCTCTTTGAACTGTCTGGCTCCTCTCCACCTATCTTCTCCTCTATCCATCTTCTATCCGCCTCCCCCACCTCCCTATTTATTTCAGAAGCCCCTTCTCCTCCCCCGTTTCTAAAGAAGGGTCTAGGCCCGAAACATCAGCTTTCCTGCTCCTCTGATGCTGCTTGGCCTGCTGTGTTCATCCAGCCCCACGCCTTGTTATGTCATTAAATTCAATGCCTCTTTTTTATGCACAATTGAAAGATAGTTGCCAAAGAGAAATTGGTTGCGATGTAGGCCCATGTGAATAGTTCAATACCTATACCTGCCATGGTGTGATACTGAGTGATATAGAGCAGAAATGATCCCTCGAGGAGAGACTTGAGCTCAGGAGGCAAATAATCTGGATTACATTGAGACACACTATCTTAAGAGCAGAAGGAGAAAATATCCGCAGGTTTTCTTGCCTGATTGCCTGCAATGACTTATGTCTAAAAGTGCAAGTATTTTATGGCAAGTCATATAATAAAATCAATGTGCTCTCCTAGAATATTTTTGATTGCCTAAGGAGGTCGAAGAGCAACATTGTATTAATTTTTTTCCCTGAATTGGCCTGACATTTTAATGTGATTTTTCATTTTTCTCTGCATTGTTGCAAATGGGTACGGGGTCCATGATATGTTTGCATTGCTGATCGGAACTACATGGATCAACAACATATGTAGTTACATTTGAATGAATTGTGCACTTTTACGGCTAAGTGGATTCTTTTCCTTAAAGTGGATTCTCTCTGTGGGGTCCAGTGGGTTTCTTGCCTCAACTTACCAAATACATCTCATTAACTGAGATAGTAGGAACTGCCGATGCTGGAGAATCTGAGATTAAACGTTGTGGAGCTGGATGAACACAGCAGGCCAAGCAGAAAAGACCCTTCTTTCTGAAGAAGAGTCTCAACCCGAAAAGTCAACTTTCCTGCTCCTCTGATGCTGCTTGGCCTGCTGTGTTCATCCAGCTCCACAACGTTACGTCTCATTAACTGCTTGCCCCACCTCTATGGCACACCTCTCGTCCAATTCCAGCCCAATTCTACCATCTGTCATAGCCGTAACAAACCATTGCCAGGATATCCCAGAATGCACTGACATCTGCTGTCATCATCTTCAAAAGGTCATTACGCACCCAGAGAAGCATGGTTAGTCCTGACCTGCTCCGTACGTTTCCTGACATTTTCCCCAGACAGGGCAGCGAAAGGAAAATTGGTGACACCCCCAACCCTGTGCGCAGGGTCTGGAGGTCCTTCTTGCAGAGTTGGTGCAGATATCCTCTTCACCAGGACCAACAGATAGGTCCACAATAATAGGCCATGCCATCCAGGTCAGTGCAGGAGGAGGGAATAATCCCCCTTAATAAGCTGCTCCCTACTGTCCCACTAAAATCCTGTCTCGATGTCCACAAACGAGGCAAATGATGCAACAAGCTGCTGTCACCATCAAGATAGGCCTCACTTTCTTCTCTCATGATTTTGTCCTATTTCGAGCTCAAACCCACATTATCAAGGCCCTATAAGATTCAACTCACAGTGCCTTTAATATAATAAAAATCTTTAAGTGTTTCACAGGAGTATTATAAAGCAAAGCTTGACACAGCATAAGGTGATATTTGGATAAAAGGCTGGTCAACGTTTAAAGAAGTGTCTTCAAAGAGATTTGGGGAGGGAACTCCAGGCCAAAAAGCTCAGAGTTGGAGACATGGTCACCACTGGAAGAGTAATTAAAATGACGGTGGCTCAAGAGACAAGAATTAGAGAGTCCTGAAAGTGAAATTGATTACACAGATAAGGAGGGAGAGATAGTGTGACAGAAACAATGTTGAGAATTGAGATGTTTCTAACCAGGAACCAAGAGTACATGAACAGAACCTTGATGAAAGTAAGGACACAGGCAGCCTCATCTTGGTAATCTCAAGCTTACAGAGGGTATAATTGAGGAAACCGGGTGCTGGGAGGGGAGAGATAGCCCCATCATTATCTCCTCTTCTTAGATTTCTCCCTGTTCAAAGTTCCCCTGAAAACTTACATGTATGACATTCCATTGACTTCATAGAACTTTGCCAGACAGCCACTGAATTTAAATCTGCAACTTTCCTGTCACAGCTCCTCTTTTAAAAACAGATCTTGGACTAAGCTGGAGAAATGTCCATAAACAGTTTGGGGTTTTGATCCATCATCATAATAGTGTGGAGGACAATATAAAGATGAAATCAGAGATGGCCTTATCTGTGATTGATATGATGGCATTAGTAACATGACATGTGGTGGGAAGTGAAAGGGGTAGCTGTGAGTGTAGGTTGAGAAGTTTACAAGGTGCGAAAAATTCAGGGAGGAAGAGCGCTCTGGACTTAGTGAACAGAGAACATGATGTGTTTAGACAGAGGTTGAAATGACCAAGTATGTGAAGTCATTTGGTGCAGGAGGAAAGAGAGAAAAGCAATGATGATATCATGGTGAAAAGAATACTTTTACATGACTCGGCTGAGTGGTAGAGACCAGGGATCATAAATGAACAAAAGGAGTTGGAACAGGATGAAATGTCAAAAGGAGAAAGTCCGAGAGGAGGAGAGAAACAGATTAAGTTGTGGTTTGGGGATTAGAGCCACATGACACCACCACAGAAAGGGCTGATCAAAGGATGGGAGATAAAAGGTACTGCAGATGCTGGAGAATCCGAGATAACAAGCGTGGGGCTGGATGAACACAGCAGGTCAAGCAGCATCATAGGAGCAGGAAAACTTGACGTTTCAGGCCTAGACCCTTCATCAGAAATGGGGGAGGGGAAGAGGGTTCTGAAATAAATAGGGAGAGAGGGGGAGGCGGATAGAGGATGGATAGAGGAGAGGATAGGTGGAGAGGAGGCAGACAAGTCGAAGAGGTGGGGATGGAGCCAGTAAACGTGAGTGTAGGTAGGGGGGTAGGGAGGAGATAGGTCAGTCCAGGGAGGACGGACAGGTCAAGGGGGCGGGATGATGTTAGTAGATAGGAGCTGGGGGTGTGGCTTGAGGTGGGAGGAGGGAATAGGTGAGAAGAAAAACCCTTGTCCGCTCCACACTCCCCTCCAGCCCCACCACACCCGGCACTTTTCCTTGCAACTGCAGGAAGTGCTACACCTGCCCCCACACCTCCTCCCTCACCCCAATCCCAGGCCCCAGGAAGACTTTCCACATCAGGCAGATGTTCACCTGCACATCTGCCAGTGTGGTATACTGCATCCGCTGTACCCGTTGTGGCTTCCTCTACATCGGGGAAACCAAGCGGAGGCTTGGGGACCGCTTTGCAGAACACCTGCGCTCAGTTCGCAACAAACAACTGCACCTCCCAGTCGCAAACCATTTCAACTCCCCCTCCCATTCCTCAGATGACATGTCCATCCTGGGCCTCCTGCAATGCCACAGTGATGCCACCCGATGGCTGCAGGAACAGCAAATCATATTCAGCCTGGGAACCCTGCAGCCCAATGGCATCAATGTGGATTTCACAAGTTTCAAAATCTCCCCCCCCACCAACCGCATCCCAAAACCAGCCCAGCTCATCTCCACCTCCCTAACCTGTTTTTCCTCTCACCTATCCCCTCCTCCCACCTCAAGCCACACCCCCATCTCCGATCTACTGACATCATCCCGCCCCCTTGACCTGTCCGTCCTCCCTGGACTGACCTATCTCCTCCCTACCCCCCTACCTACACTCACCTTTACTGACTCCACCCCCGCCTCTTCGACTTGGCTGCCTCCTGTCCACCTATCCTCTCCTCTATCCATCCTCTATCTGCCTCCCCCTCTCTCCCTATTTATTTCAGAACCCTCTTCCCCCCCACCATTTCTGATGAAGGGTCTAGGCCCGAAACGTCAAGTTTTCCTGCTCCTATAATGCTGCTTGACCTGCTGTGTTCATCCAGCCCCATGCTTGTGATCAAAGGATGGGCCCTTTTTCTGTCTGCCATTTTGGTGTGTTTGGAAGTCTGGGAGTAATTACTATAATGCCTGCCAAGGGAATATAGCTGTAGTGATTGAAACAAGGGCCAAGTAGATTCCATTGACTACGAGATTCTTGGTTGGGGTTGTTAACCTGGGCCAGTCAGGGAGTCCTGGCTGACGGATATAAACTGGAGATTCAGAGAGTCTCCTCATTCTGGGGACTGGCTCTGAGCTGGCTGGTCAGAGCCGATGTACTGTGTACTTGTAAATAAAGGGAGTCTCGGTGACCGTTTACTGGTCTCTGTGCAAATATTTCGATAGCCATGACTGGGATCACACAAGAAAATGAAAAATCTCCATAACTTATTAAATATTTGTCAATGAAATGGGGGGAGAATGGTTCGCATCTTGGAAAATCTGAATCAATGTATTCAAGGAACAAAGGAAGACAACTTAAGCAACATTCGATGAAAAGACACCGTTGTATATTATTTCTGGGCTGGGTGTGTTATGTCAGTATTTACAGCTCTTTCCGTAACAGGGATTCATTATCTGAAAATTAGGCACTGTTGCCCTCTAGTGCCTAAAAATGGATGTTAATCTGTGTGAGTGCCGTGTGTGTTTATGTGTGTGTGAGGGAGAGAGAGAGAGAGAGAGAGAGAAAGAACAAGAAGGAAGGTAAATTTAACTTGGAGGAGCTCATAGGTTTGGTGCTGGACTGAGGTTAAATGCAGTAAAAAGTGTGATGTCCTTTGAAAATGGCTCTGAGCTGCCCAACTCGCTCATTTAAACTTTTAGCACATTGCCTATTAACACAAAGCAGTAGCTCAATTTGAGTGATTATTCAGCCAAGTTTTAAACCAAACATCATGCCCACAGGTTTCCTGAACTGTCTAAAATGAGCAATTCAAAGCAGGGTGAGAACACAGTTAGGGTCTGTAACTCATAAAGCACTGCAATTAAATACTCAAAATGCACAACTACATTAGGGAGAAATTCCTTCATTTTGAAAAGGTTTTGGGGAAGCGTGAAAAGTGAATTTGATTGGAACAGGGTTGAGGAGCAATATCAGTATGAACCAAAGTGAGCAACAAGAATAGCAGCCAGTGCCTAGCACACACGTAACTGGACGTCAGAGTATGGTGCAGCAGAGGGTTGCAACTCAGAGGAGGCACAACTCCGAACTTTGTACACAGCAGGTAGTATGTTGTGCTTCCTGTTAAGTTGGAATAGCAATGCTTCCAGAGGTTCAGGCTATCAGAACAGGTCTTCAATGAAGAAGACCTTGGGTATTGCTGGACCTGGTGACAATGCTTTAGCAATGGCTGTCATAGCCACCACCACTCTCAAGATTGTTACCTCCAGGTCTTTCTATGGCTGTGTCAGAATCAGAGACAGGAACCTCTCAGTCCACATTTTATACAAATGCATGAAGCAGAGTCAGAAAATTGTGAACTTCTCCTGGGTTAGCTCCATTCAAAATGTGCAAGCAGACTGGCTTCTCACAGGCACAGGGCGTTATCCACAGCACATTCATCGCAATCACAGGATTACTTCAGTGTGCTAACACCTTAAGGGTATCCACACCATCAATGTGCAACTGCTGCACAATCACAACATTAGGATTTTATTTTGCAGGTCTATTCAGTATTTCCACAAAACAGTTGTGATAATTTTGTCCTGTCGCATTCAAAGCTCCCTGGCCATCTTGGATCCACAAGCAGAATTGAAGGGTGACTATTAGAAAACATTAGATATCCACTTCGATCCAGACTAATGCCAAAAAAGCCTGAAAACTGAGGCTCAAAGTGCTGCAATGAATTCAATATGACCATCACATGTGATGAAGACATGCTTGAGATGTCTGGATAGATCCGGAAGAGTTATGTAATGAGAGAAATTCAGCATCAGTTGTTCAGTTGCTCTGGAGATGCCTTACCACTTCAAGATTCACAACTTGTTTGTACCAGGGAACCCATGTGAGAACCTCATGAAATGGTCCTTTTTCCTAAACCCAATGCCACTGACACAACCTGCAAATAGCCTATAATAACCAGTGCATATGTCCCTAGTGGTCCCCATCAATTCATGTCTTCCCATTCATTATCAAACAAGTTAAAAGGAAACTTGCCACCCAAGTAACACAAGAATGGGGACTAAAAACCAAAAGGACTGCAGATGCTAGAAATCAGAATCAGAAACAGAAACGTAAGTTGCTGGAAAAGCTTAGCAGGTCTAGCTGCATCTGTGAAGAAAAATCAGAGTTAAAGTTTCGGGTCCGGTGACCCTTCCTCTGAGAACTGTTCTGAGAAAGGGTTATCATACGCAAAATGTTAACTCTGATTTCTCTTCACAGGTGCTGCTAGACCTGCTAAGATTTTCCAGTAACTTCTGTTTTTGTTGTTGATAATAATGGGGAAGACAGGGACATGCTACAGACTAATAAAACTCACATGATTCTGCTTAAGATTGGAAACTTTATAATATAACATTTTCCCGTAGAACCTGTGTGTATCCTTAGTGAACTACAAAGCTTTACTTTTCTTTCCTATTATTGCTTTCAAGGGTTGTAGCTATAGCTTTGACAGATATAGGCAGACTGCTCAGATTCTTGGCCTGACTGTGTTCTTGGCTGGTGATTCTAGCTGCTGCCAGAGACTGTTTCCCTGCATCTGCATAAGGACAGGTTCCACACTCAGGAGACAAGGCCATGCGATGAGCAACTGTCTGAGGGACCAATGGCAGAGACATGGAAACATATTGAATGGTGGCCACATTTCACTCTGCTGAAAGGCAATTTGGTACAAATTGGCACATGACTATGCGGCTAAAGAGAGTGAATGTGTTCATAGAATCATGGAATCCCTACGGTGTGGAAGTAGGCCATTCCACACCAACGCTCCGAAAAGCATCCCACCCAGACCCACCCCCTAACCCTGTCACTGTAGCCATGCATTTCCCATGGCTAATCCACCCAGCCTGCACATCTTTGGACTGTGGCAGGAGACCAGAGCACCCGGAGGAAACCCACACATACACGGGGAGAATGTACAACCGCCACACAGACAATTGCCCAAGGCTGGAATCGAATCCAGGTCCCTGGTACAGTGAGGCAGCGGTACCAAACACTGTGTCCCCAAGTCAACCCTATCCTATTGAAGGTAGCCATGATCAAAGTGCACATGAACTTATTTAATTACTAAATTTGATTTTCAATGCAATGAGCCTCTTTATCCATGCAAGAGGACATTAGTGCAATATCCTACAATATTATTGGCTCCTATTTTAGATGGACCCCTTCACTCCAACTCAAAGTTGGGCCATTGGAAAGCTTGTTCTGTTAGCTGTGAGCTGCAGCTCACTGATTCTTCTCTTTGTTAATAACCTCTAGGATATATCGTATACGTTAAACTTAGCAGAATGCCAACAAAACTTGAATTGTTAAATGAAAACTCAACTCACTGTATTGTTGGTCACACCAAAGTGTGAAGATCTGTGCTGGTGTGCAATCTACATGGATCGTCCGACCGTCCGACAACACATCCTCAGAATGAATTAGCTCCCCTGAGGATTCATCATCTGTGAACTCAGCTGCAAGTTTCAAGCAGTTATCAGCTGAGTTACCTATAGAGGACCAATTCTGAGCCTTTCCCTTTCCTTAATTGTGCTATGTCTTTGCTCTCCTGTAACTGAAAAGGACAGAGTTATGAGTGACTGTAAAAATTGATGGAGACAGTGCATTCCATGAGGGTGACTATGAGGGAGAGGCATCAAATTACAAAAGGATGAAGGTGTGTGGCAATGATGGATGGAGATGTGACTAAGTGCAGAGAAAGAAAGAATGAGAACATTTTATGATTCTTGCCTTGTCCAGAGCACGTTCAACAGATTTTTGTTTTGTTTAGGCTGAAGACTTGGATGGAGAAATGGCAGATGGAATTTAAGCCAGATAAATGTGAGATTATATATTTTGGAAGGTATAATGCAGGAAGGAAGTATGCAGTAAATGGTAGAAACATTGGAAGCATCAAAATACAAAATACAAAATGTCGAGGTGTACAGGTCCACAATTCCCTGAGAGTGGCAACACAAGTAGATAAGGGTGTCAAAAAAATGTACAGCATGCTTGCTGTCATCAGTCAGAGCAGTCTTTTTCCAAGGTTAATAATATCAATTGCTAGGGACATAGGTTTAAGGTAAAAGGCAGGAAATTTAAAGGAGGTCTGAGAGGCATGTTTTCTAAACAGAGGGTGGTAAGTAGTATGTTTCAAGGATGGGCGATGGTCTATCACTAGACTATTAATCCAGAGACCCAAAAAATGTTTTGGGGACCAGAACCCTGTCATGGCAGATTGTGGAATTTGAATTCAATAATAATTTGGAAAAAAGAGTCTAATGATAACCATGAAACCATTGTCGATGATGAGGAAAAACCCATCTAGTTTATTAATGTCCTTTAGGGAAGGAAATCTGCCATCCTCATCTGGTCTGTGCTACTTGTGACTCCAGACCCACAGCAATATGGACAATTATGGATGGGCAATGAATGCATAGCTAGCGACACCGACACCCCATGAATGAGTTAAAAAAATGCCTGGAATGTGCTGCCAGAAGGAGTGGTAGAAGCAGATGCAATGACAACGTTTAAGAGGCACCTTGACAGATATATGAAGAGGCAGGGAATAGAGGGATATGGACGCAGTAGAAGCAAAAGGTTTTTAATTTAGAAAAGTGTCCTGTGTTGACACACTATTGGTGGACCTAAAGGCCTGTTCCTGTTCTGTACTATTCTTCATTCTCTTTGCAGGGAAAGGAATCTTAGCCTCGGTCTTCTGAACCCCTAGATGTACATCAGGGAGGGATCATTGAGGGGGTAATGGGACTCCTGAATCCTGTCATGCTACCCCCGTCAACCCTTCCACTCCAAATGCATTCTGTGCTAATATCATAGAATCATAGAATCCCTACAGTGTGTGAGCAGGCCATTTAGCCCATCGAGTCCACAACAACCCTCTGAAGAGCACCCTGCCCAGACCCAATCTGCCTACCCTAGTCTTGTAGCTCTGTACTTCTCATGGCTAATCCAATTAGCCTGCACATCCCTGGATACTATGGGCAATTTAGCATTACCAATCCACCTAAATTGCATACCTTTGTACCAAAGATACTGCACCCTGGTTAATTTCTTCCCTGCAACCCCAACCTACACAGTTTGCTTCACGTTCTAAGTGACTGCGACACATTCATTCCAACACACATTTTATTACTTTTTGAGAAATCATCCTTCATTTGATGATACAAATGTGACATAATACACTCATGGAATTGAAAATTGGAGTAACTCAGTCCTTGTTGAACAAACTTGACCAGCCACCGCATCCTTTCTTCATGTTAAACATTTTGCAATTGTTTAGTAATAGTAATGAAAGACAAAATGGTTTCGAATTTGTTTTGCTGTTTACAGATAAGCGGTGCTTACCGGCAAGACCACCCCCACGACTTCCAAATGATGGTCAACCCTCAGACCACAGGTCCCAAGCAGCCATCAGACAGCAGTCAACAGTGAATGTACAGCCCAGCACACAGTGCCGGAGCAACAATGTAAGCAACAGTTGGAATTATACTTGACTGTAGTCTTATCTCCAAACTGTGCCAAGTGATACATAATTCAGAAACAAAAAAAAAGCAGAAAACACTGCAATTACCCAGCAGGCCTAACCGTATCTGTGGATTCAGAAAGAGAATTCACGTTTTATGTCAGTAATCTTTAGCTGTTAACTCTGTGACCCTCTCCACACTTGTTATAAACTGCTGGCATTTCCAAATTCAAATTGAAAGCTCTCTCAAAATTTCACTCTCAAATATGAAATTTGTTGTGGCTACTTCAGAGAAGCTTTATGTGACAAATTCAAAGAGAGCAGCATGCTTTTATTTTAATTAGCATTTATCATTTTAACTGCTACTTGTAGTGGAGCTTTACCTTTTACTGGAGAAAACTTGTGGTAGACAGAGAATACAATGATAGAATTGAATACATTAAATGCTGGAAATGTCATTTAATTAGGCAAGTTAGACAGTATCTACAAAGAGAGCTAGAAACTGAAATTTCCAGGCCCCAAAGAGATGTGTTTATAAATGGGGGAGGGAGGAATAGATTGAACGAGCAGTAAACAAGGCTCACAGTCCAATCTACAAAAATGGGCAGCCAATTAGGGAGATTAAGGCCCCACATAATGGCCAGGTTTTGAATGCAACCACAGCTTCCTGCGGTCAGAGCAGCCCCCTCACTTTGTGTAGTGACAAACAACTCCTTCAAGACACACTCACATTGAAAGAAGCTGTTAGAGCTGGGAGCCACAATGTGTTTGGACAAACTGATGAAAGACCATTACCATGAGTATTTGCTTTCACAACAAAGGCTCCACCAAATGTGAATGGCTTCATTTTCAAACTTACAAAAGGCATCCCAGAGCATTTCCACGTGAAGGTGTAATTGCGATCACCTTTATGCTTCATCAGACTCCAACTGTCCTATGGGGATGCTGGCCATCCACTGCATTGAGCCCTCTTATTAACCCTCCTACTTCAGGAGAACTTATATTCGCCAATCTTAGTAGCATGACAAATGTGGAGTCGGCCAACACAAAGGTCACTTCTGGAAAGTTACTCCAGGGTGTGTCTTAATGATGTGAGTGGATGCGAGGCTCCAGTGGTCCTGATGCCAGGATCCCAGTGCTCGCCAGGAAATTCAGCCTGATATTTAACTTTGATCACTTAAACCAGAGGTGGGGAAGGCTAGCCACATCATATGGTTTAGACGGTGAGTAGATGAGGAAATAGAATGAAAGAAAAAGTCTGTAATAGAGTGGAAACAAGGAAAGATTTGATGACAAGAGGATTAGGTCATTGACAATAGTAATACTGGGAGCAAAGGCAGTCACAATGAGACAAATAAAGAAAGAAAAGATGGGCCTCAAGGTACAGTGAATGGCAGATCAGTGAACAGCTGCTATCCAAAGGCAATTAAAAAACACAGTAAAATCAAAACCTGCAAAGAAAAAATATGAGACGGTGGAGATCAGAGGCTCAAATTGTTGAACTCATGTTGATTCTGGGATGCAGAAAGTCCCTACTTGAACAGTAAGGTACAAAACAGAAAATGCTAGAAATATTCATCAGGTCAATTAAAGTGATGAAGGATGAAATGTAATCCAGCTTCATTAAATATTTTGAAGCCTTTATACTTTAACTAACTAGAATGCAAATTAAGTAATTCAAGCATCTTTACAACCAAATTTACATTGTTCTTCCTAATGTTTTGATTTGTTCTAATTTTTCTAGCTTATGTTATGTCTTTTTAGATGCAAAGACGCAAGAAAAATGTTGATAGCCACGCAGGAGTTGGAGTTCAAGGTACTGCTGTTTTACAAATTAACAAACCATTTTGCCTTCCACCTCAGTAAACAGCCAGTCTCTTCAGGAAATCAGACACAGTGGTCTGCACTTATTCTTGACCCTGGTTAATCAACTCCTATTTTTGGATAAACAAAGGAGAAGTGATGGATATGTCTGGATTTTCAGAAGGTGTTTGATAAGGAACCACACATTAGATACTTATTAAGATAAGAGCCCATGGTGTTGGAGGTATTGTATTAGCATGGTTAGAAGATTGGCCAACTAATAGAAAATAGAGAGTTGGAATAAAAGGGGCATTTTCAGGATGGAAACCTGCAATTAGTATTCTGCCACAGGCATCAATGCTGGGGCTGCAATTATTTACAATATATATTACTGACTTGAATGTACTGTAGCTAAGATTGCAGATGACACAAAAATATGTGAGCAGTTTAGTGGTGAGAATATTTACAGTCTGCAGAGACATACGGACAAGTTAAGTGAGTGGGCCATAACTTGGTAGGTGGAATACAATGTAGGAAAATGTGAAGTTCTACACTTTGGCAGGAAGAATAGAGGAGCTGAACATTATTTAAATGGAGAAAGACTGAAGAACAGAGGAATTTGGGAGCCCTCATCCCCAAATCACAAAATAACTGGCACCCAAGTTCAGAATGGAAGGCAATGGACTATGGGTCTTTATTTCAAAGGGAATGGAGTCTAAAAGCTATGGAGGTTTTGCTAAAACTATACAAGGCACAAGTCAGGCTGGAATGTTGTGAATAATTTTGGGCTCCTTACCTAAAGAAAGGTATACTGGCATTGGAGGCAGTCCAGAGAAGGTTCACTGGGCTGTTACCAGGTATGGAGGGACTGTCCTATGAGGAGAAGTCTGTACTCATTGGAATCTACAAAAATGAGAGGCAAGCTTATTGAAACATAGGAGATTTTTATGGAACTTGACAGCATAATGCAGAAAGGTTGTTTTCCTTCTGGAAGAGTCTAGGAGAAGGCACAATCTCAGAATAAGGGCTGCATCTTTCAAACAGGTGAGGAGGAATTTCTTCTCTCAGAGGGTAACTAATCTATGAAATTCTTTACTGCAGATGGCTATCAAGGCTGGGCTGTTAAATATAATCAAATTTCAAATAGACAGATTTTTAATCAGTAAGGGAATTAAACATTATAGGAAGAAAGCAGAAAAGTGGAGTTGAAGATTGTCAGATCAGCCATGATCTCACCGAATGGTGGAACAAACACAATGGAATGAATGGTCTTCTTCTACCTCTACATCTTATGGTCTTATTGCCAGTTCTCATTCCGAGCTTTATACTTACTGTATATATTCAGTGATTGAACAGTTCTCTTCAGAATGTAATTCTATTGTCTGCTGAGTTGAATGGTTTCATTTATATTTATCAATCTATCAACATCCAACGTACGAATTCTCATACATATGAACGTGATCTCAAACAGTGATGTAATTTCAAAGACCTGACATATGAACATTTCCTGTACTGACGGCTACTTTATATTGTCCTTCATTGAGTTTAAACTTATGTACAAATTGACTTCCAGTGGACTCCAGAATGGAACCCAATTGCAAAATTGGGACTGCCTGTGATATAACAATTCCTATGATAGTGATAAAAATGGACTATTAAATTTCAAATTCCATCATTTGATTTTAATACCTAGAATTTGTCAAGGGTTAAATGGTTCTACATAAAATGCAAAATACTAACTTAACTGCAGTAGTCACCTGGCCATGTTGAGCCAATCTCAGGAAACCATCAATGAAAAAAATACTAAGCTAATGAAAAAAGTCTAAACTAATCAGATCGGCTGAAATTAGTAACTCTGATCTGTATTTCCTATTTGATTTACACATTTATGGAAGCTTCACATTGTAGGAAGAAAGTCACCTGCAAATTAGCCACTTTGGAGGAAAACAATGAAACCAGACATCGGGACACACAAAGAAACCACATTTTAGGCATCAGGTTTTGGGCAGGAGTGAGAAGAAAATTAATTTATGTCAACAGAACTGGAAGACTTGCTGCCTGTATTTCTCTATTTCTCTGATCTTCTCCAGAAACAGTACATGGAATTAAGACAAATTGGAAAACATTGATTCATCAAGAACTCAAGCTTATCTACAAATATCACTGCCGCTGCTGATGATACAAATGATCAACTAAATGACCAGGGTCACAATTTGAAATTTAACACCTTAAGGACCCTACCAACTTTGTTTAAGCTGACTATTCCTGATCTTCATTCTAAAACTCTACACTCTCCCCTTTTTAAACTTTAGTCATGTGTTTGCGCCATACCTTTACGTCATGCTTCATTATTTTCTTTAAAGTTAGTAGGTAATAAAATTCCTCTTCCTTTCACTCAATAAAACTTTGAAATTGCCTCCTTAATTTTGAATAATTATAACTTTTAACTGAAGCAAAATTTAGCTGCAAGCTCAAAAATAATCTAAAAATCTATGCTGTTGCCAAGCAAGGGGTTTAGTAAGAGAGAAGTCAATTCGCCAGATCATTCTTTTGTTCATCTGTGGGAACTCAAAGTCTGGGATAGTTTCCACAGGTGAACAAAAAATTGGAGTCAGTAAAAATAAATTATTTTGTAATATTAAATTCTGAAGATGTGTTCATTTAATGTTAATATTTAATGGAACAGGACAAGATACATTATGAAAAATTAAAGGTACTGGCCTTGGAAGAATTAAAACATGGAGTTCAGCCTGAAAGCCAGGTAAACAGAAATTGGAAAATATGTGGAAAAATATATTGAGATAGAAATTGAGGATAGTGAAACAACTGAATTCAAATTGGAAGTGCTTAGATTAGAACTGGAATTTCAAATAAAAACAAAGCTTTCTGGGAAAGGGAGGTTGGAAAATGAAAGAGAGAGAATGATTTGTTTTATTAGTTCATGGCATGTGGGTGTCCATTAGCTAGGCTGGCATTTATTGCCCATTTCTAATTATTCTGACGCCAATTAAGAATCAACTTTAATGTTATAGATTGGAGTCACATGTTTACAATAACCAGCAATGGTTGTATGATGACCATTAGGCTAGCTTTTAAATTCCAGACATTTTTATTGAATACAGATTTCACCATCTGCTATGGTGGTATTCAAACCCATGTAAGCAGCACATTATCTTGGGCGACATGTCCATCCTGGGCCTCCTGCAGTGCCACAATGATGCCACCCGAAGGCTGCAGAAACAGCAACTCATATTTAGCCTGGGAACCCTGCAGCCCAATGGTACCAATGTGGATTTCACAAGCTTCAAAATCTCCCCTCCCCCAACCGCATCACAAAACAAGCCCAGCTCGTTCCTGCCTCCCTAACCTGTTCTTCCTCTCACCTATCCCCTCCTCCCACCTCAAGCCACTCTCCTATCTCCTATCTACTAACCTCATCCCGCCCCCTTGACCTGTCCGTCCTCCTTGGACTGACCTATCTCCTCCCTACCTCCCCAACTACACTCACCTTTACTGGCTCCATCCCCGCCTCTTTGACTTGTCTGTCTCCTCTCCACCTATCGTCTCCTCTATCCATCTTCTATCCGCCTCCCCCTCTCTCCCTATTTATCTCAGAACCCTCCTCCCCTCCCCCATTTCTGATGAAGGGTCTAGGCCCGAAACGTCAAGCTTTCCTGCTCCTATGATGCTGCTTGGCCTGCTGTGTTCATCCAGCTCCACACCTTGTTATCTCGGATTCTCCAGCATCTGCAGTTCCTATTATCTCCATTACCTTGGGGTTCTGGATTATTAATGCACCACCTCCCCACAAGATTCAGGAAAGGGATAGGGAAAGAGAAAGGAAGGTTAAACTGAAACAGTTCAAACTGATAAGGGAGATCTCACTGAAGGCAACTCTGGTAAGGAACTATATCTAACTGAAGGGCCAAAGTATTCAAGTTCATTCGTTTAATTCTTTATGAGGTAATTGTCCATGAGGATTAAAAAAAAACTCAATAACATTTCCAATTCGAAACATGCAGTGTAAGACCAGATAGTGGGACCTAGGCAGGCACCCATTCTGGCTGACAGCTCCGGGTAAACAAACAAACCGATAAGCTCAAGTAGTCTGGGTTTTCAAAACTTTTGCATGACAGAGAGAAATTAGGACCAAATAAACATCGGTGAGAGATGCTGGAAAGATAAAATGCCAGGCAGAGAAAGCAGAATTTTCACGAACCCTCGGAGAAAGGATTAGACAATTAACAGGTTAGAAACCACCTTCTACTTTGGGAAGCCAAGGCACATAATGGAGACTTATTGGTTCCAGCATCCTACAGAAATTCAAGTTGTGATCCCAGTGTGTGAAGCATTATAGGTGGTCAGTGTCTGTTCAGGAATGGCTGTTCAGCAGGATAACTGTCAAGAGTGTGTGTTCAAAAGAATGGTGAACACTGATTATTTTAAACTGCTAGAGAGAGAGATTAGCATTCTCTGAGACATTAGGTGCTCACAGACCTTGCTAATCAGGAAAATGAACAAATTTTCCACATGAAAGCAAATTAAATTCAATGGTGTTCTTAAAAAAGGCTTATGGGAAGGAGTTTAGAGATACTAATGATTAAAATTTATTTGAAAAATGAACTTGTTTAGAGTTTTGTGACAGTCAGGTTAGTCCCAATCTTGCTAATGACAGGGATATATATTTTATTTGGGAACAATTTGGCTGGGAGCAAAATATCTTCCTCAGATAGGACAACAAAGTCCCAAGAGGCTACGAAGGGTTGGGGGAAACAAGAAGCAGTTGGCAGAAAGGTCAGGAACTGAAAGAGTTTCAGGTGCCATACAGACGACAGTAAAGCCTGTAAAGGTTGTAATAGTTCAAGAAGGGTTACTTGAATTAAATCAGCAAGAAAGAGCAAAAAGTCTGGGAAGTGAGAGAGGTTCGGCAGCCGTGCTGAGAACTGTAAAGCCTGTGAGAAGTGGGGGAGCCCAGAAAGGGTGACTTGAATTAAACAGGGCCAAAATCCATCCAGCAGTAACTAAAGGGTCAGGACAGAAGCAGAAGGAGTTAAAAGTGCTGAAGTTAGGGCAATAACCAAGAAAGAAGGCAAACAAGGGCCAGGGAACGTCAGAAAAGGTGACAGAACAGGGCCACAGGTCTGGTTAAATTTAGTTCCATAATAAATTCATGGGAAGGCCAAAGGAGTTATCTGACAGGCCAGGAGAAAGTCAAGGTGAAGTCCTTGAGGGAGTATGGCAGAAGCAGAACATCCGCTGATGGCTGTAGTGTTACAGGGCATGGAACACATTCAGGTGAAAACCCCTCCCCAAAAGGAAGAGAAAGGTCAGGGGACATGCCCCACTGCAGACACCACTGTTGGACCCCAACAGTGGCACACTTGTGAGTTAAGAACAAAGTTACCCACTGAGAGCGTAGGAACAAAACCAAGTTCCAAACATCAACTTGGGCAAACAGTTTAATGCAAAAGCTTAGTGAGAGTGAGGTGCAAGATGTAATACCAGGAACCCTGTAGGAGACACAACAGACCACCATCCACTCACCTCCAATATTTGTAAAAATAACTGAATCATGTAGATGGATTATACAACTTGGCAATGAAAAGTTAAAACTAAGAAATATGATGTAGCGCAAGGAAAAGTCCAGCTTCCATTCTCAAAGCAACTTTCAAACACAGATCAGGACAAAAGAATGTTCAGTGTATGTGGTTGAGATCCCATTTTTTGTATTGTCATTTTCATAGAACTTTGCAACACAATGCTCACTCTAAACTAAAAGAAGAAATATTGTTCACTTTCATTCCTTGTGATGGGGAGGTATTATGATATTGGTAAAAATCATCTCTCCAAAAAAAATTTGCTACGGGCATGTGATATTTGGGGCAGCATGGTGGCTCAGTGGTTAGCACTGCTGCCTCATAGTGCCAGGCCCCTGGGTTCGATTCCACCCTTGGGCGACTGTCTGTGTGGAGTTTGCACATTCTCCCCGTGTGTGCGTGGGTTTCCTCCGGTTTCCTCCCACAGTCCAAAGATGTCCAGGCTAAGTAGATTGGCCATGCTAAATTGCCCATAGCATTTAGGGTATGTAGATTAGGTGGGTTTTAGGGGAATGGGCCTAGGTGGGATGCTCCAAGGGCTGGTGTGGATTTGTTGGGCCGAAGGGCCTGTTTCCACACTGTAAGGATTCTATGAAATTTTACCTTCCTTCATCTTTTCTTAATACCTGGTCAAAAAATGGTTCTTGAAACTGTAGAAACACTGACCTAAGATGACCACAATGACCATCTGGCAAGATTGAGTTATGCTCGGGAAACTATCAATACACAAGACCCAGTCTAAACTGAAATTAATGTGCCCTCAAAAATAAATGAAAGCAGTCGCAGAGACCCCTTGCTTTTCTTTGATTTACATGTTTCTGGAAGTTTCACATATTGGGATGAATACTGCCTCGAGATTAGCCAGTTGGAGAAAAACAACGAAGCTGAAATGGGAAGTCACAAAGGAATTATATTCAAAACCACAGCTTTTGGGGCAGCGGAGAGAAGAAAAAGCATTTGTAACAGCAGAACTGGAAGGCTTGCTCCCTCTCTCCTTGTTTCATAAGCATCTTGTAAAACAGTGTCCACTGATAAAACAAACTGGAGAAATATCCATTCACAAAGAACACAAGGATATTTATGAATGTTGCCACCAATAAGAATACAACAGATATGGTCCCAGGTTAAAACCACAGCCTGAAGCACTCCAAGGAATTTGTTTTCAGCTGTCTATTCTTGTCTTCTTTTTTGTACTTGAGACTCTCCTTTAAGAACTTTATACTTTGCGTTTGATGTCACTCGTTTTTGTTTCTCGTAGAGTTAGTTAACACAAAATTTGACTTTCACTCAACAATACTTTACAATTGGCTGCTTGATTTTGAATAGAACTATGTTTTAATTCAAATTTGATATATGAAATTTAAAATCTTTGCTGTGACCAGCTGAGGGGGTTAAAAAGAGAGAAGCTGATTCACTGCCCATCCCCTCTCAGTTAGTTGTGGTAAAATTTGAGATGACACTGTAGACCATGCGGGAAAAATATGTAGCAGTATCGAAGACTTTCACAAGACCTTCCTCTCCTCAATAAGTTGTGGTTGTGAACAATATTTGTTATGAAGTAAAAATTGCTGACATTGTATCTTGTATGGTCTATTAGAGTCATACAGTTATAAAGCACGGCAACAGAGTCTTCAGTCCAACTTGTCCATACCGACCAGATATCCTATTCTGACCTAGTCCCATTTGCCAGCATTTGGCCCGTATCTCTCTAAACCCTTCCCATTCATTTACCCATCCAGATGCCTTTTAACTGTCGTAATTTTACCAGCCTCCACAACTTCCTCTGGCAGCTTGTTCCACACACACACCACCATCTGCATGAAAAGAGTTACCCCTCAGGTCCTTTTTTAAATCTTGCCTCTCACACCTTAAACCTATGTCCTCTTAGTTTTGGAATCCCCCATCTTATGGAAAAGACCTTGGCTATTCACCCTATCCATGCCCCTCATTATTTAATAAACCTCTATAAAGTCACCCCTCAGCCTCTTACGCTCCAGGGAAAAAGTCCCAGCCTATCCGGCCTCTCCTTATAACTCAAACCCTCCAGTCCCGGCAACATCCTTGTAAATCATTTTTTGCGCCCTCTCAAGTTTAACAACATCTTTCCTAGACAAGAGTGACCATACACATGGATGTGACCTCATAAAATGGAGTGACTGAAATAATTAGGTTGCTATTTCACCAAAACTGGTTACAAAATAATCTAAATGAAAGGTTATTAAATTGAGTAATAGTTATCTTTATTTAGGGTTTGACATGTTACTGTTAACTGTCTGCAACTTAGCTTATTTTGCCAAGTTTTGACTGCAAAGAGGACACATTATTTATGAGCATCACTCCCAAAAGAATAGGCTCATGACGAACATGCTCAATATTTCATAACTGCATTATGATTAATGAAGAGAAAATATTTAATAATGTGACAGAGGTTATGCAGATGTTTTTTCTTTCTCTCAGGCCCAGCTGTTGACAGAACTGTCAAGCCAGTCGCAACTGTGAAAACCACTTCCCAAGCTTCAGGTATTTGATTAATTTGTTAGCATTAAGCCGCAAAAAAATCACATTTCAAAGAAAAAATAGAACATCTGTGAACTGTTGTTTCCTCTGTGCTATTTTTAAGGATTTAAGCTTTCAGTATGACAGTATTATTTTGTTAAAAAGTAACACCATGTGGGAAAATGCTTCTAGTAGTATTATGCAGACATAGATGGATTCCCTGGGGGAAAACAGTACTATGAGCTGCTACCTGAGTGATCTACATGACATTCATTAATGATATTGATGACAAAAATCCTGGAAGTGGTGTATTTCCACTCAATCTACAAATATAACAAAAAGGGTGAGGATTCAGATGTAATCTGCCAATGCATGTCTCCTCCACAACATGCCATTCATTGGCACAGACACATTTTGTTTTGTTTTTTGGGGATGTATTTGAAAGGCAAATTATTTCCTGGAATATCCTGAAATTTTTCTGAGATAGATGCAGCAATTCAGAAAATTTCTCAATAAGTTATAACATAAGAATGAAATGGAGACACTTCAAGTCGACCGTATCGTTGTATAAATGGTAGGTCGTCTCTGCTTGGGAGGTGACTGATAGGCCAGTGCAGTGTACTCTAAAATACTGCAAGTGCTGAAAATATGAAACCAAGAGATGGAAAAGCCAGAATCACACCTCAAGTCTTTCGGCATCTGTGAAATGTGACAAGGCACACGGCTCAGAACTGCAAAATACCTGCTAGGCAAGTATTTTTACAGACAAATAAAGAGAAAAGGGGGAAACACACACACACACACACACAAAAGCAGAGGGGTGCACTCAAGTGGAATAACTGAAAATGCTATAAACTCTTCAGTGAATCAGCCATCATCTGGAGAGGGCAAAATAGAGATTAACAGTCTCAATTTTTGTTGAGATATAGGAATGATATGGGTAGTTATGTGGTACATTTAGGGACTTGAAAGCTCAGCTGTTTTAACAGTATACAATCATTCCAATGAAATTTTGGGGACAGTGCATGTGAGAGTGTGGGCTAAAAGAAAGGCCAATATTCCAAGTTGATGAACTTTCACCAGAGCTGTAAGTGAGACATGAGCGATCTTGCTGCACTATTTTCACTTCATGGGTTAATCAGATTGATGCTTCTCTTTGAAGGTTTGTATTGAGGTTTTTAATTTTTCAAAAATGCTTAACACATGAATTATCATGAGGTAATCTTGATAACCTCTGTAAAAGAGTCGTGTCAAGAATTGATTCTGCCTGATAACAATTCTTGCTTTTAACTTATCAGAAAAAGAATTCGTACTTGATTCCAAGGTAAGAATATTGCACTAATCTAAGGAAATACATGCTTTACTAATGTCATTGATACCTTTTTATTTAACATGTGTATTTGGAATAATTTTTAAATTTTGTACATGTTGCAAAGTCACTATCTGTAGTTTGCCATGTATTATGGATGAACTTGCCAGTTTCAGCGATTGATGATGAAGATCCCTGTCTCAAGCACAAACTCAAAGCATTGAACTTTCATTTTAGCAGTCTGCAACAGTTAGTTATCCTGTGCATCTTTAGAGATTCCAAAAAAAACCACAGCGGCTTGGAACATTAAACAGGCTAGTTGGATCATCCTATTATAATCTGGATCCCAAGATCAAATGGGACTGCCAAACATTTTAGCTGCAGATTCCATATATAACCTAAACGTTGCTGTGGGCTTATTTATTGCAATTTGGTCGTCTCATTTTGCAATTGATTTAATTTTCAAATTATAACAATCATAGTGTATTGTAATGTTAACAGAGGTAATAAGCTAATTGAGGTTTTGAGATTATCTAGGGATTTAATAGAATAAGCTATAATAAAATAAAAGATATTTCCCCTCATCGAGGTGCCCAAAATTAAAGTCATGAATACAAGAGAGTCACTAATAAATCCAAAGAAGAATTCAGGAGAAACTTCTTCACCCAGAGAGAGAGAATAGAAAATATGAAACTTTCGACCATTTGGTATGCTTCAGGTAAACGGTAAAAAAGCATATCACAGAATTATAAAATGGTTTCAGCATGGAAGGACATTGTTGTGTCGAATCCCAGTTTGATGATAATGGACCAGTCAGGCCTTTATTTTGATCAGGCTTGATAGAAATTCTCTTTTTTTAAAGAATAGGATGTATGGAAGAACCAAGGGTAAGAAAATAGAGGCATGATCAAAGGAATAAATCAAAACTCTCAGAACAAACATCTTTATTGTACAAACTTGAATCCAAACAAACATGATAATGATTAATTAGATACAGTGCACAGGTAAGAAATAATTATGAACCATAGTTGCTGTATACGTAACTTAGATGCTAACATTTAGATTAACATGAGGCAAATATAAGCTGACAGGTAAACTGTGCTCAAACAGCCCACTTACTTCACTTTAAATGGTTAACGTAGTCAAGACAGATCCAACTCAGATGTTCGTGGCACTGTTAGTCAAAAAATCTCATTAAAACTGTGCCTTTTGCAAGGGGTTCCGTTACTTTGCATTGAAAGATCAAGCTTTGTTATGCCCTTGAAGCCTCTTTTGTTCAGACTTCCTTAATGACAGGTCACATCTTGGTAGTTCAATCTCTTCTCCTAAGAGCAAATTCTCCAGCAATCCTATGACAGCGCCCAAGTTTCCAAACTAGCCCATCTGAGTTGCCAATGAATTTCTCTAAGGTCCGATCTTTCTCAGCCCTACCAAATAGATACCTTTTGTGAGCTTCCTTCACTTCTCTCACAGCTGTATTCAACTGTCAATGATTCCCAGGACTCCTTTTTATCCTTACCATTTTTTGCAACACAGAGCCACCACATTGTGATTTTTTTCTGAGCCTCTATTGTTAGGAGTCTGTTAACAGCAAGTTTCTTCAGCTTCAGCACTTTCCCAGGTCCAAACTGTAACTCACAGTTTAAAGCAAATGCACTCCTACATAAATTGAAACCAGAGTACCTTCTTAATATCCACAGCATCTCTGTGACAATATATGCTAAAATCACAGGCTAACCTCAGCTTGAAGCAGGCCAAATATCATTCTTTTACAATCTGTTCTCTGATCTGATGAGATAACTGGCTTTCACTGTCATTCAGAGTTCTTTGCTTTACCTCCCTACGCATTTCCATCTTTGCAAGTTTTGCAAATACCACATCCCCAGCTAAATAAGGTCATCTGTTGTATAATGACTCAATCTCATCTCTTCTGACTATTAAACAAACATGGGTAATTTTCCAAACTCCAATTTATTTTAGATGCTCTGGTCATCACTAAAGCTTTTGATTAGTGTGCCTACTAGTTGTTAGTCCCTCAAAGCAATATTTCCACAACCTTTTAAGTGCCCTAGACTTAAACTGCTTCAATTCAATTCCTCCCACTTCCTAGAGACAAAGGGGGTGGCCATGGGTACCCGCATGGGCCCAAGCTATGCCTGCCTCTTTGTAGGTTACGTGGAACTATCCCTCTTCCATACCTACACTGGCCCTAAACTCCACCTCTTCCTCCGTTACATTGATGACTGTATCGGCGCTGCCTCGTGCTCCCACGAGGAGCTAGAACAGTTCATCCACTTCACCAACACCTTCCACCCCAACCTGAAGTTCACCTGGACCATCTCTAACACCTCTCTCTCCTTCCTGGACCTCTCTGTCTCCATCTTGGGTAACCACCTAGAAACCGATATCCATTTCAAGCCCACCGACTCCCACAGCTACCTAGAATACACCTCCTCCCACCCACCTTCCTGCAAAAATGCCATCCCCTATTTCCAATTCCTTCGCCTCCGCTGCATCTGGTCCCAGAATGAGACATTCCACTCCCGTACATCTCAGATGTCCTCATTCTTCAAGGACCACAACCACCTCCCCCCCCCCGCAGTGGTCGAGAACACCCTTGACCGTGTCTCCCGCATTTCCCGCAACTCATCCCTCACACCCCGTCCCACAATAACAACCAAAAAAGAATCCCCCTCGTCCTGAAGTACCACCCCACCAACCGCCGGATCCAACGCATCATCCTCCAATACTTCCGCCATCTGCAATCCGACCCCACCACCAAAGACATTTTCCACCCCCCCCACCCTTGTCTGCTTTCCAGAGGGACCACTCTCTCTGTGACTCCCTTGTCCGCTCCACACTCCCCTCCAGCCACACCACACCCGGCACTTTTCCCTGCAACCACAGGAAGTGCTACACCTGCCCCCACACCTCCTCCCTCACCCCAATCCCAGGCCCCAAGAAGACTATCCACATCAAGCAGATGTTCACCTGCACATCTGCCAATGTGGTATACTGCATTCGTTGTACCAGTTGTGGCCTCCTCTACATCGGGGAAACCAAGCGGAGGCTTGGGGACCGCTTTGCAGAACACCTGTGCTCAGTTCGCAACAAACAACTGCACCTGCCAGTCGCGAACCATTTCAACTCCCCCTCCCATTCCTCAGACCACATGTCCATCCTGGACCTCCTGCAATGCCACAATGATGCCACCCAAAGGCTGCAGGAACAGCATATCATATTCAGCCTGGGAACCCTGCAGCCCAATGGTATCAATGTGGATTTCACAAGCTTCAAAATCTCCCCTACCCCAACCGCATCCCAAAACCAGCCCAGCTCGTCCCGCCTCTCTAACCTGTTCTTCATCTCACCTATCCCCTCCTCCCACCTCAAGCCGTACCCCCATCTCCTACCTACTAACCTCATCCCGCCCCCTTGACCTGTCTGTCCTCCCTGGACTGACCTATCTCCTCCCTACCTCCCCACCTACACTCACCTTTACTGGCTCCATCCCCACCTCTTTGACTTGTCTGTCTCCTCTCCACCTATCCTCTCCTCTATCCATCCTCTATCCGCCTCCCCCTCCCTCCCTATTTATTTCAGAACCCTCTTCCTCTCCCCTATTTCTGATGAAGGGTCTAGGCCCGAAAAGTCAAGCTTTCCTGCTCCTATGATGCTGCTTGGCCTGCTGTGTTCATCCAGCCCCACGCCTTGTTATCTCAATTCAATTTATCCCATTTTCTACTCTTGCTGCATTACTTTTTCTTATGTCTATCCTTGACATTGTTATCAAATTTGCTGACAAGGGTTGCTGCATGGTTTGATGAAATACAGTGGGAGAAGATTCAGTTAAAGCATAAGAATTGGCACAGATCAATTGAGTGAATGGCCTATTTATATCAATACTACCTAATTTTATGCGAAAACTAAATAATCTGTAAACCGTATTGTTTCATAAATTTTTTGTTATTAAGCATGCTTTATCTCAATCTACCAATTTATGTCCAAGTGCCTACTAACAAATAATTCACAGTTGGCCAAATCTTCCAGTCTCCACATTATCAGAGATTAGACTTATGCCTGAAGATGTGTGCTGGCACCCTGTGAAAGTCCTGATGCACTGACCTGAGTGGGAATTGCTAAGGAAGTTTAAACATCTGATTCTCCTGCTCCCCAGGACAGTCAGTGAGTGTTCTACAGTACTTAACTGAATAATTACCCAGGAAAAGTTAAACTGCTTAAAACCTAGTCTAATTCCTGGGTATTTCCATGACAGACCCACTCCATCACACCCTCCCATCCCTAACTCTCCCTGACACTACCCCATCAGACTACTCACTTGATCACCCTTTCCCAAATACCCTCCTGATTACCCAGTTAATCTCCTGACCTGGGCAACCCAACCCTCCAACCTTAAATTCCATGCTTTGACCAGACTATCCTGCCGACCTGACCTAACTAATCCCTCCAGACCTGACTACCCCTGACAATCTGATGTCCAATCCAACCTGACTAATCGCAACCTGACTACCCCTCCCAGTCACATGACTACCCAGTCAGCTACCTCTCTGTTTCATTCACCTCACCCACTCTACCCACTTAGAACACCTAACCACCTCACCCACTCTATCTACCTACCTATCTATTAATCCATTAATCCATCCATTCAGTAACATTTAGACTGGACTTTAAAACTTAGCATACGGCAGCTGGTATCATTAAAAAGGCCATGTCATAAGTTCTTCCAACTCTACTTTGCTAGGAGAAATGTAGTTTCCCGATGGACACTGCACTGTGCATCTCTGAAAAATGAGCTCTCTAGATGTCCTCAGAAATATGCAGCAAGCGGTATGGAACCAGGGGAATTTTTGAACGCAATGGCAAACAATAATTCACTGAAGTATCAGATGTTTTTGTGTTGAAAAGCATTACTAGACAAACCCTAAAATGATAGGTGAATAATTTGGAAATGCTCTTTCCCTGTATTGTTGTTATCTCCCTATCCAAGGTATCTATTGTTTAATTCCTTTTCCACCAACAATTTCTTAAATCCTTTTTGTATTATTTTCTATCGTGTTAGATTGTTTCCAATTGATAATCCAATTTAATTCCAATTGTAAATATTCCAACCTTTTAAATGTGAGCTATGGTTTTGTTCTTAAACTTGTTTCATTCCTCCCACTTCTTTTAATTCTACCCTGATTTCCACATCTCCTGCTATTTCTGCCTATCTAAGGCTTTCCCATGCCATGGATTTAGATACAGATAAAGCAGTTGATATTTCATTACTTTCAGTAATCCAGAAGGAATCCATTCTTCAGTTTAAGGCTTTCAGTTTCAATGTGTTTCTCAGGTAAATATTGGTTTATTGTACAAGGTGTCAATAAAGATTAAGTTAACTGGACAAAATCTGGACAAAAAACAGTGGATTTGAAGACATAAATGTAAAACTCAAAAGCCTCAAGCAAGGATATAGATTAGAGAAATACATTTTTCTCTCAACAAATTTGCAGGTATATTGATAGGTGAGAGAAGGGGTGAGTTGTTATTTTAAGATGGAGTTGGATGTTTGTTGTGAAACAAGATTCAGGCTTATGGAAGTTTCTCATAGGAGATTGGGTTTTTTTATTTCCCTATATTTAAAATAATGAGGCACAGTTCATATAAATAGAACCACATCATTTAACTTTGAGTGCGAGCACAGAAATAGAGATTTGGCAAAGATCTGTAGCTTGGGTTGTGGGTGAGGTTGTTGACTTGCTCGCCGAACTGGTTTGTTTTCATTCAGACATTTTGTCACCAGATTAGGTAACATAATCGGTGGAGCCTCCGATGAAACGGTGTTATTCTACTCCGCTTGGAAGTTATACTGTCCGGTCCGTTATGGTGAGTTGTGTCATTTCTGGTTTTGATCTGTATGGGTTTTAATATGGTGTCCAATTCTATGTGTTTGTTGATTGCATTACAGGTGGAGAACCATGCCTCCAGGAATTCCCGTGTGTATATATGTTTGGCTTGGACTACTATGGTTACGTTGTCCCAGTTAAACTGATGGCCTTCATTGCCTGCATGTACTGATATTAAGGAGAGTTCATCAGGCCGTTTTGCTGCTGGTTGATGTTCATGTATTCTGATGGCTAGTTTCCTTCCTGCCTGTCCGATGTAATGTTTGGCAGTCTTTGCATAGTATTTTGTAAACCATGTTGGTTCTGCATGTTGTGGGTATGGGGTCTTTAATCCTTGTGAGTGTTTGTCGTAGACTGACTGTGAGCCACCATGATTCCTCGTGGTCTTCGGAGTCTTGTTGTCAGTTCTGATATGTTCTTGATGTAGGGCAGTACGGCCAGTGTGTTATGGTGTACTGTGTCCTGAAGGACAGCCAGGAAGGAAACTAGCCATCAGAATACATGAACATCAACTCGCAGCAAAACGGCACGACAAACTCTCCTTAAGATCAGTACACTCAGACAATGAAGGCCATCAGTTTAACTGAGATAAGGTAACCATAGTAGCCCAAGGCAAACATAGACACGCACAGGAATTCATAGAGGCCGTAATGCAATCAACAAACACATAGAATTGGACCCCATATACAAACCCATACAGATCAAAACCAGAAATGACTCTACTCACCATAACAGACCAGACGGTATAAATTCCAAGCCGAGTAGAAGAACATCGCTTCATCGGAGGCTCCACTGATGATGTTACCTCGCATGGTGATGAAACGTCTGAATGAGAACAAACCAGCTCGGCGAGCAAGTCAACAACCTCATAGAAACAGTGAATTCAAGTGTGCAGTTAATATGCTCCTTGTGAGATTAGAAAACCATTTCTATAGCTATGTTTACTTATTTTTGGGGACCAGGGTTTATTCAAGAGGATGTTCTTCAGGTAATTATCAGGGTATGTTGAGTTTACAATAGGGTAGATCAAAAATGGCCTTTTGTAGCAGCAATGTTAATGGAACTAAAGGCCTTTCATCCATTTGTACATCCTTAATTTTTTGGGAGCTCTTCCAGAAAGATGTGGACTGAAAATCTATGGGGAATAGGTTCGCTGACTCTTGGCTGGGATGCATTTGCTGGGGATCACTGCTATTAAACCTGCCAAAGTTTACAGGGTCAGGGAAATCCCTTTATTAGTATTTTAATGCAGGAATTCACACTGGGAGAGAGATACTTGGAATGACTGTTTGCTTTCTGAGAGCACAAATGCAGGAGAAGAATAGCCAGCTGGGAGAGGACACTGATGTCACGACCATCGCTACCCAGAAATGATAGAATACAATTTGATCGCTTCCAAAGATAAAAATTTGTGCTATCCTTAAATATTAAAGTCCTGAGTATATTCCCAGTCTGGGCCACCAGACAAGATACACATGTTTGATAACTTGCTACGGCTGTTCTAGCGCAGTCCCGCTGATGTTATGGCAGAATTACATTTGTCCCTGGTGTTTGGCTGTAAGTACAATTATAATTGAAGGCACATGTTGTTTTGTAAGCGTGAGGACTCTTTTAGCTATGATGGGATAATATTAGATTGATTGCAATATAATTGTTGTCTGACTAATAGCTGAACTGTTCTTATTCCCCACAGCAACCAGCAACACCACCCAGGTAATGCCAATTTAGCCATATTTGTTCAGAATTCTAATTGTATGGAGAGATTTATGACAGACAACACAATTAAATGAGAAAGAAAATCGACAGTTTACTACACAGACATATATTTCCTTAGGCCTTTAGATGTGCTCTTCTGCACAAAAGCAAGGTCGTGTAACGGCTAGAAAAATTTAATAAAAACAGAAACTGCTGGAAATGTTCGAGAGGAGCTGAAAAAACGGAGCTACAGAGATAGTGGATGCATTGATTGCAATTTTCCAAAGATCCTTAGATTCCAGACGACTAGAAACTGTCAATGTGGCACCCCTATTAAAAAGGCATTGAGGCAAAAACGGGTAACTACAGGCCAAAGATAACAAGCGTGGGGCTGGATGAACACAGCAGGTCAAGCAGCATCATAGGAGCAGGAAAACTTGACGTTTCGGGCCTAGACCCTTCATCAGAAAAATTTTTTTCTGATGAAGG